>CM031238.1:364057848-364452848 GCA_018340775.1 Taxus wallichiana var. yunnanensis
ATTGGAAAAATGTATGGAGAAATCTCATAACTTTAAGGCTACAAGAATGTGTGTGTAGAGTTGAGCTTGAAATGGTTGGTACTAAAGAAAGGATGGGTTTAAAAGACCATTAAAGTTGTGATGTGCTTCACAAATTGGCATATATGAAATGAATCATTAACTATACCTCTTGACCCTTTGAAAAGGATAGTGAATGAAATGTGTTTTCTATTTTTATACAAGTATGGTCAAATATACAAAGCAATGTGACTAAGAATGAAAGATTCATTCTTGCAAAGAGAAGGCGAAATCACGATATGTGTGTTGTAAATTCTAGCTTGCATCACAAGCATTATACATGCTATAAACTATCTTGCTACAATATCATCATCATGAAACAAAGATAAGCTGGGAAATCATGTCGAAGATAAGTACAATCAAGTACTTAACATTTTGCTAAGGTATAAGGTGAGTTGGTGAAAATTCACATGTTCAAAGGAAGCTTGAAGAACAATGGAGAATAGTAGAAGCATGTGCAAGTTGTGGCTAGAAGGCTAGATGCCCTGAAGTAAGAAAAGAAAAAGAAGATTGTTCTACTTTGTACAATGGTGAAAGGACAAGATATTTAATATGTTAGTGTTATTTACTAATGCTTGTTGAAGTCCTACAAGTCCTAAGAACCTTTGAAAGGTGAGGTAATTGTTAGAAGAGTCCACTTGATGATCAAATGGTATAACTTGCAAACAAAAAGTGAAATTCCTTAAAAATTTGAGTCTAAACATGGTAGTAACATGACTGGTTGCATAAGTATGGAATACCCAACATGGTGCATAAACAAACAATGAAGAGTTGAAGGATTTGGTGATCAAAACATGCAAAATCCTAAAAAAATCTAATGCCTATGAAAGATGAAGATAGCATTCTTGACATGATATTGGAAGTACACTTGTGAATTGTTGCTAAATACCACTAAAAATAATGAAATAAAAGTTTTGCACCGTTGACACAATTTGCATTTCATATTTTAGAATGAAGGTTATGTGTTGAGTCCAATTCCTCGGGTTCTCAAGTAGATGGTGATAGTACCACCATAGGGGAAGTCATAAGAAGTTGGCTTATGATGAGTGTGGAATTCCATAGCAAGATAAAGTTGGTCCATTTTACACTGAAAAGGTGCCTTAGAGACAATTTCATTCTTTTGAGGCCAAATTGGACATCGAAGAAGATGAGAGCTTAGACAAGATAATTGGCCAAACATGATATTTTAATCCAAATGAGGTGAGTCAAGCCAGGGGGAGATTGATATAGGATAAAATCCATCTTATCACATCAAATACAGATCTCAAAATAGTAAGGAATTAGAGAAAAAAGGCATAGTTTTTTATTTTTGGCATGATTTCTTATAAGGCACAAGTTTGGAACATGGTGAATAACGAAAATGATGACAAGTAAAAGGAGAAAATTCCTAAGGGGATCTTGTGAACAAGTAAGTTTGTCTTTATCATGCATTTTTGTCCTTGGTTGTCATTATTTCAAGTCAAGTGGTCAAGTAACCTTTTGTCATAGATGTCAAAGGGGGAGAGTGAACCAAGAAACATGAGAAAAGGGCTTGTAGGTGTTGGTCTTGATTGGTTACCATCAATGTTTCTAGGTGGTTTCCATCAATGAAAAAGGGTGAGATTTTTGTTGGGAAATGTATTATAATGTTTCCATTGGTTTCAAGTTGTACTTGATGTCAAAGTGTCCCCAAGGTGTCTAGGTTGTTCCATGAGGTGTCAAGTCATGTCAAATCATGATGTCATGGTATGAAAGAAGAATCCAAATGCATAGTCAAACAAGGGAGTTATGTGATGAGTCCTCCCAAGGTTGTTTGAAAGACTTAATAAGGTCAAACATGGTCAATTAGGTGTGTATGAGGTGTTAACAAGTTTGTAACAAGTCTCCATGGTCAACTTATGAAGTTTCAAGTAGCTCTAGGCCTAATCCTAGTCTAAGATTAAGTAGAAGACGTGAAAACATGAGAAACGGATCAAGGAAAAGTAGGAAGAGTATATTTTGTGCAATATGAGATAAAATAGCATGTGTGGAAGGATTATTAAGTCAATACTCGGTCTAATATGACATGAATGTAGCCATTTTGGGAAATTTCGGTGAAGATAAGGCTAGTAGGCAAGTATAAATTATGAAATAAGGCATGGTGATGCAAAATAAGCATGGAATGAGAATAATATGATGACATATGAGGTGTACAGAGAGATTCATAGGTGAATAAAAAGGTGACTTAGGAACTCATACAAGTCTAAATGAAATTCATTTTAGGACTAAAAATTAGTGTTGCACAAATGAGATGAGAAATATATTTTTAGAGAATACTATGAAAAAAGGTCATTTTAATTCATGGCGGAGTGAGTTTTGAAGGTTTGGTCAAAATTTCAGGACCTAAGGAGGTGTTTTGTGCAAGTTATGGAAGTTTTCCAAAAACGGGTTTTTGAAAATGCTTGATTAAACACTCTAACTTTTTAGTTATCAAGAAAAATTGACACAACTCCTTAAAATAAATCATAGAAGAATTTTTACTATGAATTTGGATAAAAATATAATGCAAAAATTATGAGATCAATTCGTGAAGTATTTAAAAGGTTCTAATCATTTTTCCGACCTAGTTTGAAACACTCCAAACCTTCATCCTAGAGCGATAGAGGTAAAATAAAGTTTTTGGGTATAAAATCACCTAAGAAAGCTATGCAACCTTCTTAGAAGTGTAAAAGAATATCTCAAGCACAATTTTGTTGTATTTGTGTTTCCTAAGCATGATGGTACAGATGCCGATTTTCCATTGTTTTGAAGAAATTTTCTGAACAACCAGCAATGATAGAGTTTTAGAGACTAACTATGATGTGAGAGCATGTTTTGGAGGTAATATTGATGTCCATGAAGAAATATAGGTGGGTCTAGTAGAAAGGTTGTGTGATTTTTTTCCAAGTTTTGAGTCCTCTTGCCAAAATGCCTCTTAAGCTAGATTTTTCATAAGGTGTGAAGAATTTGATGCATAAGTCTATTGATGAGATAAGAAAGTCGATAATCACCTACTACATGTTCAATATGAATTGATAGATCCCATGGGTTTGTTGTGAATCTTGAACAAAATGTCTTATAAAACTAGTCGAGAATTAGAGATTCTCTCATAGTATCCACTCATAGTCCATGATCACAAGCATTGATGATGTTGTATTACTTCCATCTAAAGCTTTGAAGGCATTAGTTGATCCTAGGTGTGAAGGTATGCTAGTAAGGGGACATCAAACCAAATTTTTCCTTAATGTCTAAAATCAGTATTCATAGTGCTAAAAACCTTGCTTCTCATAACCATTTTCCTTGCCTTGATAAGTTCATTTGGATTAGTAAACAACTTAAGGAAATGAGCCTCTCAAAATGGTGTATTAGGTGCTAAGGAAAGTGATGAAGTTTACTCATTTAGCAGACTATATTTGGGTTCTTGTGATAGTCATGAAGGATATGTATCCTTGGCCTCAAACCATGATGTTTACTCATCAATAAATACAGAGCAAGGTTTGAAACATGTAGTTAGAATCATTATGGAATGATCACACACCTACAGTGGCATAAGAGTGAAGAACATTTTTTTTAAGACTTCAAGTAACTAGCTAGGGTTTGAAACTGGAAACCCTCACTGTGCACAATGTTAAAAGATCAAGCGTGTTATTATTTTCAAGATATCAAAGAATTTATGGATATGAAATATATCAAGGTATATTCCTCCACATTGTAAGATGTCTATGAAGATATACTTGTCTAAGAGTGCATGTTAAAACATCAAAACCCTCGGTGTTGCATGTTTGTGTAAGAAAAACAATTTAGGATCTAGTTAAGTGAATATTTCATGAAGAATAATTAAAATCTACAAGTTGTGAGAAAATCAAACTCATGCAATTTGTGAGTCTTCAAACCTGTGAAGATAAGATTAGATGATCTCATTTTTAATTTTCCCATGCTTTAATGCATTTGAAATGGAGATACACACCTTTCACACATTAAAATGAAGGAGTGAAGCTAAAATGGGAAAGGTTAATATCTGAATGGAGAGCATGAAGGACATTAGGAGGATTGTTAACATTAATATTCTATTATAACTCCCTCGTGGGGAGAGAAGTGTCTAGGACATATATAAACTCATTGTACATCATGATAAACCAAGTGGAAGCTACCTTGTGATTTGAAAAAGTATTTTTTTGTCATATATGTCATCTCAACAGGTTGCAAAAGTGTTGGAATGCAATTTTGGTCTTTCACAAGCATGTAAAAAGTTATATAAGAACAAAAAAGAAAGGTCTAAATAATTTTTGCTAGATGTTAGTTATAGGTGGTCATAGAGTCTTCTATGTATGTATGACCATGATAAGCTACATGAAGGGTCCTTGAAGTTGAATTCAGAAATTCTTTATAAATGAAAGGTCAAGAGTCATGTTTAGGAGTCATGCTTGTTTACTTAAAGCTCATTTTTAGCATGAAGTTGTGGTTGAAAGGGTGTAGTCTTTGAGTGCTAGTTTTTAAAAAAGTGATAAGTGTGTGAATGTATTGAAACCATGGTGAATTAAGATAGGAGAGAGAGAAAAAAGTGATATGAAACAATGATCACACCATGTTGATGAAAGAAACAAAGTGGTGAAGGTGATCAAAACAAATTCTTGTAATAAAAGTTTGAGTTGTAGCTTAGTAATTTAGGAGTGAGCTTCCTAGTAAGTAAGTGGTGCTTGCAGAACAACAATCAATTGGGTGCTTGGCATATAATTGAAGTGGGTGCTTTAAAATAGAAGTTAGAGCTTTAGGGCGAGTGGATTTTCACCACTTGGTGAGATCATTGTAATTCTTGATGGACAATTGTCCTTGATATTGCTTTGATTTCTCCTTTTTGTGAGTTTTCTCCCTTATTGGGTTTACCACCTTAAATCATGTTTCCTCATATGTACATGTGTGTTTGTTGCTATTTCCATTTCATGGTTGGATGTTCATGTTCTTCATGGTTAACATAGATAAGCTTGGTTGATGGAATAATTGTAAATTGCATCAAAATTTTAACAAGCACTGATTCACCTCCCTTTCGGTTCTAGAATTTATAACACAACTCCCATCTAAAACCCTTTGTATTCTATTTTTAGTAGTTTTTAATATTCTCCATTGTATATATATAAAGAAAATTATTTTAAATAAAGAGATAGATCTCTGGGCATACATCTCTCTTATGGAGTTTTCTAGTTTATATAAATTTTTAATTGAAATAGAATTAGTTATTTCTACTGACTATTTAATTTTGAATTGATTATTCTAACACATTAAAGACCACCATTAGTGTGTTTTCCATTAGGTTTTAACTCAATCCATATAAATCTAATTTATGATTAATTACTAGGAAATTAAATATGATCTATAATAAAAAAATAACATAAATATAGTAAATCATATATACTAGATACATGTATTGTAACTATTATGATCTCGTGCAAGATCTTGAAAACTAGATGACGTAAGTGTGGTATATGGTTAAGATATATTACATTGATTTATTATTGATACAACATTACAATGATATGAAAGTGTGTAATAAGGCTATATAGAGTGTCACTAAAATATTCTAAAAATATAGGAGTTTGAGTATGAGATGAGGATACGTCATGGAAAATTCACCTAGAAAGATTTATCTTTTGAGTATGAATTTTTCTTGTGTAGGTTAAACATAATATTTCCTCTACCATTATGATCTTCTATATTTGTAGCTTTGTAATCAAAATTGTGCTAAACGTTAGGTATTTTTCTTCTTCAAACCCTATCTCTCCTCTTTTAATACCTGACAAGGGGTTAGTTTGATTGGGTTAAATTTCTTACAAGTATCACTCACAATGCTCACATAGAAATTCCCCAAAGAGGCATAAAAATTTCAAAATTCCCCACTTGATGAATGTGTACAAGATGTGCAACAAAAATGACTCCAATAGACTTTTGAAACTTGAAACCATTTTTAGTATAGGATATAGCTTTGTAAAATGGCCTAGGGAATCCATATAAGATGTATGTAGACTTAGTGTTAGTTGAGGTTTTATTTGAGAGACTGATTTAGTAATTGGGGGCCTTCTTGTTTTCTCTTAGGTAGTACCCAAAGATGTGAGATTAGAGGTCCTATGAATGGGTTATGTGAGTGTGATTTTACAAGTGAGCGCTATAAAAGTTTCCCATTCAATTGACACTAGGTTGACTAGGTTAACTTGTGAATTTAAAAAGTGACATTTGAGACTTTAAATAGAAAAATTCATTGACTTAACACAAATCCACCCAAAAATATTTGTCCATCATTGTCAATTTTTTTGTTAGGGTGTAAATTAAATTTTTTTAGTTGAATATGGTGCCCAAATGTTTAAAAACGTATTAGATATTTATAAAGTAGGTTTTTTGGTCAATGATGAGTAATAATTGTGACCTAGTGGCCGAGAGTGATAATTGAGAAAGATGCTTGTAGGAACTAGGAATTTATGTGCACAATGGTTAATGGGTTAAGATAAATTCCAATGATTAATTTTCAAATTTCAGTGGTCCAAATTTAGGATACTATAGTACTAATAAATGTGCTATGATAAAGTATTTAATAAGTGATGTGTCATAAGCATAATGTAAATTAAAAAATTGGCCAAATTTTGGGCCTAGAGGAAAGAAATGTGTTATGATCAAGTGTTTTTGTAAACCATATATTCTAAACAACATGTACCATACACAATATTTGTCATAAGTAGTATATGTCTAAATCACGTGTTTCATAAACAATGTATATCCAATAAATGTGCGTCATGATCAATATGTATCTAAATTAAGTATCTCAAGTAAAACATGTCTCAAGTAGTATGTCATAATAATGTTCTCAATCTATAGTTAGTAAGTAATGTGTCATGGAAATAATATGGGTAACACCACCAAATGTAATTGATAATTAAACATATAAGTAGTGAGTAATCAATACATAGATAAAATAATGACATGTGATAAGGTATAGTATATAGAATATAAGTGCATAAAAAAAAATAGATTATGGAGCATATAAGTGCCTCCAAAAATAGGTTATAGAGCATACAAGATCACAAATCAAATAGATCACAAAGAATATAATATCATAATGAAAAAAATCATACAACATACATACATGTAATATGATATATAATATTGATGAGAAAACATAAGATTTACTGTAGACACCAAATTTGTGTCTTACAACCCCCTGTGCCCCGCATCTCATTTCGCAACCTAACCTCATCACCTAAACCTTACACAATTATTTATTAATTACCTTATAATTAATAAATCCACATCGCCATACCTGCCACCTCATTTCGCCACCTCATCATGACCGAGTCTTAACCCTAAAATAACCTAATTAAGACCTATAACTTGGTCCACATCCACACCTATGATTAATTACTCCTCACCCGCACCCAAAACTGACCTCATAATGACTTGACCAAGCCCACAACTAATCCCTCGGGAGAAAAGGAGGGAAAGTTGGCTATTTTACCAAAAATAGCCCACTTTGACCTGACCGATACCGGTTCCTACTCGACCGCCGTCGGTTTCATAACCGCCATCGGTTCCTTGTAAATGACCACTTCCAACCAAAAACAAAGGATCGGATTTTCATTTGATAAAAACGAGAAGAAATCATTGAAAGGATCGAGATTTGCTTGGCTGAGCAGAGACAAGTGAAGAAACAAGAAGAGTTTACAGAGAAGGACATCAAGCCCAAGACTGCAACTGAATAACTAGAGCCCAGTGACACTCATCCGAGCATTAGAAGAGGAGATATCTCATCTTGGATTGTCAGATCATCCTACTTGAGCCCTGTCTTTGTCATCACAGTCCTGGAACCTGCATCTTCATCAGGAACGAGTAAGTAGTGTCTTGTATGTTTTTAAGCACCATTTCTTGAGCCTGTGGATTGATAGTAATTATAAGCTCATTCCTAGATATACCACCTACCAAAGGTACCCTGCACTTAACCTTCATCCATACATCCTTGTATTGCCCAGAAGACCATTTTATCACACTCTGAGTCTTCCCTGTCCTCTCATTATTCCCCTCAGCCATCCATCAGCCTTATAAAACAACACAACTACCTTACAACCAGCCTTCACCAAAAGCCCCTAAAACATTGTCCCTACCGATATCGGTTAGAGCCAACCAGTACCGGTTATAGTGACCGGCATCGGTCACCTTGATTCTAAACCAAGACCATACCTTTCTCTATTTGTTCTAATAAGGTAAACAAATTGTAATTGGACAATAGCTTATTTGTTAGAATTTGTGTTAATTCATATTAGCAGGGGAGCTGACCACCTTCGAAAGGAATTTTTATATTTCCTGGGCCCAAGGCAGTTCCCTCATTTATTGTCTAATCAAAATCTGGTGGTCTTGTATTCTTATTTGCAGGTAGTCCTTCGCAGACAAAAGGAGTTCTTCACAGTCGATCGATCTTTCTCTACGGTACGCACACCCTCTCGACATTCAACAGGTATTCCTCCTAACCCTAACCTTATCTGTTTCTTAAAGGAATGAAAGGATAGAAGCAACTCTATTCCCAAAAGCTGAAACATTCCGTGCGAAACATTTTGGCACGCCCGGTGGGACCCATTTTGGGTTTCTTTCTTTCTTGCTTGCTTTCATATAGGGAGCATACTTGCTGTTTTCTTCTTCTAAAGATATTCACAAGGTATTTTGTTATTTTGGTAAAAGAACTTGCTTTGCTTTTACATCTTTGTATTAGTGAAAGTCATCTCTTTTGCTTCATCGAATATCATTTTCGATTTGGGTTTAAAACACGTGCATCACATTCTTGCTTCTTTGTTGTTTTCAATTCTAGTGAACATCGATTAAGTAAAGTGTCGTATACGTGGGGTGATATCCATGGTATTGACAAGAAATTGATCTTACTTTCATTGCACAACATATCTTGAATCACTTCACAATTAACACAACAGCTCAAACATCCCCCTTTTTTTTCCGCGGTATTCCTCCGCCCGAGATTGAGAGGTAACCTTATAAGCCAAAACAAACTTGACATTTCCTTTAAGTCTTCTTTTAGGATTCGACATCATTTTACGTCTAAAGGCATAAACCCACGATAATTTAAATTAACCCTAGGGTTAGTCTCGGATTTGCGTGTGCATCTTGCTTGTTTTCAGTTCTATTTTTCTCGTTATACAATCGTTTTCTTGTCATCACCTCAGAACAATTGATAAATGTACTAAGCATTGTTAAGATCAAATCAGCAGCTTCTTATATTTTCTCATACCAGTCTTATTACACCGACATCGGTTAAGTGACCGACGTCGGCTATAGTCTAACCGACATCGGTTATCAGACCGATATCGGTTCTTGTCTTTTGATTCTCGACAAACCAAAGCAACCTACCAATTTCAAAACATCTTGTTGCTTGTTTTACATTCCGATAGATTGAAACCCTACTGTGTACTCCTGTCCATGGTTGTTATCACTCGAAAGTAAGCCGCCATCATGGTTTCACATGCTTTCTCGTGCCTTTGCCTGAATCACCCCTTCACATTCTGTGGGGAATCCTACGGATACCAGCGAGGTTCCTAAAATTCCTGTAGGAGATAAAGAATTTGCCAAATTTCTGGATGCTAATCCTAGCGCTGTACAATACTATTTGTCTCATGCCCCTGACCGTACACCCGACGGTCAACTCCTTGTTGGCATGCCTATCAGTATAGCTGCTCATTTAGCTCCTTCTCCGCCTGATAACTCCGCTTTGCCTTCCGCATCCTTAGTCCCGTCTCCTACCTCAGCAGCTTCAGGGGTTCATACGGCACAGATTGGCTTTCCTTTGGTTAATCTTGGGCCCAACATGTCATTACCGCCGACTGCTCCTACCTCGTCTCTCTTGCAGACTGTTCCATTCATGACTTGCTCTCTGCCACCTATCCACACGAGCTTTCCTTCTCAAGCTCCGCCCACCTTTTCATTTCCACACACATATCCGGTAACCTCAACAGCTTATATAGGACATCCCTATTCGGTTGCCTCAACACATTCATCCTCCATACCTTATCAACATTTAACCCCACCATTGTCTAGCGGTGGCCCTTGGCCCAATTTGCCTCCGTTTACCACAACCACACCATCATCTCATCCAACTACTGATTTAATTAAACAAATGATGGACAAAATGCAAAATCTGGAGGCTTCTGTTTCAGGAAGTCGTAGTGCCTTGACATACGAGAAAGTTTGTCAGAGCCTACCCACCCTTGATCCCCCTTCATTCATATCCTCCTCAATGGGAATTACCAAAATTTACCGTTTTAATAGTAAGGAGGACCCTCAACAACACTTGCGATCATTTAGACATGCTGCTTATCGATTGCTCACGACGACGCTTTACTACTCCGCACCTTTCCCATGTCCTTATCGGGACTCTGCCTTGGAGTGGTACAAAGTGCTTTAACCCAAAGACTCAATCTTCTCTTTTAACCAACTAGCCCAATCTTTCTTGGATCATTTCTCCATTAACATTGCCAAGAAAGTATCTATCACCGACCTCTATGCCTTCCGACAATTTGAAGACGAATCTATCATGATTTCATTGGACGATGGTGAGGCCTTATCAACCATCTTACATATGCCTTGCCTCGCACCGAACTTATCGAGCTTTTACGCGGGCTGCGCTAAGCACATCTCTCCTACCCTCCAAATTCAAACTTTCGTACATTTGACGAGGCCTTTACTATGGCTCGAAAACTAGAGATTCGAGCCTTAGAGGAAGAGAAATTGTAGTTGCGCAACAAAAACCCCACTTTCCGAACCCAAGATTCCACCAACAAACCTAACACCACCAATCCTCACCCATCGACTGCTTCGAAATCAAAAGGGGCCGTGCACGTGGTGATGGTCAAATCCCAACCACCGTCTAATACCCCGCCAAAAACCACCTATAAGTATAAAGTAGAGCCCATCAACTACACTCCCTTGGGAGAAACATATGGTGTGATATTGGAAAAATTGCTTAAAGCAGGAGCCATTACCTTACCTCCTGTTAAACCTCACTCCGGGTTTGATTCCACTCGCGCCATACCTTCTTGGTACAAAGAGAATGACTTCTGTAACTTCCACCACGTGAAAGGACATAGTCACGAAAACTGCAAGATGTTGAAAAACATAGTGCAGGAAATGGTTGATGAGGGGGATATAGCCCTCAATAATCCTAACGCCCCTGCTAACCGAAATTTGAAAATATTCAACAAACCATTCCCGAATCATTCTTCTAACAGTAATCTAAACCAAGATATCTTAGCCGAGGAGAGTGTTCATGAGATCCATGTAATCTTCGATTCCCAACCAATAACCTCTATCAAACAAATTCTGAATCAAGCCTCTTCCCTAACGCAGGAAACTGAACCCCCTTCCTCGCCATCAAGACAAGCTGAAATCCTTTCCGTTCCTTTACCCATCAAGGAATTAAGCGCCTGAGTTCCCTTCTCACAAATGATCCTTCTTATACCACATCCTTGCAAGAATGTGAGCGGATGTTATCTAATTTATCTATTTCCCAAACGTCTCCTTCTACCATTCTTGCTATACAAGAGGAAGACTCACCACTTCTTTTGTCATCCTTAGACGAGAAACCTCTTGAACCGACATCACCACATTCTTTAAACATGACAGATCCTCTCAAACACGCCCTCCTACCTATTAGTCCTTCATCACCTAAATCTTTTCAGCGACCAGTTGACCTCTTAACACCTATTGATACAGTGCCTCATCTGCCCCCTGTATCACACCCACAGTGGACCGGAATCACAACCCACCTTTCTTCCATACAAGAGTTCCAATTCACACCTGAAGACTGTCATTCTCCAGAAGATAGACGAGTCCTATGGGAACGTTTGAGTACCCCCTATTCTACTCAAATGCAGATGACCGATCCAGATGCTTCTACCATATACCCGAAGTGTTTACAGAAACTCAAAATTTCTATGTCCTCATCTTCACCCCCCTCATCTCTACCAAATACCTCATCCACTTCTATTAAACTAACCAATTCTTCCCCTACGCTTGGGACCTCACCAATACCTAGTTTAACACACCCACCTAAGCGGCTTGATTTATCTAAAAATAAAGTCATCCATCCCATTAGGAGACAGACCCAATCTCCTCAATCTATGCCGCTATCACAACTCAAACCCTCGTCATCACACCTACCTTCCATATTGGGACCCCATCCCTCTACCTTACATCAATATATCATACCTCCTACGTTTTCTTTAAAGTGACCTACGCCTTCTGCATCCATACAGAGATCTAAGGGTATATCAACACTGTCACCCCACGTATCCTGTCCACCCATCAACCCTAAACAAATCTCATCATCAAAGGACTTGTTTGCCGTCACTCCTCTTTTGCCGCCATTGTTTCCGGATACCACGTTATCTAGAGCCTCATCATCTAACCAGCTAAATGTAGCTCCTGCACCGAAGAAACCACGTTTAGTTAAAACCACGTATCAATACCCCTTGGCTAAACCACCACCCGTGCATTTAACCAACCATACCCAAACATTACCAAAACCCACCCAACCTTCCTCCGATTTTGACCCACTCAAAGGATCTTACGCCAAAATCCTTGCTATGTTGGTGGAGAATGCGACCATTTCTCTACCCCCACTTAGACCTTATGACCCGTCTCAACCTCGACCTATAGGTTATGATGAGTCTAAAATCTGCGCTTACCACCGCACACCAGGACATGATGTAGAGGGATGCAAAGCTTTAAAAGCCATCCTTCGTCAGACACCTCTCTCAGATAGAAAAGTTAAGAAAGACAATTTACGAAGAGAGAGACCTTTAGCTTCAATTCCCTCTCCTATACCACCTGTCCCCGCCTCACCAAGATCTATCATTATTACAGCCCCACCTCTCGAAGACCATGACCTATCCCTACCGTCTTCCTCCTCTCGTATTTACGAGATCAATATGATTAGTGTTGCTACTCGAGGGCAGAAAAACAATGGGAAAGCAAAAGAAAACACACCTGTGGCATCTCTTTCTCCGTCCACCATCCCGATTGCACCACCACCTAAAGTGGTTATTCATGGACCTGCCTACCCCGTCTCTAATGGAATTTCCCACCGAACCATGATCAAACAGCTTCACCAATCACTGTCAAAATGACACTATATGATCTCATTCAAACTTCGAATCTCATCAACAAGCTCTTGTTGAAATCCTTCAAGGGATAGAGGTCTTACCTAATGAAACCTTGCCTATTACCTCTATTCTAACACCCAATCACGTTGCTTCACTCACCAAACAATCTATCTCCCCAACCACTTCTGTCTCTGTACAGCAAGCCGCTGCTGTCAGTTTCTCCGAAGACAAAATTATCGACTTTGGTGCTGAAGATCCTGACCCTGCTCTTTTCATCTCAGCTTACGTTCGGGACATTCAGGTACGTCGTGTTATGATTGACGGGGGCGCTAGCCTAAACATCATCTCTTCAAAATCCTTCCAACAAATGAACATCCCTTCTAGTTGCATGTGCGCAAACCCCATCATGTTACGGTCATTCAATGATGCTATTACTTCTACCTTAGGCACCGTGATCCTTAACATTCGTGTAGGACCACGCACTTTACCTGAACTCTTCTATGTCCTTGAGGGAGAGTTCCAATACAATATGTTGTTAGGCCGCCCTTGGATCCGGGCTATGGGATGCGTTCCCTCCACCTTACATAGATGCATAAAATTTGAGTACGAGGGGAAGTCCTACACCGTAAAAGCTGATCCTCCCCCCTTCAAAACTTGCAATATGTTGTATCACCCTAATGATGTGCTTGTACCAGTCAAGACACCCATTCATCCAACCCAGCCATCCACTTCCAACGCACCTACACCTTCAACCAATGAAACCGCCGTTACAAATATCACTTCCTTTCCCGCAGATAACATCCCAACCTCTCGACCCCTTAGTAGATGTTTTTCAACACCTTACGCTGGGGGAATACCACCTATATAACATTAGCTCTTTCCATACCCCGCAAGAGTACGGACAGTTACATGCACATCCCACCTACGACCGTCGCGTGGGGGAGGTAATCTCTTACGGACCACCCCATTGCCGCACCAACCTAACGTATGGGGGTGTTGACGCATCCTCTGTTACCCCTGAACCTCCTCTTGGTGTGGTTCCCTTCCAATCCAATTTTCAATACTTGACAAATTGTCATTTCGCCCTCACCTTCTTGACTCGCTGTGCTTGGAAAGGCTTTGGTTTTGGTCTTTATGAACAAGGCCGACATACACTCATTCCCATGACTACACGCAAACACAATGATCGTAGTGGTCTCGGTTTTCCTAAAACACTTACACCGGAGAAACCTCGTGTCAATTGTATCCTGGAGGATGACGATGTCACCCCTACCAAACCATCATCACCCATTTTGCCATCATCACCCACAGAGTCGATAGACCCTGAATCTATCCCTCCTAACTTTTTTTTTTTCATAAATGCTATCTTCATAGGTCCTCTCACTTATCAACGTGATAATGAGGACCCATCTTCTCTTCCCCTTTTGTATCCAGACATGATCGAAGAGGATTCACCTTCGATTAATGTTGTTGAGTGCCAGGATGACGACTCCATCCTCACTTACCTTGGGGCGGATGACTCCTATATTCAACGCGCCTTACCGTCTGAAACTCAAACCATGTTGAATGAGTCGACTATAGAAATCAACATCCACACAGAGGAGGATCCTCACGTTGTGAAGATCGGACAATCCCTTAGCACATCAGAACAAGCCGCCTTTACTACCTTTCTCCGTACCTGCAACCAAGCTTTCGCTTGGTCTTACGCTGACATGCCAGGAATTGATCCTACCATTACCTGTCCATAACATCACCCTAAACCCCGATTCCAAACCAGTCAAACAAAAACTGAGAAAAATGCATCCACACATTGCCCTCTTGGTCAAAGAAGAGCTTCAATGACTTCTTTCTGTTTCCTTCATCTTGCCTATTGACTATCCTCAATGGATTTCTAACATCGTACCTGTCACTAAAGCGATGGGGGACTTCGGATATGCACGGATTTCTGAGACCTTAACCTCGCTTGCCCCAAGGATGACTTCCCCCTCCCAAGTATTGATCAACTTGTTGATCTCACTGCGGGCCATGAAATGCTTTCTCTCATGGATGGCTTTTCGGGATACAATCAAATTTTGGTAGCCCCGACCGATCAACATAAAACTACCTTCATAACTCCTTGGGGAACCTTCTATTATCGTGTCATGCCATTTGGCCTTAAGAATGCTGGTGCCACCTATCAGCGGGCTATGACTTACATTTTTCATGACATTATGCACACTATCCTTGAGGATTATGTCGATGATCTTCTTGGCAAATCTAAACATCGCAGTGAACATCTCGATGTTTTAACCATTATTTTCGATCGCCTGTTGCAATATTCAGTCCGGCTTCAACCAAAGAAATGTGTCTTTGGTGTTCTTTCGGGAAAAATTCTTGGCTTTATCGTCTCTTTGCGTGGCATTGAGGTCGATCCATCTAAAGTCAAAGCTATCCTAGAAATGCCCCCACCTAAAAACCTCAAACAATTACGTAGTTTACAGGGTAAACTTCAATCCATCCGGCGTTTCATCTCCCAACTCTCGGATTGATGTCAACCTTTCCATCACCTTCTTAAAAAGGACATTGCCTTTCAATGGAGTGAAGAGTGTCACCAAGCCTTTGAAGCTCTCAAAGCCTATCTCTTGCAGCCACCCGTGCTTATTCCACCTTAGGATGATCGCCCTTTCTACCTTTACCTTTCTGCCACTGACCATGCTATAGGAGCCATGCTCGCACATCGGGACTCAGCATGTCGAGAACAAGCCGTTTATTATATAAGTCGTACTCTCGTGGATTATGAGACTAGGTATACACATGTAGAAAAGTTGTGCCTAGCCCTATCATTCGTGGCCACCAAACTCTCGACACTACCTCCGAATCACAAAACTTTTGTCATCACCAACACGGATCCCATCCATTATATGTATGCCAAACCTCATCTAAACCAACGCATCACCCGATGGCTTATGCTCCTCGCCGACCTTGACCTTGAGTTTATACAATGAAGTCAATCAAAGGACAAACTATTGCGGACCAACTTACGGAGGCCCCTTTACCTGGGGAAAAATTTACCAATTTTAATTTCCCCGAGGAACTCATCGCCACTCTTTCACTCAGGGAAGAGTTGTATCTAATGACCCTCTTCTTCGATGGATCCAAATGCCAGCGCGGCGGAGGTGCCGGCGTTGTTCTCATTCCTCTTGATGCTGAGCCTATGCCTCTTTCATTCCGGCTTGATTTCCCCTGCACTAATAATACAGCAGAATACGAGGCCCTTGTTTTGGGTCTCCAGGTTGCGTTACACTTAGGTGTCAAATCTATTAATATTTTCGGCGGCTCTCAATTGGTAGTTAATCAAGTTATGGGCATCTACCAATGTAAGAATGAGGAACTTCAAAAGTACAAACATTACGTGGATTCACTTTTGACCTCATTTACTCGTTATTCTATCCAGACCATTCCCCACTCCACTAACAAATTTGTGGATACTATGGCTTGCTTAGCCTCGCAAATTCCTGCCTCACCAACTGACTCTGACATATTCGTCTTGGTCCAACAACTCTTTGCCCCATCTTACTCAGCACCGATTGTTTGTATGATAAATAATGTGTCTGCTAATTCACAGGATACCTGGTATCACCAATTTCACGACTACCTTACAACCTCCGTTCTCCCATCTGACCTTACAAGTACCGGAAAACACACTTTTCTTAAACGTGTTTCTCGTTATGTCGTTATGGGGGGACTCCTTTATAAACGTGGCTTTGATGGCATCCTCCTTCGATGTCTAACCGGCCCGGAGGTCACCTATACCATCCAACAGGTTCATGACGGTATTTGTGGTGGACATTTTAGCGGCCTCGCCGTGGCCAAATGAATCCTTCACCTAGGTTATTATTGGCCTACTCTCAATAACGACTGCTACGAATATGTTAAGCGTTGTGTTATGTGTCAACAACATGCCAACCTTCAACATACTCCTAGCCATCCGCTACAGGTCGCACGAGATCTTTGGCCTTTCTCACAATGGGGTTTAGACCTTATTGGTGAGATCCACCCACCCTCTTCGCAACGTCACCGTTGGATAATCACAGCAACCGAATATTACACAAAATGGGTGGAGGCCATTCCACTCATTTCAATCAAAAAAGAAAAAATTGTCGAATTCGTTAACCATCATATTATCTATCGTTTTGGTATTCCTCATCGCCTAATAACAGATAATGGTAAATATTTTAAAAATAAGTTGTTGCAAGACCTTTGTGACAACTTTGGTATCAAACTTAGCTTTTCATCACCCTTTATCCCATGCGAATGGACAAGCCAAATCTTCTAATAAAACCCTAACCAAAATCCTTATGAAAGTTGTCAATGAGTCCGGAAGAAATTGGCATGATCACATTCCCTTTGCCCTTTGGGCTTATCGTACTAGCATTCATACCTCCACTAATGCCACACCATTTTCTTTAGTATATGGTACCAAGGCGGTCTTGCCTCTCGAAATACAAATACCCTCCCTCAGAATATCTCTTCAGGATATTCTCACCAATGATGATTTCCGCCAAGAGCGGTTAGCCCAATTAGAGCTTCTTGACGAGCGTCGTCTTACGGATCTTGATCACCTTCAAATCTACCAAAAACGCATCAAGCGTGCTTATGATAAACGACTTCATGAGCGTACCTTTAAGGTTGGTGATCTTGTCCTCAAAAAGAATCAACATGTAACCAAACTAGAAAAGAGCAAACATGGAAAATTTGCTCCTAATTGGATTGGGCCTTACATTATCACTCACACTTATGGATCAGGCACTTATCGTTTAGCTTCGCTTAATGGTAAACCTGAGCCTGAGCCCCTTAATGCCTTGCATCTTCGACCATTCTACTGTTGAAATTAGTGTTATATCACTTCTCATCTACCTTACGCTCGTCCCTTGAGCTCATTTACCACCACATACACTTTGTTTCTTACATCGCAAAATCAAATCAAGCTCACATGGTTTGATTATCACCTCCCCTTTTTAGTCTAGTCCATGACTTCAAAGTATCAAAATAACACATTCTTAATTAAAACACTTATGGGATTTTCTTGAGTCAAACTTCCTACAAAAACTAGATGCTTTATGCCCAACGGACATCTAGACCTCTAAATTATACAATAGACTGCTCCCTTGAAGGACAACTATATGCCAAACTATTGCTGCTATTATATATAGACTGCTCCCCCGAAGGACAGCTATACATAAATACCGCATCTGCTACTATAAATAGACTGCTCCCTTGAAGGACAGCTATACATAGTCAGCCTTTATCAGAAGCTTCTCGCATTGATCAGCTTCGTGAAGACCTCAAGAACAACAAAATACATATCCCATGTAGACTTCCCGCATCGATCAGTCTATATCCGGAAAAATAAAATAAAAATAAAAGCAGTGTTTCATAACACTTTTGAGTCATGGACTTGTCTATTTAGGTCTGGTTCTCTTTTGTCAGAATAATCATCTTATAATAAGTTCTCTGCATCCTCGCCCACATCAACCACCTCACCGCACCATTTGTCAAAGCAACAAAACTCAAGGGACGTGACGTATATCCGATATATTGTGATTATACCACTCTTTTCACCTATCGACTTCTCGTCTATGCAAGGTACCTAGGGGTTCAACTTCATTCTACGTTATTATGTGGTTTGTTTGGCTCTTCTCAACTACGGGACACTTTTGCCTCTTTTGCTCGACTCTGGGATTATGTGTTGACCTTAATCAGGATAGGGTTCCCTACCACTTGGGTAGGCTAACTTTCGCTTCACCTATACCTATTCCAACATCGCCAATTCCTTACCAACACCAACAACATTACCCTACCAATATCAATATTTTTACCAACCAACAAATTGCCTAACCATACCTAAATTGCCTGAATTCACCTCTCCCTGGTTCTAAGGGAGAACTACATCGGTCTGAGGCCCCTCCTTGCTTTGTGCAATGGGCTATGTAGGCAGCACTTCGGAGACATGGGGTCTCCCAAGGTTAGCTCGACCATTCCCTACCATACCCTATCATGTGTTGTAAATATAAATATTTTTTGTGTATTTCTATTTGCCAACATTCATCTTTATCCTTTTTCAAACAAAACAAAAACAACATTCAAAACACAACACTTCTTATTATTATCATCACTCAAAACCACATACATCTTTAGTTTTATTTTAGATGTTAAACAAATGCATCTTCTCTATCATCGACTCGTAGGTCGGCATCCTTATTTATTCTTATATTCCTAGGAAATTCACTTAGACCCTTGCACCTCCTCCGAATCAGGTGGTGATCGTGATCGTCGATGCCCCTCAGTTGGCCTCTCCATCCTCAAAGGTGCCACTGCCATTGGTTCCTCCCATTGATCCGCCAACATCTCCTGTAACATACGAATACATCCTCTCGCGTGGAGAAATCTTGCCTCTAGTCTCTCCACTCATAACTGTGAAACCTCTAACAATCCCCTTGTCTCATTCACCTGTGTTTGAAGCTGGTGAGCCAAATCCTGCAGACGATCTCTCTCGCTGTAATCACAGCTATGTCAGGGCGCTCACGTGCACCTCGCAGCTCTGCTACCCACCATACTCTATAGGCCTCTATCGTTCCCGCATCCATTACCCTACGATCGGCTGCTATCTCTTCTGGCCCTTCTGGAGGTGTAGGCCGGGGAGGTGAGAATGTTGCCTCGGCGTCGATCCTCATGTATGGTCTATATGTCATCGGTATATCCTGAACGAACCCAAATTGTCGCCGCACGTGATCTAGAGGAATCCTCTCGTACTCACCCGGCCTATGCCCTGCAATCCATCTCAATCGCTCTACACCCCTCAACTCCTCAGCTATGTGCTCCGTCACCATATAGTTCCCGTAAGGCCTCCAAAAATATCCGCAATCGTCACCATCTCCCATACCTGTCTATAATACTCGATGTCATCTATTACGGCCTGGGATCTCGCTTCTTGTTCTGTCTGGACCCATCGTCTGAATCCCAACCTTTGCACTCCTGCCTCTCCCGACTCGATGGGTCGGCCTATTGGACGCACACAAACAATATGCTCATAGGCCCAACAATGTAATAAGTACGAACAATCTAGTGTCATCCTGTGTTTTCACTTACAGGCCCATAAACCCCTATATAACTCTACCAGATATGCGGGTGCCCATGTGAAAGTCACGCTCATTTCTATCATTTCCCAAATAACACTCATCAATGCTTTGGGAAATCTTCCACCCTCCGCCCTCGGTAATGCATAATACCCCACCGCTATCATTAATAGCACGGCCAACCTTGTTTCCTCAGGGTGTGTTGCATACATTGTACCATACGTAAATGATAAACCTCGTTGTGTCAAATCTCGTGCAGCTGACCCAAATACTGCTGTTATCGCTGCTCGCCCCTTGCGCTAGGCAACACCTGATACACTATTTTTCCTATCATTGGGAGTCTCAAAATACGGAAAACATCTTCCAAAGTCAGTGTCATCTCCCCTGTTGGCAGATAGAAGGTATTCTTTTCTGGATTCCATCTCTCAATCAACGCCTGCAACATAGCATGGTTACGCGTGATTCTTGAATAATAGCGGATTCCACTTAACCCCAAATGATTTATCAATGCCCATTCAGCTGGTGTTACATCCGCTCGGATTCGTGACAACAACGCTGGCACAGTATCATTCATCCTTAACCCTGCTTCTGCCTGCATACATCAAAACGACACATAATTATTCGAAAGAACAAATCTCTACGGGTTTTTTCTCAAGTTCTGGAAACTCTTACAGTGACCGATATCGGTTATGAATAACCGATATCGGTATGCTAACCGATACCGGTTCCTTCTAAATGATACCGGTCACTGTCAAAAATATACCTACCCTGCATAAAAACATATACCTACGATAATTATTTTTGCCCGTTTACTCCTATTTTTACCTAAAAACATACGTGACCACCCTGTTTACCTACCCCAATAGCACTCACCCCATCCCCAACCCTTGCCTATCACCTTTTCTTTCTCATCTTTCCCCACTTACACTTCTTTCATCCTATTCACAAAACATGCAAGAATCGAATTACAACCAAACAGTTTACCTCTCGGGATGTAGCAGCTTGGGGCGGAACATATCTTCCCCCTCGTCCCTGCCTGCTGGATGCTTCTCCTCGTTCAGCCATGTTCACCACCCTCTTCCAATATAATTTGCCTTTCTAACTTCTTAATCTCAGCCCACACTCACTTCACCTGTCTCTTTTCTCCTTATCACTCAATTCTTCCATGCAATTACCTGTAGCAGTCGTCAAACAGCGTCGCATTCGCATATTTAACTTGTTGCATGACTCTAAAAATAAGAATGCTAAAAATAAGAACTTAAGTTGCCAACCCAGCAGTTCTATTTTTAGGGAAATAATTCTTCCATAACCGATATCGGTTATGTAACCGATATCGGTCATATAGATACCGACATCGGTTACACAACCGATGTCGGTCATGTACCCCTTGTTGCTTAAACCTAAGCCGTTTCTTCGTTTTTGCAAATTTTTGTGGCGCCGTCCCTTTTTCCTGCATAAACAACACCATTATCTATAATTTTTCATCAAATCCATATCTCATCACAATTTCATCAACATCATCTATCTATATTACAAAAATAAACAAGCCATCAACAAATGATATCCAAAACCATCAATCTATACACCATTTGGATCCAACTCAACAAGCTACATACATTCAATTTCACAAACCAGCGACAAAACATACAACATTTCATAACACAACATGTCAATTAAACTCATCATCTATATATATACATACATCCCATCAACAAAAGACATCAACACCATCAATATATAAACCATGTGGATCAAACTCATCATACATTCTATATCACAAACCATCGACAAAACACTTAAAAACATTTTAAACACAGCATGTGGGTCAAATCATCATATCTATATATCCAAAGTTTCAAATGTACAATGTGTCCCTGCATAGGGGCCTCTGTGATCTCATAATACAACAAAGCCGACATGCAGGTTGCAATAACTGTCATAATCTTGACTCGGCTTGCAGGCCGGTCTCTCATATCCAAAAATAAATACTCGGCTCGCAGGCCGGTATCAACTGTACAACCTGTACTCGGCTCATAGGCCGGTATATATAATAAATGAATCAATAAATGAATGAATAAATCATATGTGGGCACGCAGGCCTCTATAAACATAACCGGTTCGCAGACCGGTGCCCATATCCAATGTACAAACACAAAAATATGCAGGGATCCCTCAGCTCTCCCCACCGCCCTCAGCACCTCTCCCTGCTGGTCCCTGTGCCGCCTCTGGCCTCCTACCTGTAATCAGACCCACCGGCTATGGCTGCACCTCCCTGAGATCTCTGACTCCGAGAGGTCTCTGCTCTATGTGCCGCATATGGCTGATAGTCAGCCCCGGTACCATCAAGAACATCCTGATAGTACCGGGCCTCCGCTCTCGCCTCCATATAGCGGGCCCGTGCCACCATCGCTGCTGGGGCTGGTCCCCCGACTCCTAATAATAGTGCCCCTCTGTTTGGTGTGTGGTGGTGGTGCACGTGGCTACCGGTGGTGGTCTGGTACTGTGCTGCTGCTGTGGTGCCGGTGCACTGGTGGTGCTCGTGGCTGTACTGCACCCGGTGGTACTGTGGTGCCAACTACTGTGCACACTCGTGCTGGGCAAGCACCCCTCGTAAGACACCTATTCGTGCTGTGCGGTAGTAAGCTGCCTCGTAATAATTGTACTCTACCCTCGAGCTGGTCCCTCTCTGCTCTAACAACCGCAGTAAGTCTGGTTTGTGCGTGTGGCTGCCTCCTCACGGCTCTCTCCCCTGCCCACCATACCAAAAATGCTCCCGTACAACCGGTGTCATCCACGGTATCATCTACAGGCCTCTCGGCTACCCAATCTGGGTCCATAGGATGTGGTGCAGGCAGTGGAGCCTCTACATCATCCCTACGGTACTGAGGGAAGGGAGGTGGCTCATCCTGTCGTAGCCCCAGCTATCGTCGTACCCTCTCGGGGGTATTCACTCGCATTTCTCCCCCGGCCTCTCGCCCCGCTATCCAGAATGTATACTGGATCCACTGCAACTGTGCTCGGGCTCCTCCGCGGGGGTGATGACCTCTATAAGGTCTCCATATAATGTCTAACGCTGTCAAGCCCTCTAATACATGCCGGTAATATGCCACATCTCGTCCGGCAAGAACTACTCGTGGCTGGCCCACGACCCCCAACCACCTCTGGAAGCCATATCTGTAGATCACCTGTGGCCCTGGCTGCTGGGGCAGCCCTACTGGTCTAATGCATATGATATGCTCATATGCCCAACAAGTGTAGCAAAAACGTAGAGCAAATCCCGAATCGCCTCATCCGGCGATAGCCCCACAGCTCTCGGTATAACTGCACCAGGTATACTGGTGCCCAAGCATAACATGTATGCTCCTCGACCATCTCATGTAAAACCCCATCAGCGCCCATGGAAAGCGGCCTCCCTCTGAGTCCGGGAGGGCGAAGCAGGTGATCCGATCATCATCAACACGGCAAGCCGCGTCTCTCATGCCGGTGGGCCCGCACATATCCCCATACGCGATGATCGTATTTGTGATACGTCGAGCGCGGGCCGCATCCCCAAATACGTGTAGGATGCTATCCATGGCTGTCTCTACGTCCACCTGAAAGACTGCCTCTCCATCAATCGGTAATCGAAGGATGCGATACACATCCTCCAATGTAATGGTCATCTCTCTAGTCGGGAGATGGAACACATTGGTCACCAAATCCCATCTCTCGATGAGGGCAACCATCAAACTATGATCCCGCCGATTGCTCTGCTCTCTTCGCTAGACTCGCCGAGTCCCACTCGCGCATGATACCCCCATCGTGCTGCGGATACGTGTGGCCGCATCCGTCTCAATGGGGGGAATCTGTCCCCGCATCGTCGGCATTTCTTGACGTGCCGCAAAACCAACTCACTACATTAGCCCTACTCTTTATCACAACATCTACTTATACCCTCTATACCCCTTTTTTTTTTTTATCCCCCCGACCACACCCCGACTCTCTAACAAACCCCTACCCACCTATCTTCTACAATATCCCCTAACATCTTCACCCCCATAAACACAACACCCAAACCACTAATCCCTAAACACCCAAGCCACACCCCCAACAACCACCAAACACCCTAAACCATAGCAAAACCAACCAACAAAATAAATATTCCTAAGTAGGGACCGGTACCGGTCACCCATGACCGCCACCGGTCCCCTCTCCACCGACGCCGGTCGACTTACGACCGACACCGGTCACGCTACAAACCACCCTGACCCGAAAATTTCTTGACCGATGCCGGTCGCTTAGTGACCGGCATCGGTCACTGAAAAATACCCGACCTGAACTGACGCGGCTACCCCATTCAATTTTTTTCCTATTTCTCCCTCTATACCCACCCAAACACCCTAAAAACCTACCCACCCTGCCGCCTTGGCCTATTTCACCTATCTACCCTCTCCTTTTTTCAAATAATTTCCATTTATTAATTATTTTCTAAAAACCTTACATTCCTACCCAAAACCCAAATCCAGCTTAACACAATCAAATTCACACAATGAAGGGTTTCGAACCTACCGGTACGACGACACGTCGTCATGGTGGGATGGGTGGTGGTGGTCCAGCTGGTCCAGCACCTCCTGCTCCTCCTGGCTGTGCCATAGCTCCACCTCTCCTCTGCTGGGTCCTCCACCAATCAACTGCTGCCTCCTACTCACTCGGGCCCACTAACCACTCACTCCTCCACTCAAATAGTGCCACCTCAACCAACAAATGCTCCAATCTCAACACTCCACCTCAGACAACTCAAATTGGTTTTCAAATTGACAATATGACAATGACCGGCCGTATTTTTTCTTTTTATAGGTTTTCGACTATAACCGATACCGGTTATATTGTGCCCTAAGGAACCGGTATCGGTCAGGTAACCGATATCGGTCATGGACAATCGATATCGGTTTTATCCCACCTCTTCCCCAATTTCTACCCTTCTTTACTAATCACCCTTTCTCACAACCTCGCTTATATCCACCTTGGCTGAAAACCCTTTGTTACCTACCATTTGGCCCGACCCAAGGCCGTAACCTACCATTTGGCCCGACCCAAGGCCGTAACCAACCATTTGGCCCGACCCAAGGCCGTAACCAACCATTTGGCCCGACCCAAGGCCGTAACCTACCATTTGGCCCGACCCAAGGCCGTAACCAACCATTTGGCCCGACCCAAGGCCATAACCAACCATTTGGCCCGACCCAAGGCCGTACCCACCATTTGGCCCGACCCAAGACCACACCCAACCATTTGGCCCGACCTAAGGCCGCACCAATTAAATACCTCACCCAACATCAACACAATACACTTTTATCCACCCATCATGTCACTTTTGGTTCAATCGAGCTCACTGTTCGTGTTTTAGCATGATTAGGGTCCTTGACTTGATCAGTCGACCAACTTTGCCTAGACCAAGACCGTGACGTTTATCTCAACCAAACCAACCATTTGGTATTGCCGAACATGCCTAAACGTTCCTGTACCTTACCCGTTATATCCCCTGGAGCTACTTCCTATGCCTTGGATACCAGGATTATATCACCCTTGTTTGGATAAACTATCGACCTTTGCCTATGAATTGCTTGTTTTCTCTTCAAATCATGTACCCTGGTCGCACTATTGCATTTCAACGTGCGTCTGCTTCCTTGGACCTACCCCACCATCTTACCATCATATAAACACCATTTACCCTTTATCAATCCTATCCCCGATTTCACCCGCCTCAATCTCGTGATAGATTTGAGGGGATTACTTATACCCTTAACGGGGTAACCACTTCTTATTATTGTCATGTGCAGACTTTAACAAAGACAAGCTACACGACAACAAGGGCTAATGTAGACACCAAATTTGTGTCTTACGACCCCTGTGCCCCACATCTCATTTGCAACCTAACCTCATCACCTAAACCTTACACAATTATTTATTAATTACCTTATAATTAATAAATCCACATCGCCATACCTGCCACCTCATTTCGCCACCTCATCATGACCGAGTCTTAACCCTAAACTAACCTAATTAAGACCTATAACTTGGTCCACATCCACACCTATGATTAATTACTCCTCACCCACACCCAAAACTGACCTCATAATGACTTGACCAAGTGCATAACTAATCCCTCGGGAGAAAGGAGGGGAAAGTTGGCTATTTTACCAAAAATAGCCCACTTTGACCTGACCGATACCGGTTCCTACTCGACCGCCGTCGGTTTCATAACCGCCATCGGTTCCCTGTAAATGACCACTTCCAACCAAAAACAAAGGATCGGATTTTCATTTGATCAAAAAGGAGGAGAAATCATTGAAAGGATTGGGATTTGCTTGGCCGAGCAGAGACAAGTGAAGAAACAAGAAGAGTTTGCAGAGAAGGACATCAAGCCCAAGACTGCAACTGAATAACTAGAGCCCAGTGACACTCATCCAAGCATCAGAAGAGGAGATAGCTCATCTTGGATTGTCAGATCATCCTACTTGAGCCCTGTCTTTGTCATCACAATCCTGGAACCTACATCTTCATCAAGAACGAGTAAGTAGTGTCTTGTATGTTTTTAAGCACCATTTCTTGAGCCTGTGGATTGATAGTAATTATAAGCTCATTCCTAGATCTACCACCTACCAGCACCCTACACTTAACCTTCATCCATACATCCTTGTATTGCCCAGAAGACCATTTTATCACACTCTGAGTCTTCCCTGTCCTCTCATTATTCCCCTCAGCCATCCATCAGCCTTATAAAACAACACAACTACCTTACAACCAGCCTTCACCAAAAGCCCCTAAAACATTGTCCCTACCGATATCGGTTAGAGCCAACCGGTACCGGTTATAGTGACCGGCATCGGTCACCTTGATTCTAAACCAAGACCAGCCCTTTCTCTATTGTTCTAATAAGGTAAACAAATTGTAATTGGACAATAGCTTATTTGTTAGAATTTGTGTTAATTCATATTAGCAGGGGAGCTGACCACCTTCGAAAGGAAGTTTTATATTTCCTGGGCCCAAGGCAGTTCCCTCATTTATTGTCTAATCAAAATCTGGTGGTCTTGTATTCTTATTTGCAGGTAGTCCTTCCCAGACAAAAAGGAGTTCTTCGCAGTCGATCTGATCTTTCTCTACGGTACGCGCACACCCTCTCGACATTCAACAGGTATTCCTCCTAACCCTAACCTTATCTGTTTCTTAAAGGAATGAAAGGATAGAAGCAACTCTATTCCCAAAATTCGAAACATTCCGTGCGAAATAGAAGCATACAAGATCACATAGAAGACATAACGTAGAGCATACAAGATTGGAGAACAAATACATCATAAATCATACACGATCACATATCAAATAGAACATGTAATATGCAAGTTCTTAAACAAAATCATATAGAATACACAAATTTTAAAGAAGTGGACATGAATGCATTTAAGGAATGATAAGTGTAGGTAGTAATGTGAAATAGAAAAAAACATGAGCCCATGGCCAACAAAAATAACTAGTATTACATTGTGCAAAAAAACTAATAGTAAACAATCAATACTAGAAAACATGGAGCACAATCAAATCAATATCTAGAGATAAGAAATGTGATCATGGGTATTAGGTGTTCCCTCAACAATCACATTAGTCTTATGAACTTTTTGTATCATTACTTAACTTCCTAGTCATGTACAAGTGGAAACAATGTCAAATGATCAGTAATAGTATCCAAAGTATAGTCTATTTGTATCTAGATGCATGAAGGATATGTATATGTGCATATAAATGAATATGTACAAGTGAGTGTGTTTACGATGTAAGTATGGAAAATCGTAGGAGACTATTTTGTGATTTTGTTAATGGGATTTTATATGTCAAGTGGTGTGATATGTGGAGAATGTAATTTAGTTATGTTTTCCGAAGTGGAATGACCACACGAGTTTGGAATAGAGTTGTGTGAAATATGATACTCTATGTTGTCATCCTCAATAATGTTTGTAAATATATACCGTGGGTCACAAGTAATCACAGTAACCATAGGCTCTTGATGTTTATGAGATTAATAAATCTATGATGAGGGTCATGATAACATGTTTACTACCTAACTACCATGTCACACATGGATAGATAACATAGGGTGCATCCAAGGAGTATTATGTGTCACAACATACTCATAATTTTTTTTTGCGCATTACATAAGGTGTCTAGGAATATGATTGATATTATGTATAGTAGTATGTAGAGATTGTGCCTCGATATAAGACATTATTTGTGGATTAGGGAAAGAATCGGTATTGGTACAAGTTATTCATAAATAACACTAGGAATGGTCATTTCCATGTTTTTGTTTACATAATTCAAGCATGTAGGTAATGTGGAATAAATAATGCATATCTTATAGATCCATGTGTCTCGAGTAACTTGAGTTGATTGTGTCATCAAAAGGGACTAGGGGGAACCGATTAGACATCATCTTAGGTCCAACCTATCCTAATAATATTATTCTCCCAAGTGGTTTTTATTATTATCCATAAAATTCTGAACTATCATATTGATGTCCATAAGGTCTCGTGTAATATAGCCTAGAGATGTAAGAAGTGACATAGTGAAAAGGTTTCAGTTGGATAGTTGGATCCATTGTCTACCATAAAGCTTTAGATTGGTTATGAGTTGACATGCATGCAAATGAATATCAATATAGATGATTCTTCACTACTAGTAGGAATCTTCAAGTCGGAAAAGATGATGGATGGTGTTTCTTGTGACATATTTTGATTCAAACTACGATATTATCTATGGAATGGGCATCAACTACATAGGTTGGTGGAGGAGGTACTACGTGATAAGCCATGTGTAATTCATTGACTTATTTGTCTACACATAGTTTCATAATGGTTTTTTGAATAGTTTTAATTGAGAATTCGATTCGGATACTACTTTGTCGAGTGTAGAAAGTAAATTACACACCTTGTGCATAAGATCCCTTATTCAAAAATATTAAAAACATTATAAAATTACAAAAGACCAAAAAATCATAAAACCCCATAAAATGGAGCTAAAAGACACATCACCACCCATTTATTAACCCTCATCCACTCATACTTAATTTTTTCCCATACCACCTACCCATGAGCATACCCAATGCACTATGTACCCTAACATTGCACCCATGTGTTTCCCACTCCCCTATGTACTCAAAATCTATAAAAGCATCCTCACCCCCTCATTCCAGCCCCTAACTCTTAGTGCAAAAAAACTATATTTGAGTTTCCTTTCTCTCTTGCTCGCATATCTCGATTTTGCAGATCTTGAAGAACAAAAGTCAAAGTTTAAAGGATATATCTAACTTAGTGCAACACTGTTCTAGAGAAATCTCAACACAGGTAGGAATTGTGACTGTGATTAGCTTATGGTCTACATGTAATTATCGGTAAAATGCCACTGTGATTGTCCTACAATACGATTCAAGTATAATTTTCATTTTTATTTACTATTTTTTCATTTTACATCAATAAAATGTCTTTTATCTCCTTAAAAGGGTGAGGGATTTGACCAAGGCAAGTCCCCTAACCGAGAAAAAAATAATATTTCTCAAGTGTTCTTATGTGCAAGTTTAGGTTCAGATTTGAAGAGTTTTCACCCACTTTATTCAATGAAATAAACCAAAGTTATCCCTATCTTAATGATGGAATCATAAGCCCGCTTGCATTTTTAAGTAGCATTGTTTTGGTTGTTATTATTTGACTAATCTATCTTGTAGGTGATCCAAATCTAGGCATATAATTAGCGAGTGGTTATGAATCTTATAGAGAAATGGTTTTGTTATCAATTAGCTCTTGGATCCTTTTATATAACACAAAAACACTTATCTGTGGAATGTTTTGGACATTGGTGGAATCACAACGATCTTTATCATTAAACCTCAAATCTTGTGGTCGTTGACACATAAATTTGGAAACATATGCTTTTCTAATAACAAGTTTTGATTTTTTTTTACGGTATGACTTGCACATGCATCCTAAACTTAATTCATATACACTTCTCTCTTTATGTGATTTTCTTGACCACACACACTTCTCGGATGTTCATATACTCAATTTCATTTATCAAATGCGTGCATTAATCCTGTGCATCTCACCCACAAATATTTCTTGAACATCATGAACAATTTATCCAAAATCATACTATCTCGGGACCAACCTAAACTATGGTCTAGGTAGACCCATGCATTCCCATGTCCTTTTTATGATAAATCCTTTCCTAATTTAATATCTTTCTAGACATATATTTCAAGGTATTTGGTGCATCTTGTTCCATTTTTGATCAACTAATTCCAAATAAAAACCCTATGATTAGACCCTTTAATCTATAAAACTCTTGAGGAAATATGATATGGCTATTTATAGTTTGGTTGAATGAATTAACAAGTGGATATTAGGTGTTTAAAAATCTCGAGGTAGTTTTGTTCCTAAATAAGATTAGAATATCAAGTTTTCTTCAAACCTCCAAAATCCTGATCAACACAAGGTGGGGCTTTCAAATTACATGTACCACTTAAAATCCTGACAAAAGATGGCCATATTTGTTCCCCTGGTGGACATCCCAAAAATCCTAACAAAAGGTCATTAGAGTTTTTCACCTAACGGACATCCCCAAAATCCTAACTCAACCTTGATCAAACTTTTCATCTTGTCATAAATTTCTAAAATCCCAACTTAGGGGTTATCAAAAATTTTATCCTATTGAACATCTCCAAAATCCCGACTCAAACCAAAGTAGAGTTTCATGCTTGTTTTACATGGTGAAAATCTAGATTCCTTCTCATGTCCATTTTAAGATTTTTTTTCTCTATTTTTTAGATGTTTGAATGATTGAGAGGAAAAAAGGACATGAAGTATAAATTTTAGGGATTCACTCCCCCATCTAACTTGGAGTCCAATGTAGATAAAATCACAAACACCGACTTTTGGCAAATTGATTTATAGGATTTTTGGTTCCGAGATAAAAGGATATTACGAAGTTGATTGGGTACATGGAATATATGATAGTGACTTTTACCTAGTAGTTTTCTTTCCTCGTATCTATATAATTCCCTAAGTTTGTGCTTGAGTTATTAAGGCATTATGATAAGAACACCAAGTCAATGAAGAATGTTGATGGGGAGTAACTCCCGAGAATAAATGCAGACTACACAAATGAAATGTTGAAGATTCTAAATTTTGAGCCTTGTGTCAATATCACCCCTAAATATGCTTAGTGCTTTTGGAATGACAATGCTACATCATGTACAAAAATAGTGAAAAATTATTGATTAGATAAAAATAAAGGATATGGCTCAAGGATCACCAAAACATTATCTAGATTCTATTTCAATCAATAAATTAACGATTTCATCACTTAAAACTTTACTCAACAAGGTAGCGGACAATCCTACTACAAGAGATTTCCATAAATGGATGTTTCAATATATTCATATTATTCTAAAGAACAAACAACATATCAATTAGGATGAATTGATTAGTGACTCAATTCACTAAAAATTATTGAGGTACAAAAAACCAATAGGTTCTATATGGCCTCATACCTCGTATATGTCGTACCCAAGTTTAAGAATTTTATGATTTTGACCAAATTGGTTGATTGAGTTCCACAAAGCTATATGGATTCTTTTAAAATATGACCTTAGAGGCCAATGCTTGACATTTTTTGGTGTCAATGACACTTTCTTCTACTACATCATTAGTATGTTTGATTATATTCGACATCCTCTCATTTCTTAGTTGAATCGGTTGAATCATCCACCGACATAGCTAGACATGGCTTATTGTTTATCCAACTCCCTATCTTCTCATACATAAGGGTATATGGCTTCACAGGTGTACCCTCTATGTTTTCCAAGTTTGTAAGTGACAAAGCAACATTATTGAAGCTTATGAAATAATTGGTAAAGGTGTAAAAATACTTTTCAGTAAGCACAAGGAAAAGGTGCATTTTTGATCACTACAGAAGGTATTCTTGTCTTTCATTCATCAAGGAAAGAACATGGACATTGAAATTACTAGAGCTAACCTACGGTCATTTTCCACTAGGTCATATTTTTATCATGATGGAATAATGAGTCATGCCTTATGATCTAATCATTCCCACATTCCTTATTAAGAAGACTTATGGCTTGATTTTGAAGAAGAAGAATAATTATTAAAAAGGGATTGGTCTAGTATGTCACTTGACCAAATTAGAGACTTGATGGTTGATATCCCTATAGGTTTAACTGATGATGGGAACATTTTTGACCCTAGATATGATAAAAAAATCAAATTTCAATGATTTAGATCTCAAGCCAAACCGTTCATGGGAAATGAAAATACCTAAGACAATTTCATGGGTCTTCACTTATGAGAAAGGTGAAAAATTTACAAAATGTTTCATGCCCCCAATAGATAAGAATGAATAATAAACCTATACACAAGATTACAAAGTTTCTAGGGTTAGTTTGGAAAAGGTTACAATATAGGTTGCTAAAGATGAATTCTAGAATTCAATTGGCAGGATTTTGTTTCAAATGAGTAAAAACCAAGCCACCAAGGAGCGTCTCAAAAGAGGGTGGATCAACTCATTGTTTTTATTCAAAAAATTGTTGAAAATATCCAATCTTCCATTTCAACAGAACCTCCTTTCATTGAAATAATCTCATCGAATGATGTTTAATAAATTAGATGCATGTGAAGGGAAACAAAGGAATGGGATGAGAAGCTAATCACATAGTCTCACCACATTTTTATAGAGGTGAGGAAGGTTCATGAAGAGATTGCTACTAAAGTGAATATTTCAAGGAAAACCCTTGATAAATATAAGTCTAAGGTGAACTTACTCATCCAAGAATTTCCCAAACTTGAGGATTTCTCAAGAAATGACATGGATACCCTAATCCAAGAATATGTTATCTATGGGGAACAATGGGAGATCAAATTGAGATTTTAGGAGCTACAAAATTCAATATTTGAATCCCCGAGTGCACAAATAAGTTGAAAGAATCAAAGAATGAAGGGATTGATTTCATACATGATTTGGAGGAGATGATTGAAAATATCCCTTGTACTTTCAATGATGATCAAGGAAATCCTAACACTACTGAGGCAATCATGGGGTAATATAAGGAGCTAGTCTAAAAAGACTATAAGCCTAAAATGTTTTCTAGCTAATATTCTATCGAAGGTACATCTAGTACCAAAATTACCCTGACAATTTAACCAAGAAGATGAATTATTTTTGTGATATTTCAAAGTGGATGATCAATGTTGAAGTGCATTCCACATACGGGATGTGTGTACACTTGGTGGAATAAACAAAGAACAATTCAAAAAGGTTTTCAATAAATTTTATGCCTATTGTGAGTGTCTCTAGTTATTTAAGGAAAAGGCCATCAATGTGGAAGTAGATCCATAGGTTAGTGGAGACATGATTTGTAGGGAATGTCGATTTTATTGGTCATAATTTTTTCTTTTATAAATATGCACATTTCTTTCAAGTCAAATCTTTTTTTGTAAATTCACAAATTTTCATTATGTGAATTCATTTTTCAATATGTAGCTTTCTAAAGTGTGATCCGTTTTGAAAATATGTATTTTTAACTTAGTCAAATATCCATAGAACAAATAAATTGTTCAAATATGAGTCCTAGGATGATTTGTATTAGGATGTTGGAAAACACATGTCATATTGGAGGATTCTATTATTAGCAATGTCGACTTTTCCCCACGCGTGTAGTTGGGAAATAGGAATATATCTCTCTATATACATGGATTATATATTGTATCTAGATATTTTTGGTTATATGAAAACTTTGGATGTAAAAGGCACTTTGAAAGATTTGTATTCTAGACCTTCTATCAAGCAAGAGAATATATAAAGAAAGTTATTCAAACTTTATGTTGTGTGTCTTTCTTCCTTTTGTTATTGTTATTTACTCTTATGTATACATAACAATACAAGATATTTTGATTTTGTATTTTTTTAACCAAATAATCGTAAATATTATTGTTAATTTTCACTCATGTTATTAAAATAAGGATTTTCATTTTCCTACCGTAGAAAGCACAAGTTTTCCTTCTCCTCTACTTTCACTACTTTGTTTTATATCCCATCACTTTTCACTTCTTTACTACATTTCATTTATGTTGAGAATATCAACCTTGAGATGAAATCTAAAAACCCAAAGTTAAATTAGTGTACACACATTTATTTCATCTATTTTAGCGTAGCGAAAGAAAGGGTGCCTCCCAATTATAATAGAGGAGATACTTTATCTCATTCACATTGTTTCTAAGACTAACAATTTTTCCCACATTGTAAAATCATTTAATAATAATACCAGAGCATGTAAGTTTTCCTTCATCCTTTGTCTTGTGTCTTACATTTTTTGAAAATAGTTAGAGGTTTAACCATTTCAAAATTTCCCCATCAATATTAAATTCCCCTTGGATGTTAGTTTCCACTAACATGCAAACAATTAGAATATTTCAAAAGAATAAATTACCCATAATAATTTTTTTTTTTTCAAAATACCTTGTATCTCCTTTACAATTATTTACTCCCTTTTTGAAAAAATAATCCTTTTATGAAAAAATTCAACCCTTATAAAAATCACCTCCTCAGGGGATGACCCCTAAAAATGGGTAAATTCACTTACATTACGTGGGAAATAAATGATAATTACTCAAAAGGCATTATTTTATTCATAAACAAAGTGGTATGTGCTTGGAATCGACATGTCTTTTTCTATACATTGGAATTTGATGTTTGTTGACTTTTGGGTTAATATTTGTGGATAAGACTGAGTCATGAGGCCAAATCAATCTATGTTTGCTAAATAGTGGTGCATATAGAATGAGTCTCGCATAGGAAAGAGTTGTAAAGAGGATTCCAAACATGTTTATAGTAGAGGTTTATGCCATATGAGAGTGTTGGGTATGATCTATAATGAGTGGTGGGTCAATGAATCACCAAATTAATCTCCATTTTATTGATCCTTTTAGTGAATGAAATCATAAGAATCCACCTAGGAAACATCTAATGATTTAATTGTGAACCATCATGCATGCATTCGTAGGGTTTTGAGGGATCTCAAAATTCAAATCCATTGGGTTGAGTAGATATCTAAGTGAAAAAGGAGAGAATGAGCATGTTGATTCATGTAGTTTTATGCAAATCCGAGTTAAGTTTGCATTCACATGAATATTGCCTCGGGAAGGAATATACATCATCGAGTTGAGCTAGATAAAACTAGGTTGAGTTAGATATCAACACCGAGGGGTCGATGTTAGTACCTCACCAAGAAGGTGACTAGACGAAGTGGATTGAAAAGATGATTTAGTTAGATATGGAGTCCATCGAGACCCCTTGATCGGGAGCACTAGAGAAAAGTGGATCATGGATCAAGTTGGTTAAATATGGGAGCTTGTATCATCAATATTTGTATGATCCATGAGGTAAGACTAAGCCTTCATAAGTTATAACATCAAAGAATGATCAGGTTTGGTTGAGGCACATCGTATAAAAATTTATTTTTAAAACAATGTAACATAGGAAACTTTGGTTTCCTAAGTTTCCATGTGTAGATTTAGATCACAACAAAGATTTTTTTAAAATTATTTTTATATAATGTGTGCATGCAACTCTACAACTCTGATCAGACCTCAAAATGTAAATATTTATAACACAATTCATTTAAAAAATATCTGAAAACCTACAAATGAGGAATTTCACCCAACAAATACTATGGTTGCACTCTAAAGATAAATTTTCATAATTGTTCTTATATTTCCTCACGTAGATTCAAAAGCCCCAAAAAGACTAGATTCGACTATAACAAAAATATATCATGTTTACAATCGTATCAAGAATTTTTAGACATATTAGACTAAAATTTGAGGTTTGAATTGCTCCAAAATGTTATAAGAAAAATGACCCACAAACATTTTCACACAAACACACGAAACATCATACAAGGCTATAAAAACACATAATTTTGAGTATGAACATAGTGAATAAAATGGATGAGAAATGTGGATAGAGTGAACATGATGAAATGAGAAAGGAAATGAAAATAAATGATTCCTACCAAATAGTTTCACATGAGGTTAGCTCTGGTACATCATCAACAAATTGTAAGAAGCGTTGAACCAATAATGGGGTTTACTCGAGGTCCGCTTTACATATCCATTGTTTTACACTTTTTGATAAAAATGACACATGGATGACACATAGACAATAGAGAATGGGGTTACCCGAGGTAATTTTTCTCAACCATTGTCATTTCCTAACTTGAAAAATAAAGCATGGGTAGAGTGAAGGTTAGAGAGGCCTCTTTTAAAACCTACTCTAATACCAAATGTGGGTTTTACCTGTATTTAGGAATGAGTAAAGTCTCAATAAGATTCAAATCAACATTATACAATAAACTAGAGTACATTTTAATAGGCCATGCATTTCTTATAGAATACGAGGCCTACTCTAACTTCTAAAACTATTCCCACTAATCTAGGAAGGTTGTTCTAACAACCTTGATTTTCTCCTAACTATTAATCTCCCTACAGTCTCTCACATGAATTCCTATGCAAATTTTCTTCAAAATTCATTTACATAACATTATTATGTTCCATAAATCATTTTCTCACACATTTAATAAGAATTTCACTAACATAAACATTGCGCACTAATTATTCCTAACAAACTCATGTCACTTGGAATTCTCAAGAGTTCCTATTGAAAAATACACTCCAAAAGCACTCAAAGATCTCCCAAATACTCCTAATGTAATGACACATATTTAAGAGCAACCAATACTAAGGTCTAAAGAACTCAAACTAGGTTCAAGAGTTTAGCTTCCCTTTTCACAAGCCTCTAAAGGTCCTAAAACTAAGTAATAACAAGAGCAAGTCGATACAAAGCATTGCCAAATTTTAAAGGGAGTAAGCAAATCTATCTAGCATTTGAAACACAACACACCATATCACTACCATGCGAGTGTACACTATACTTTTATCTATAGTTATGCCCATTATTATTTATGTTAAGAGACACAAGGGCATGATATTGGATTTGTTTAGATTTTCATGTCCAATTTTACATACACTTACGAGGCCATGTAGTATTGTTCCTAGATTGGTTAAATATGGGTTGACCACCAAGGTAAGTCCAAATCTACCACACATGGATTTATCCTTTTGTTGTTTAATTATGACCAAGAAGTGTTATTATAGGTATATAGGGTTCCTATATCTTATAGGTTATTACATGAAGGCTTGTACATTAGAAAACCCTAACATTAGACAATGAAGAACATTCTTAAGCCTCCAACAATCACTAGAAGTTGAAGAACCCCAACAAAAATCTTTAGGAAACCATACAACTGGGACCAAAATATACTACACCCCACCATATCTTGTAAGATTATGTACTGATCCGATTTCTAATGATAGTTCAAGGGATGAAGAACTTCCATATATTTATCAATCTACTCACCCTGCTTGTGTGAGTCATTTTCCAAATCACTAGGCAGGTCATCTCACTTAGGTGAGGTCATAGGTATAGGTTTCATTTTAGCGTCATCGTGAGATTCCCTTATGTATCAATGCATTAGTATGCCATTTGCATCATTGGGAGTTACTTCACATTCCAAGAATGTAACTCTCCTTCTCCACTTGAGTTATCATGATTATAACATTGGGGTTACTCAACACCCTCTTTATGTACACCACTTCAGATCTATGAGATAGTGGAGATGTTGAGTTTGTAATGATGTTCTGCCCTTTTTTGAGTCTTTACATACACCTATGGTTGATGGTTGCTCTTCATGAGATCTTGTCATACTGTTGGTTTGTACCTTGGTCAATGTTCACGCCATCCCGCATGATCCTCATGCTTTGCATTTTAAATTTATCTCATGTCATAGTATCATAGCACACATTTTTGGATCCATGTAACTCTTTAGTTTTTGCTTTGCTCTCTAGTTTTCAATTTTTGATATACAAGTCTTACAAGCATCTGTCATAATGGTTATTCCATATGTAGTAAACTTGCAAAGATTAAGGGTTTAAATCTTGTTTGGGTTCTTGTTTGTGGTTTCAGTTTGTGTTTGTTTGTGTTCATGGGTTTTCATCCTTATATGCGTGTTAGAGGTGTTTCAAAATTTCATGTTGTAGTTCAGATTTTGCAGATCAATTTTTGTGGGTCTTGGTTTGCTTTCTATTAAGAGTGTAAATCATGGTTTTGGGCCTAGCTTGGCCCTAGCTCACCGAGGTGGGAACCAAGTTTGATCCCTGACTCATCGTACAACTCATCCTACTTATTTTTCAGCTTAATCTACATTTTTTCTCTACTTCAATTTTGTATAGCCTTCAACCGATCATTTTTACCTCCCTCTACATTATGATTGTGTACTATACCATTACCTTGAGCTCCCCTATTTCTCCTTTGTCATTCGACTCTTTGAATCCACTACATCCAACCTATTTCAAAGCTCTCACCATCATTGGCATGTGAAACCTTCCAAATCCATGTATCTGTATGCATCGTGCCTTACTCGTGGTGCTCAAACACGTGTCACCGCTCGCTCACCCGGCATGTGTTTTCTCCACCTACATCCTAGTTAATCATTTTCCATGCTCACAAGGCTCTTTAGTTCATCATCTACTTCATGCCCTATGTGGCATGCTCGTGTGCTACTTCCAATAGTTACCTAGGAGACCACCCATCTCTATTCTCGCCAACTTATAATGTCTCCATAACTTCCATCTCGCACGGCATGTCCACACCATGGTGGGCGACCCGCCATCTCACTTGACACATGTCCCTCTGCCATCTTGGACTTACTAGTCAAATCGGGTACGTGGCCTCCATGTATTTTCTTGTCTCACTATTCGTTGCATCCCATGATTTGGAACCACCTTCGCTCTCCACTTGTCATCCACCTTGGCCTCTCGTTTGGCTCCATCCATCGACCACTCTATGCCTACTCCACCGAACTAACTCATTATCCAATCGAGCCACTTTACCAATGGGTCACCTCGCCAATTCGGTATATAACTAGCTTCTAGCTCACTTGAGTCCACTGTCAAGTCACCCTGTCAAGCTTTTCCATCTCACCAAGTCTTAGCATTTGAAGCTAGCTTCATCCATTTCGCTCGCCTTCTAGACTATGGTCACCTGTTTTGATCCCTTTTGGATTTTTTTGCTTTTTTATGACTTCTTCATCATTGTATAAGCATTGTAAGGGGAAAAAACTAAAAGTTAATTATACATAGGGATAGTCCTTTTTTTGGGCTCATTGTATAGGGTTATTGGGATTTCGGGCCACTTTTTTGGCTCGTTGCATTATAGTGCTCCTCTTCACCTATGGCTAGTGAGCGTCTCGCCACATCCTTGTAGCAAGAGAGTCTTCTCTTTTACGTTGTGAGACACATTTTCTCTCACACTGAGTAGTGTACCCTTGTTTTTTAATTTCACCTTTTGTGCTTGATTGCGTGTGTTCCTCTGCTTCTAAATAAGACTTCATTTCAGCCTCCAATCTCACATGACTCATTACCTCTTGTGAGGCAAGTAGTCGATTTTCAAATTCATATGAATTCACCCTATTATAATCACACACTACTTATAAAGTTCGCATACATGGGGGTTATCATTGTTTTTCTTGGGTATTTTATTACTTATGATGCATTATCGGTTGAGTTCTACGTCTTGAATTCTTGCACCCTCTTCTTCTTGTGTACCTTACAATTCTTTCTTTTGCTTCCACATCATGGAGGATGCTCTTTCCAGACTTGAGCATCATAGGATCACTTTACAGCCTCCCTACTTCTTCTTGGGAGAGAGAACTACACATCATGGCGTGCTTCCATGGAACACTACTTCTCCTATGAGGTTCCTTCACACTTCCTTCATGAGCCAATTCCTACACCCACTGATTCTAGTCATCTTGAGGAATTTCTCAAAACTTGCAACCATATTATTGGTCACTTGATGTTGTATGTCAATAGACCTCTCCTCATTCACATGGAAGACTCAGATCCTCCCCACCGCATCTAGAGAATATTCAGTATTTTTTGGGAGACCCTTCACATACTACCTCAGTTGTTGCTGCTATTGATCCAATTGTCTCCTCATATTCTTCATGTGATGGTAGTTCTGCTGACACATACTCACTTGATTCTTCTTCTGATGATGAGGATTGTGCTCCCAATTCTGATGTTGAGAGTACCACCAAAAACTCCTCTCCTCTTCTCACCTTTCCGAGTTTATTGACACCCCTCCCATCTCATCAAACATTGATCAATCTCGTGCTCAATCTCATACCATCATTGAACCATCCTCCTTTCCACTTCTACCTTTGGGTGAGGCCATTTCCAATCCTCTTCCTTCATGCATGGATGACTTATACTTGTCCAACATCACTCTTCTATTTTTTTATCCCCCTCATTGGGACGAGTATCTACCGAACTTGGTTGTATTTTTGTAGAGTCCACTTGTGATGCACTACAAGTTCCTCATCCTTCTACAAGTGTTTTTAAGGAGTCTCTCATCTCCATTTTTGGGAGTGCCTTTTGGGACTCTTATCACTTCCACTTTTAGGAGACCATCATTGATACACCTTTGCTTGTGGATCCTATTTTTATTGTGGGGTTGTTTTTTTCCTTCACATCACTTGGACATCCTTTCTGCAAGTGTTACTTCTTCACACTCTAATAGTTATACACACGTGACATTACCTTGAGTTCATTAGCACTCACTTGTTAGGCCTATGTCACACTTATGTGGACCAAACTTAGAGTTTTTTGTAATGCTGCCTTCGGTTTCCTTCGTGGAGTGGGAAGATTTCCAACACTTCATTTATGTCCTTCATAAGGCAGGCACACATTCGGTGCACTTGGATCTTATTCACTCTAGAGGTAGAGGACCACATCATCAACACTCTTCTGGGAGACCTCTTAGAGTTGTATAGTTTAGATTAGTCCATGGAATATTCAGCATTCCTCTCATCTCCCTCTTCTTCTCTCTTCTTCTTCTTCTTTCCGAGATATTTCCCTTTTGTACATGGGTACCTTATCAGGCTTTTCAATGGTCAGGACCAATACTTGGCATATTTCTTATATTAGAGAGTGTGTTTTTCTCTTGTAGTGGATGTTTTTCCCATTGGTTTTCCTCCATTGCATGGGATTCCATGTTGTACATGGGTACCTCATTAAGCTTTAGTGCCCAAACCCATCTTTCTCCTCTCTGAATTTCCATCTCATCCTAAGTTACGATGAATGGGGGATGTTAGTGTGACTCATTTTCCACATCACTACACATGTCATCTCACTTAGGTGATGTCATAGGTATAGGTGTCATTTTAGGGTCTTCATGATATTCCCTTACACATACGTAAGTATGCCAATGCATCATTTATGTCAATGCATCTCTTTTAAACTATTCACAAGGTTCAATCTATCAAATTCCACAATTGTGTTTCTAACTTCTCAAAATGAATCCTCCTCATATACTATGCCTCAAAACTATGTCCTGACTGTCACAATTTTAGTTAAGCCTATGTTTTCAAATATTCTTGAAATATCAAGATTTCTTCAACCTTATTTTATGCTTATTTTAATGCTCACAACTTCTACCTTCTACCACTTTGTTATCTTCTTGCTCTCAAGGACTTCTAATTTTTCCATTCTTGTTTACTTCATACCTTACCCTTAATTGTAATAGTCTTGTTGATAAGCTGTACCGATTCTTTATTCACAAAAATACTTCAATATCCTACTTTGTTTCTTGTTCTCCCTAGGTTTATGAGCTTTTCATTATACTTACCAGCCATCAAGGTATTCACAGTTCTAAGATTAGTAATCAACTAACGTACATGTTTGATTTCCTTTGCAAATTATGAACTCTGCACACTCCCCATAGTCAAGACTATATAATTTCTTTTGAATCTGAGATACCTCTAGCAATGGATTGTCTCTTTACCTTCACTTATCATGCATCCTATATTATATATTTGATTATTCTCAAGAGAATGGATTCTTATGCAAATTACCTCTCTTTTAAACCTCAAAAAAACCTTAGGAACATGGTATAAAGGAAATTCTCACAAATACTAATTTGTTTTTTTACCTAACTATTTCCTTTAGTTTGAAATTTGTGCATGCAACGCCTTTGGCACTTTCAAACCCTCATTTTACAAACTTGACAAATCTCATAGCATTTATGATTGAAATACAACTCCTTTAGTTCGACTTTGTCCTAAAACTAAGACACAACCCGAGGAAACTTATTTTGGAGTTAATTTCTTGTTTCATGTCCAAACAAACCAAATTCATTTATAATTCATGGACATATATCACCCTTCTTAGAATAATTTGGATCATGCATTAGTTGTGTAATAATATAAAAATCTTTCAAACTTGGAGTAACAATTTACACACACAAGCCTTTACCTTGTTCTTCACAGTTTCTCTTGTCTTGATTCATGTCTATTCTCATGAACACATTTATATACTTACATGGTCTTTTCTTAGCCTGTATATCATACTTAATACCTGTAACAACACATAAGGATCATAAAAGACATTCATGATGCACCAAGTTCATTCATTCATCAAAATTTAACATAATTTTGCACTAAGAAGCCTTTATTTTATCAATCTTGTATTATACAAGATTCCATGAGACTTAAAGGATCTATTACAGTGATGTATTCCTCTTCCAACTTGTATTCTCTCTCCCACCAAAATTTTCATTCGATTTTTGTTACATCATTATGAAGATTGGTAGGTAGTTATGTTTCCACAACTCCTAGCTCACCCATGATTACACTAACTACATTGAGTTTATACCTAGGTAGGGTAATTAGAGGGAGTCTTATGTCATGATCACCTAATAACATCAATGTAAAACCTATATTAGCATCTAACCTACTAACTTAGGCCTGGAGTACATACAAGACTAATTTGAATATTCAAATGTGGATTCTGGAGGGAAAACTCCAAAATTCCACTTATTACAATAAGAGGGGTCCATATGGACCAAGAAACCTATAAAACACCTTAGACGCCATAAAAAAACTAATCAAGACAAAATTTTCTTTATGTACATGATGCTCCTGCATCATACTCCCCATGTGGACAGAAACAACTATGTACAAAAAGGCCTTATTCCTTCTTTTCTTCCAATTGTTTTCAACTTGTAAGATTCTTATCTTTACTAATATTTTCTATTAATTCTCTTTAGCCTCATTCTTATTTGAATCTTCTCTCTTTATCTTCATCTTCTTCTTCTTGACTTTTTCCTCAAAATGAGGTCTTCATTCTCTTTTCTCTTCACTTAAGCTCTCAAATGAGATATCTTTTCAATGAGATTTATCTAGTCTTCTATCATACTTGCACATTCACAAATACACAAAAATTAAATTTAAAAACAAGATACTTTTGAGTCTCTTCATGTGTTTTCTTTTCACCTTCTCTTACATTTTCATTTTTCTCTTCCATATTCTAAACTTCTTCTTCACTTATTCACCCTTTAAAGCACACTCAAGTTCTTGTAATTATTATTCTAATTGTTCTTGAATCATGTACACAAACTGAAAATCAATGTTTTCTTCCTCTCCTCTAAATTATTCTTCAACATTGAATGTTTCCTTGATCTCATCTTTGATTTCTTATTTCTTTTGTTTTTTTGCCTTCACTTCCTTCATTTTTAACTTGTTTTCTTCCCCTTTATTCTTCTTCTTCAACCGTAGTCTCTTTTCTCTCTTCATGAGTGACCTTAGAGGCCACTTTACTACTTTACTTATCACTATTTTCATCTTTGTACTCCTTACTTGTCTTTTCATTTCTTTTTATTTCCAAATCATCTAGTTGCTCCAAGCTTCTTCTTAGTTCTCTTATTTCTTGCTCTTCCCACAAATTTATTTTACTCTCTTCTTCTTAATTTTTTTTTTTCTCTCATTTATTTTTATTTCTTACTACTCTTCATCAACTTACACAACTTTTTCGTATCTTAGCCTCCATATTCTTTCTAGCAAGTATTTTTACCTTGCCAAGTCTCACCTAGGTTTGTTTTCTTACCTAGTCTTTTGACTTCTCTTCCTTTATTCATTATAAATTATCTTTCTTCACTTTTATTCACCTTTTAAGGGGGAAACATGTCACTTCACACATATTCAACTCATAAGAAGGAAAAAATTAGCTTCAATAACCCAATAAACTCAATCACATTTTCCAAAACAACTATTTACAATGTTTTCTTAATAAAAAAGCAAGTTTTACCTTCAAATTATTATTTTTCATTCTCTAATAAAAAAATAAAGTAGATCCATACATTCAAATCATCTATAACATTCACATTGCATAAGAAACCACAATCTCATCAATTTAATCACCCAAACACATCGAACTTGTCACTTTGCTCGATAGGTACATTTTGCTTAATATGCTAAAAAGGCTTAAAACATTGCATCAAAGGATAAACCCACTTCAAACATGTTTAAAATAATTAAAAAAATCCAACCATTAGCTTAGTTTACCATATCATCTTTCACAACTTTCCTTTTTGACCTTCACAAGCCCTCAGTAGCCCTACAAATTGATAGAATCTGAAAAATTTCACAAATCACACCCTTTTAATCATAATTGGTAAGATGTTTGGCTACCCATTATCTTAGTTATCATGCCTAGAAATTTGCAGATAAAAACTCCACACCTATTTTATTTTATACACTTTTTTTGCTTTACTAGCCGTTTAGCAATTAGCCCTATCTCGACACAAATCCCCAAGCTAGGGAATGACCCATGAACTTCCAAAAAAAAGTTGTCTTTTTAGACACCCTTTTCCTTATTCTTTCTTTTCACCATTTATTTTCTCTAAATTCCTTTCCTACTTCACCCAACACCAAAACCATCATTGTTGCTTGTTTCACTAGCTTGTACTAGGGTTTCTTGCTCTAAACCCTAAGTTTTGATTTCTCATCACTCTAATCACTTCAAAACACCTAAACTCCCTCAAAACACATGTTCAATAGTGTACCATCCACTATACATATTTATTATCTTTATCTTGTTCATTTGTATGGTTTTAGGCATGTATAGACTTGTTCTTGCTTGCATTAGTCTCCACACTTTACCCAACTCTATTTTTCTCTCTTCTTTTTGCTTCTTTCAATGAGTTATCCCTTCTTGTATATCTGTCTTGAAAATATCTCTCAATTCAATATTGTTCTTCCTTCCAAATGACCCTCCATCTTAACTCCTAGGATTACCCTACTAGACTTGTGTTTGTATGGGACAAGGTATTTAAGTTTATATAGAACTTATGAACCTTTGAAAGTATATTACCTCCTTCAAGGTCTTCATCCTCCATAAATGTTTAGTACTCATCCTTATTTCCTTCAAATATTTATGTCAACCAAAGAACTTAATTGACTTGTTTTCCTAAGCAATATGTGTAAGCTCATTTCCTCTTAGACTATACTCTGTTTTACTAATTTGAGTAATGGTTTTGGCTCCATATATTATAGTTATCTCTTTCAACCTAGTCACAATATTCAATCTTTCAAGTTCCAAAATCTTGTTTCTAACTTCCCAAAATGAATCCTCCCTCTACACTCTACCTTAAGACTATGTTCTAGATTGTCATAGTTTTAGTTAAGCTTGTGTTTTCCCATATTCTTGAAATATAAATATTTCTTCAACCTTATTTGATGCTTTTTTAATTCTCACAACTTATACCTTCTACTATTGTTATCTTTTTGCTCTTAAGGAACTCTAAGTTTTCCACTCGTGTCTACTTCATACCTTATCCTTGATCAGAATGATCTTGTTGATAACTGTACATATTCTTTATTCACAAAAATCCTTCAATATCATACTTTGTTTCTTGTTCTCCCGAGTCTATGAAATTTGCATTATACTTACCACTCATGAAGGCATTCATAGTTATGATATCAATAATCAACTAACGTACTGTTTGATTTCCTTTGCAAATTATCAACTCGCACACTCCCCACAATCAAGACTATATAATTACTTTAAAATATGAGACACATTTGAAAATGTCTTATATCTTTACCTTCAATTCTCAGGCATCCTATACTAAATATTTTATTATGTAAAGGCAGGAGAATTACTTCTTATGTAAATTACCTCTCTTTTAAACCTCAAAAAACCCTTAGAACAAGGTATAAAGGAAATACTCACAAATAATAATTTTTTTCTTACCTAACTCTTTCCTTTCATTTGATAGTTGTGTATGTAACTCCTTTAGCAATTTCAAACCCTCATTTTACAATCTTGAATAATAATCTCATAGCATTTATGATTGAAATACACCTCCTTCATTCAACTTTGTCCTAAAACTCGAAACACATCCCGAGGACACTTATTTTGGAGTTAATTTTTTGTTTCATGCTTCCAAACAAACCAACTTCATTTATAATTCATTAAATTTTATCACCCTTCTTAGAACCATTTTGATCATGCATTATCTATGGGATAATTTCAAAAATCTTTCAAACTAGGACTAAGAGTTTACATACACAGGCCTTTACCTTGTTCTTCATAGTTTCGTTGCCTTAAATCTTGTCTATTCTCATGAACACTTTTACAAACTTACATGGTCTTCTTTGACCCCGCATATCCTACTTAATACATGTAAAAAAACATAAGGGTTATAAAAGAGATTCATGATGCACTAAGTTCATTCATTCATCAACATTTAACATAATTTTGTACTAAGAAGCCTTTTATTATATCAATCTTGGATTATACAAGCTTCCATGAGACTTAAAGGCTCTATTACAGTGATGTATTCCTCTTCCAACTTTTATTCTCTCTCCCACCAAAATTTTCATTCGATTTTTGTTACATCATTATGAAGATTGGTAGGTAGTTACATTCCACAACTCCTAGCTCAACCATGATTACACTAACTACATAGAGTTTATACCTAGGTAGGGTAATTAGAGGGATTCTTATGTCATGATCACCTAATAACATCAATGTAAAACCTATATTAGCATCTAAACTACTAACTTAGGCTTAAAGTACATACAAGACTAGTTTGAATATTCAAATGTGGATTTTGGAGGGAAAACTCCAAAATGCCACTTATTACAATAAGAGAGGTCCATATGGACCAAGACACATAAAACACCTACAAATTACCTAAGTCACCCTAAAAATACTAATCAAGCCAAAATTTGCTTTATGTACATGATGCTCCTGCATCATTAGAGATTCAGGGTCGATGTATCATTTTTGTTGGAGTGTTGGGCCTAAAAGCACATTACAGTGGCTCAGCCGAGTGGGGTGTCATGGATGAGATGGGTTGAATTAGAGTATCTAGTGGGTTTTTGAGGTGTAGATTGGATCATGTAGCCATGGGGCCTATTTGAGGAGAGGATTATTACAGACAACTCTTAGTTGGATTACAAGGCGGTGATGTAGTTTGGAGGCCTTATACAAGTTTTCCAGTATGGCCAGGTATAAAGGGGGAGTTTGTGGCCATGTATTAGGATAAGTGGGTGTGGGTTTGTAGGGAGGAGTAGTGGGAGATTATCAGATTTGCTCATGTCATGCGATAGTTAGGACTTTTACAGGATGTGTCTAAGGAAGTTGTAGCTTATAGAAAAGATGACAGGGACTTGGATGTAGCACTACTAGATGTTTACGATTGAGGGTTTTCCACTTAGGGTTTAGGCCTCATGGTTTATGATTGAGGGTTTTTTATTTAGGATTTAGCATTTAGGGTTTTAAGAGAAATTAGATTTATTTATTTAGGTTTAGGATTAAGTGTTAAGGGTTTATGGTTTATGGTTTAGGATTTAGGGTTTTGGGCTTAGTGTTTAGGATGTTGGGGTTTAGGGTTTAGCGTTTACGACTCAGGTTTCAGGTTTTAGGGTTTAGGGTTTAGGGGTCACGATTTTGAAAAAGTCACGATTTCAAAAATATCTCGATTTTGAAACAGTTAGGATTTTGAAAAGTCATGATTTTAAAAAAGTCTGTATTTTCAAATATTTTAAAAGTGATAAAGTCATGAATTTTAAAATCCTGACTTTTTCAAAAATCTTGACGTTTTAAAAATCCAAACATTTTCCTGCTTGCTTATCACAGGGTTAGGTTTCTCTAATGAAAAATTCATGGAGGGAGGAATTGGAAATCCTTGAATGATTATTTTAGTTTGTAGAGTCATCATAGGAGGATATTTGATCTTCTTAATTTTTGTAACAAAAAAGGAAGATTTTTTTATATATATTGGAAACAGTGAATACCACACTTGAGAAGATGGGTGCATATTTGTCACATCACCTTCAAAATATTCACAAAATATGATTTATGCATCATTCTCCACTTCTTCAATCTCTAGGAAATCATTGTCTCCATTTTCTCATTCAAATACTTCTGCATATTCTTGAGTATTGCAAATTACATTAACATGTGGAGTCTATAAGGAAATAATTTAGGGTGCTCCTGCAATCTTATTTCTATTAGGGATTTGATGAGATCCTCATTGGGAAACTTCCTTCTTCAACATTGTCATTTCATTTACCAATTTCTACAATAACAGATCTGTTCTCTCATCTTTGGGATTCTGAGCTTTACCCTTTGTAGGGTTATTGATACATCTTTTATGACTATTCTAGGTGATCCAAACTTGCAATTTAGGGTTCTTGCTATTTTTAGCATGTGGAGGAGCATATGATATGTTATTTTTAGTAGGTGAAAAAAATGCAATCGATTTGTGATGGGAACAATATTTTTAGATTCTATTCTTCATGACAATCTCATGCTCTAAATTTCACTGTGTTTCACCCACTAGAATGCTTGTAAACAAAAATAATTTTTTCGTGAGAGCTTTAGGCACAAAGCTACCATGAAAACCATTAATGAAGTCATTGAGATTTTTGAAATTGTTCTTTCCCACCTCAAATTGCGATTCCTTGACACCCTTTGAATCATTTCTAGTTTTTAGTGATCCATACCTTCCTCGTTATGCTTCACCATGCTCTCGGGCATAACTCATATCAGAGAAGATGCTCTCAAGACCTTTATAGAGACTTTGTTTCTCTGTTTGAGCTATGAGATCATCCTAAAATCCCATGGAGAGCCCAAAAACATAAATATGAGTAAAAATGGAGCCATCTCGCAACTTTCTACACCCAAAATCAAGACTTCATAATTTTAGAAGGTAGGATCGGGACCTACTATTTGGGGAAAATTGCCATTTTTACGCCACCTTTCATTTTACATCTTTTATGACTATTCTAGGTGATCCAAACTTGCAATTTAGGGTTCTTACTATTTTTAGCATGTGGAGGAGCATAGAATATGTTATTTTTAGTAGGAGAAAAAATGGCATCGATTTGTGATGGGAACAATATTTTTAGATTCGATTCTTCGTCACAATCTCATGCTCTAAATTTCACCCACCAGAATGCTTGGAAATAAAAAGATTTTTTTTTGGTGAGAGCTTTAGGCACGAAGCTACCATGAAAACCATTAATGAAGTCAGTGATATTTTTGAAATTATTCTTTCCCACCTAAAATTGTGATGAAACCAACTTCAGTGGGATAGGTTTTTCTCCTAGAATATGTGCTTACAGTTTTAGCTTGGTCTATCTGCCGAAGTGATGGGAAATCAAACGAATGAAAACCATTGCATAAATTGGGGGATTGTTTCCATTAAAAATCTAGGGAAATATTTAAAATGTTGTAACTTGATTCTTAAATTCCTCTTAAAATTGAGAAGTCTCGAAAAATCTCACTTTAATCCATGTGCCGATTGTGAGATATGAGAGGCTTTTTTACGTTTTTGGCCACGAAGTTAATATGGTAAAAAATGGATATGGTGTTTGAAAATTGCAGGTTTAATGGAGTTTTATTAGTCATGAACATGGAGGAATATGAAAAAAATGGAGGAATGGAGGAGGGCAATGTTAATGCACTTTTCTTCTAGTAGTGGTTTTCTTATACGCACGAAGAAGTAAGATTTGACTTGATTAATTTATTACATTTTTGGCTTTTAAAATCCCTTGGAATTGGGTGAATTTTTGTGTCCCAACTGTCCTAAGGGGAAAGGAAATATTGTGCACAAAAATGTGCCTCAACCTCAATTAGAAAAGTGGTAGATGGAGATTGGTCGGCGGAGGAGAGAGAGAGAATGAGCAATAAACACCCAGGGTGACATTGGGTCACATGTGAAATGCAACTTTGTCCCTAGAAAAATATTATAATTATTGACAAAATATATATTCGTGGAAGCCCAATACATTTTTATATCATACTTATACCATTTATCTAAGAAAACCATATTGATTTACATAAGATCTATACGCCTTTTCATATGTTAATTCTATTTTTAATAAGCTAAATCTATTTACAACTCTGTTTGGTTAAATGACATGTTTTTGAATTTAAAAATACAAGGCTATGGTTAAACATAATTAATTAAAATCTTTAAACATGATTAAAAATAACTCACGAACACGTGGCTTGATTTTGAGGGTTTTTTTTTTTTTAAAATCCATCCTACGAACAAAGGGTCTTGGAATTAACCAAAGACTAGACCATTTTAGGTCCAAATAGTTTGCGAAGAAAAGGAAAAGGACAAGTGGAAATAACCCATTGGTAAAGGTTACCAAAATATGACACTAGGAAAATAATTATACGTGTTGCCTTGTTAGTCAATCGCACTTTACAAAGGCAAGTATAATGGACTCGAAAACCAATTAATAACAAGACAATGTATTAACCGTGACATACACGGGCTTATCCAAATGACTCGCATTATGACAAATCGACAAAGAATTGGCATTACCAAAATTGGTGGCTAAACCTTATTGACTAACACTTATCAAACTCGACAAAAGGATGGCATCGTAAAATATGACATGACTTGGTGTGTTTCTATTGATGTGACTTTCACATTAGACATAATTATTCGGAAAATTTTGACTTAACGAAAAATGTGGAATGATCTAATTGGTTCACGTTTCGTAACACTCATAAGGAACTAAAAATGTATGACAATTGTGAAACTATATGGCACTATCTCATTGGCTAAAATCTTCACAATAGTTAATAAGTATGACAAGATAATAACATATGGATCTTTTTGATTGGCTAAGGCATCACAAAATTTAGAAAGGATCTAACAAACTATGACACAAAAAGTGCACATGGAGCCCTTTAATTGGCTCCAACTTTATAGTATTATGTTATTTTGGTGTCAAGTGGACTTAGAAGTATATAATTAACTATATCTAAGGAAAACTTTCTAGTCCATAACAACCAAATAGATAATACGACTCGAAATATAGATAAACAAAAGCCACGACCATAGAATACATAAGACAAATAATTCGGTCTGTAAACGTAATTTAAATTGCAAGATTATTCTTTAATTATGATCAAATACATAAATACAATCTTATTCAACATTAAGTCATACAATATATTTTAATTAACAAACAAACATATCTAAATTACGTATTACATTAACTTATTTCTGTATTTTCATTGTTTCGATAACATAAACATGCATTTTCAAGATATACATAGAAAATTAATAAAATACATTAATTTTCTCTTTTAACAAAATAAATAGAAGAATAAACTCCTTTCCATCAGCTTTTTAATAGAATTATATAGTTTTTACAGAGATTTACATAGTTCATAGAGAGAAAAACTTATCCGATTTAATGATTAGGAATTCCAGTGCAAGAGAGAACAAGGATAAGGAATTCTAATACAAAATTACAATTATAGAGAGAGATAACACGATTAGGAATTCTTAATACAAAATTCCAATACATCCATAGTTTAACAGACACCGGAGACTATTACCGCCTATGAGAGGAAAATACTATACACCCTGTGTATATTTACTTCTCAGACTGCCAGAACCATCTGAGGTTGTACTTTGTACCCCTAGTTAGGACATTGCTTTGGTGCCCCTCTCTTGTTTCCACCACCTTCCTGTAACATGGTAATCCTTGGAATTACTTCCACAAACTAAATTCACAAAGTCCTTAAGACTCTTTTCACAATTGTTCTCTTTCTCATAATCACAAGCACAATTCCTTGTCTCTCGTTCTTGTATTCATTCCTTGATCTATTCATATCATGTTTTTTACATTTACATCTCTTTTATAATACATCATAGGTGGTTACAAACCAACACAATGGTTCCCACACCTTTTCATAAGTCAAATTAAGAATCTTTAATCAAATTCTTGGGATATTCATTCCCATATTAAGCCAATAGATTTATTATGTAATGCCTCCTTTAATTATAAAAATAAAAATAAAAATAAATAATAAATAAATAAAATAAAAGAAATTAAAAAAACACAAAAATCCTGTAAAGAGAGGCGATTAGGGCAATCTTCCCTTGTTTATAAACACAGATCTGCAATGCGTTGGTTTTAGGTGTTGGGTGGCTGGCTTGGGGGTGCAGGGATCTACACAAAATGAGTTTGTTGAAAAGGCCTTGGAAACTTTCAAGCAAATGCAATTGATACGTGTAAAGCCAGACTCCACAACCTTTTTCAAAGCATTCTCCCGACCCATGCCAAACTCCCCGTGTTGACACCCATCAAAGCAAAAAGGTAGAGGAACTTTGTCAGATGTTGCAGTTGCAAGTGCCCTGGTAGATACATATGCAAAATGTGGAAGCATGCAAACTGTTCGACAACGCCTGAAAGAAATGAGTCTTTCAATGCCTTGGTCACCATTTTTGCTCAGATCTGATCCACTTAGGGCATTTTTTTTTTTTTTTTTTAAGAAATGCCTCACCGGGCGTCATCACATGTTCTTTGCGACCTATGCCAACATCCCCCGCTGTGTCTTAAAAAAAATGATAGAGGAATGTTGTCAGATGTTGTAGTCACATATGATTTGGGGGCATCTTTTGTTCAGAGTTTGACCAAATGAAAGAATGAAATAGCTTCTCATGGAATGAGTTTCATTTGCCAGCGTATCTCCAGCCTGTGCAAATGTGGAAGCTTTAGAGCAGGGTATGAACAATTGAATCTGGTTTTTGTAGGATTTTGTTCTTGCAAGTGTCATAGTTGATTTGTATGAAAAATGTGGAAGTGTATTCAAGGCATGTGTAAATGCAAACTCCATGCCCTTTTCCAGCATCCTCCATGTTTGTGTGAAAATGGGAGATTTGGATCAGGATATAGACATCCACCAATACTTGGAGAGGAGGATAGTGTGTATGTTAGTTTTGGTAGTTGCAAGTGCTCTGTTGGACTAGTATGCAGGATTGTGGATGCTTAGACAAGTTGTTTGACAAAACACTACAGGAAATTTAGCCTCACGACCTGTCATGATAGCAGGATATGCACAAAATGGATTTGTTGAGAAGGCGCATAAACTATTTTATAGAACGCCTCAAAGAAATGTTGTCTCATGGAATGCTAGGATTGTAAGATATGCACATAATGGATCTGTTCAAAAGGTTTTTGAAATGCACAAGTAACCACGTATTCTATTGGAAAACTTCAAGTGATCGGGAAGTTGGTGTGACGTGGTGGAGGTTAGATCTAGGCTCGTGTGGCAGTTGTGAAGTGCAAGCGCGAGACGCTAAACCGAATCTCCGTAGTTTCGACCGACTTCACTCTCCAGGCATGGTTCATCTTCCCTTACCTCTCATAATTCTCGTGTTTTTAGTTCTATTTTGCAACTTGATAGAATTTTAAAATATTAGGATTTTAATACCGTTAAATGTTGTTTTCAACTCGTTGCAAAAACAATGAAATGTCGTGTCAAAAACTCACTAAGTCAAAATAACCTGTTTGCATTAAAACATGAATTGCCACCCTCATTTTGAGGTGATGTAGAAAACTTCCTATCCAACCAAACCACTACAACATTGTTTTATCGACCAGACGAAACTTACTTTCCAGAAATAATGTTGACCAATTCCCTGTAAAAAAAGGAAAGAAGAAGTTAATTTTTTTGCATTTTTCAGAGACTCATTAAGTACCCTTCGTAACTCTAGAAACGAGATGTGAAGTTTCATTCGTGTACCTTGGTATACAAGGAGTCACCTCGACCTTTGGTTTGACCTGAAATGAACATATGACATCATTTTGACACTCTTATAGGAGCCCTGTTACACTGGTTTACAGCAGTAGAAAGCTGTTAAATCTAGAAAGTTGGCTTTCGTTTTGAATTGCCATTTGAAACCTAGATGGAGAAATTTCTTCCCGTCTTCACAAACCTCTAGTGTTTATACTAGACAATTACATGGAACATTTAGTATAGGAAAGAGCACTTTTCGGGATAGTTTGGCGAAGCCATTTTGTAGGCCTTCGGTCATAGTTTGACGAGGTCAAACTGGACCAATTTCGACTTGTCGCTCCAGAAAACTTGTCACCGTTTGAAAATGGTTTTCTAGTTCTCAGTCCCGTCGACTCTGATGAATTCTCCTTATATAGGGGAACTAGTAGGAAGTGTCTCATTGCATGCACATCCATCGAATGTTAGTTTTGGATGTGGTTTTCTGAGCCCTTGAGCTAACTTTTGTCCTTTTACAACTGGGTCAACTACGATCAGTAGCCCTAGAAAATTAGCCACCAAACGTAAACCGTTCGCTCTTTTTCAATTCTGTCAATTTCTATGAACTCTTGGTATATTTGGGGACACATAGAAAGTTGATCATGGTGTGCATTCTCATCAGAAGATAACTTTTGAAAGTGGTTTCTTAGCCTCCGAGCCTATTTTGTACGTTTTGTAGCTAATAAGAAAATGTAAAAATAGAAAGTCTGCAGACCCTCGTAGGACCAAACCATCTTGGAAACTTTTAACACATGTAAATAATCTGTTTAAAACACTTTAGTGTATCTGTTGTGTGAAATAGAACTTTTGACAAAATGGTGTTTTCTCTCTCTTCCCTTCTCTTTCTCTCTCCTGGGTTACAAAGTGAAGTGAAATGAAATGCATTGAATACATGTCTCTAAACTCTTTTCTTTCGTTTGCAAATTGTAATCATTATCATATGTAAATGGGAAACTGAAAAATGATACTTATGTTAGGTTAGGGTGGATGCCATGCCAGTGAATTATCGTTGATATCATGCTCACGTGGTTTTTGCAGGATGAAAGAATGATGACGTAAAGGCGTTGAGTAATTCTTTGTTTATTTTTGGTAATATATTGAAAGACTTATTGTGGAAATTGGTAGTATGTAAAATTCGTTAGATTATTAAGTGCTCGAGAAATTGGTATTTCTTTCATGGATGTTATTTTTGATCCCAAAATTTGTTATGGTAAAAGTGGAATACAAATGTCAAAAGGAATTGAAATTATTACCTTGTAGTGAACTTTCATTGTGCAATTATTGGTTTAATAATTGGTGTTGCGCTTCTTACCTTGAAAATGTAATAAAGGAACCTAACCACAACAGTTAACCCTAGTTCAAAATTTGTATATATAACTAACCTGCAGATGTTAATCCCTTAGCGTAGAAAACTATGACCTTCAAATGAACCTTTACACTCGATGGAACATCCTAGTGTTAGGAAAATACGATCCCAAGAAAGGGGTTTATCATCCTAGTAGGTACGTTTAGTGACATCGACATAAACCAGACATATAGGAGCAACACAAGTCAAATAAATCTTCTGCATCGAATGAATTTCTTGTGGGATCCAGATGACATCATGGAGCTAGTGAAATAGTGGTTCTATCACTTAAAATTTTGCTAATGAATAGATCCTCTTAGCTATAGGTGTTATCTTTGGCTAGTGATAATATAGCGCTTTGATCTTTACGGAGGGTTTATAGGGTGAATATGTTTTGAACCTTAATCTAATCTTTAATATAGCGTAAGGCCCTAAGTGAAAAATTGGAATTAAACTAAACCCTAGTGGATTAGTGTGTTATCTTGTGGGTAGAAAACTATAATTTAACTCCTTGCATGTAAAATTGAGTTGAAAGATGTTGATTCTAGAGAACCTTAGAAATTGTAATCTTGTCCCTTAATCCCTTGTTATGTCATTTTATGGCATTAAGGAATAAAGAATATTTCTTATGCGGAATCGTGCAATGCAAAGATATGGGATCTTCATGAACATAGATCACTTGTGTTCATGTGTAGTTTATAATGCTCCTAGCCATGTACTTCCTTAAGATGTCAGACAAGTGCTTTTGTAACTCTTTTGTTTTGAGATGATGCTAAGAACGAGACCATAGTGCGATGTAAGAGCATGTCATATAAGATGAAAACGAGATTGGAGATTAGGATTAAGGTCACTCTTGGAGTCCTTATAACTTAATTAAACATTTTCATGCATTGCAAAGAATATAAATTGCCTTGGTGTGACCAAACTTCGAGAAAACAAAAGATATATAAATATAAATGGAAGTCCATAAGTTATTGAACTTTAATAACTATGGTAGCGAAATAACTATACCGTGATCAAAGAATGTTTTTGGGAAAAATCTATATTGAATCTAAGTCTCCCTCAATCCCAAGATTTCATCTTGACATCACGTTAGGTTCACTTGTGTAGCAAGGTTAAATTTTAAACATTGAATAAGCATTTGGGAAGCAAAATCTTAACATAAGAATGAGAGAATTAGAATCTTGTAGGAAATTTGAAATATGGAAAATACTTATGTAAGTTATGAAGATTGTCATAAGGGTAAAGAGAAAAATTAAATGGTTGAACAACAAGTGAAATGTGAAACGAATTTTCAGAATATGTAGGTGGAAAGAGGGAGAAAATTATGCTTACATAATAATGTTATTGGATGTTTAACGTATCCTAGATGTAACCATGGTAATGATGTGTTGTGGGTTGTCAATACTTAAGTCCCTTTTATTGTGGTTGTGTTATTTCTAGCATTCGTTCATTGGGGAAAATGTGGCATCATCATGTATATGGTGTTATCATGTGTCTATGTGGGTCGATGACTTATGTAAGTGTCATATGTGTTATGGAGTTTTCCTTACTTGGAGCCTTGTGGCATTGTGTAGTGAGCAATGTAAGTCAAAAAAATATTCCTAGTATTTTACTGTTGTATTTGGGTGTGTAAAATGTGGGCACTACATATTACAATATTTTTGTTATAATTAGTCTTAAGCCAAACTTGTCTTTAATAATATAATAAGTATTTAATCAAAATTGTCTTAATAAAGTCCTTAATGCTTATAATGCCTTGGGGATTTAGTCACATAACATTTCTCCCCCTTGAATCAACTACTTTCCTTAGTAGTGTCAATTCTATTTGACAATCACAAAATAAAACACAAGTCATTAGTTAAACAATCCAGGATATTGGTCTTCGAGAAAATATTCTCTTTCTCATATAGCACTTTCAAAATCACATAAAATTCCATTTTGCTTTAACCTCTTTAATTTATTTACTTCTAATATTCTTATTCCTTCTATCCAAAATCATTTCAGTTCAATTTTTAATTCACATGTAGGCTCAATAACTATATTTTTCCAATCAATAACATGATTAACATCATACACATATTTCTTTAACAAGCTTACATAAAACACATTATGAATTCTAGACAATTCAGGAGGTAAAGCAAGTCTATAAGAAAGATTTCCTATTCTTTCTAGAATTTCAAAAGGTCCACAATAACGAGGAGCCAACTTAGCATATTTTCCCAATTCTAAAGAAATCTTCTTAAGTTTAATTCTAAGAAATACTTGATTACTTATTACGCAAATTCTCTAATGAGATCTTTTGAATCAACCCACTTGTTTATACCTAGCTTGGGCAACTTTCTTGTTTTGTTTAGATTTATTTATAGTTTCTTCCATTTATTTTTAAGTTTATCATTGGCATACCAAGGTCTATGTTTAGGATTTTACCATGAAATAGGAGTATTACAATTCCTACCATACACAATTTCAAAAGGTGTCATTTTTGTTGTAGTGTGATAACCTTGATTGTAAGCAAACTCAATCAAATGCATATATTGTTCCCAATTTCTAGGTTTATTACATTGTGTCAGTTTTAACCTTCGACAAGTTAGACACTCGCTATACATACTTCTTGTTTCATCTTAGGCCATAAATCATTATTTTTAAGCGACAAGTAAGTCTTTTGAAATCTAAGATATCCAAATATGGGAATGTCATGAGAATTTCTCAAAACTTGGTGTCTTAACTAGGAATATTAGGAATACACAATCTACCTTTTAATACAATAATCCATTCACACCAAGAAAATAAGAAATAAGTCTATTTTTAAATACACATTTGAATTTCCATTTTTCAAACCAAAACATAATTCAGAAAAATAACTATTCTTAGGAAATGCATCTTTTATTTATTTGATAAAATTAACTTCTTTCTAAGGAAAAAGTGTTTGCAAACATTATGTTCCTACTTAAAGCATCTACAACCAAATTTTCTTTACAGAACATATTGTATTTTAAAATCATCTTGACTTAGCAATTCTTCTCATCTTCTTTGTCTCATATTAGATAAGATTGGATAAATATGTACTTGCAAACCTTTATGATCATTTTTCAAAACAAATTTATGAGCTAACAAATAATGCCTCCAAGTTTTCAAAGTATGAATTATCCTATCAATTCAAAATCATGAGTAGGATAATTCTTTTCAGCAAGCAACAATTTTACGGACTCAAAACATAAAACTCTACTATCTTGCATTAATACACAACCAATACTAGAACCACGAGCATCAATAGCAACAATAAAAGGCTTAGAAAAATCAGGAATACATAATACATGTGCACAAGTTAATGTTTTTTTAATTTATTAAAAACAAATTATATCACAATTATGTTAAAATATTTCAACATAATAATCTTGTAAAAATATATTAGATGCAATCAATATTAGATGTTTCAATAAAAACACAAAGGTGTCCCCAAGTGTCATTTGATATGCACATAATAATATTTTAGTAATCACATACTAAGAAAAGTGTTATCAATAACATATATATCTTCATTATTCACTTTAAGCCTTTTTAAAAATGTGATAAGAATGATAGATAACAAATCTTGAAAAGATAACCTAATCATGCAAGAATAATCACAAACATATCTAAAAAGTCTAAAACGTCATGCACTAGTGTCATAAATGTGACTAGAGCATTTGTTAGTCCAAAAAAGGCATAACAACAAATTCATAATGTCCATATTTATAGTTATGGGTTTGATTTTTCTATATCAACAACATCATAAACTTTCATATTTTGGCTACCTTATTTAGACTTATCATCAATGATCTAATTTCTATTCTTATCCCAATTTTTCTTTTTCTGAGGACAACCCCTAACATAATGGTTATCTCCACAATTCCAACATTTAACTTCTTTTGGTTTAGATTTAACAAAATCTTGTTTCTTTTGTTGATTCCTAATCTGAGTATGATTACACTTAGTAGTTTCATTAATTTGATTTTTTTAATCTTTAAAATGGAAATTAGAATGCTTTTTATTATAATATTTTTTTGTGAATGACAATGTTATATTTTTCAAATTGTTCGCAATTTGGGTAGCCTCATCTACTAAAGTAGGTTTTCCACACCACACACTAGCCTTATATTATTTTCTCAGACCATTTATAAATCTAAAAAATCTTTCTGTTCCAAAGATAAAAGGCACAAATCTAGTTAAGTTCTCAAAGGCTTGTTTATACTCATTCACAATCTTTAGAAACTATTTTAAATCAAATAATTCATTTTTCTTTTGTTGTAAGAAATGATCAGATAAATAATTTTTCTTGACTAACTTCTTAAATTTACTCCATGAAACCTTATGAGTGTTAAGTTTTTCAGATATTAAGGTGTCTTCCCACCAGTTAAGGGCATCATTTTTCAATTGATAGGAAGTTATTTGTGTTCTTCCTAGCTTACTAGTTTTTACGTAGTTCAAAATATCTCTCTAGACTAGAAATCCAAGTTTCAACTTGATCTCTTGTTCCTACTTCCCCTGCATATTCGGAAATTTAATTTTTCTAGAAAAGTTTTGAATTTCTTTATATTTCTTACTTGAACTTGCTTGCTCATTACTAGAAGAATCAGAAGAACTAGAAGAATCAAAATCATTTTCTTTATTAGAAATAGAATCATCATTAGAAGAAGAGTGTTTTCTTTTTCTTATTTTATTTTTAGACTTATGGCATTTCCTTTCTAATTTAGTACTTTTATCTGATTTATCAGACTTATCATTTTTATTAATCATAGCTTCTACAAATTGGCTTTTCAAAGTTTCTAATTGCTCAAAAAGATAGGTTACTTCCCTGCCCAATTGTTGGTTACGATGTTCCAATTTATTGTAATCCATGTCGTTTCAGGAATCCATTCCATCTAAATAATTTTCATTCGTGTATACATAATTTCTATCTTTGTGAGAAAATCACCATAATCTATGTCCGAGAATAACCCTATCTCGAATCTCTTTAGTTTTTCACACATCATCACTTCAACAACAACATCCAAACATATCTTAACAAGGATAATTAGCTTTGATACCAAATGAAATAAAACTTTTTGTCTTGACAAAATCTAATAATTCTTGACAAAATATTTGTTTGCGTCCAAGTCCATTACATTTTTATATCATTCTTATACCATTTAACTAAGAAACCCATGTTGGTTTACTGAGAAGATATATATGCCTTTTCATATGTTAATTTTATTTTTAATAATCTAAATTGATTTATAACTATGTTTGGTTAAATATATATGTTTTTGAATTTAAAAATACATCACTATGGTTAAAAAAATTAATTAAAATCTTTAAACATGATTAAAACTAACTCATGGACACGTGGCTTAATCCTGTGGGTTTTTTCCAAACAAATCCATCCTATGCATACACGTGGTCTCGAATTAACCAAATACTAGACCATTTTGGTCAGATAGTTTGCAAAGAAAAGGACAAGGACAAGTGGAAATAATCCACTAGTAAAGGCTACCAAAATCGACACTGCGAAAACAATTATACGTGTTGCTTTGTTATTCAATCACACTTCGCAGTGAAGTATAATAGACCAAAGACCAATTAATAACAAGGCCATGTATTAACCGTACATACATGGGATTATCCAAATGGCTCACATTTTGAAAAATATGATAAAGAACTAGCATTGCGAAAATCGATGGCTAAACCTTATTGGTTGACAATTATCAAACCGAGAAAAGGTTAATATTGTGAAATGTGACATGACTTGGTGCAGATTTTGCATTAGAAAAATAATAATTAGAAAAAGTATGACTTAACGAAAAACACGAGATGATCTAATTCGTTATTGTTTCGCAACACTCATAAGGAATTGAAAAGGTATAACAATCATGAAATTATATGGCATTATCTCATTGGCTAAAATATTCACAATTGTCGATTAAGTGTGAGAAGAAAATAACATATGGATCTTTCCGATTGGCTAAGGCATCGCAAAAGTCAGAAAGGATCTAACAAAATATGACACAATGAAGTACACATGGAGCACTTTAATTGGCTCCAACTTTGTAGTATTATATTATTTTTGTGTTGGATGGACTTAGAAGCATATAATTAAATATATTTAAGGCAAGCTTTTGGGTCCATAATAACAAAAAAGACAAAATGAATTTGAAAGATAGATAAACGAAGCCATGACCATAGAATATAAAAGGTAGATAATTCGGTCTATAAATGCCATTTAAACTATAGGATTATTCTTTAATTACGATCAAATACATAAATACAATCTTATTCAACATTAAATCATAAAAGATCTTTTAATTAACATACATACATATCTAAATTACGTATTTCATTAACTTATTTCATGTATTTCATTATTTCGATAACATAAACATGTATTTTCAAGATATACATAACAAATTAACATAATACATTCATTTTCTCTTTTAACATAATAAACAGAAGAATAAAATCCTTCTATTAGCTTTTTAATAGAATCATATAGTTTTTGTAGAGATTTACATAGTTCATGAGAGAAAAAATTATTTGAGTCAATGATTAGGAATTCCAATCTTGAGAGAGAAAAATGTTCAGGAATTCTAATACAAAAGTCTTACTATAGAGAGACAAAACACGATAAGGAATTCTTAAGACAAAATTCCAACACATCCACAGTTTAATAGACACCAAACTATGACCGCCTATGAGAGAAAAATACTATACACCCCATGTATATTCACCTTTCCATGGATAGGAACATCTCGAGGTTGTAATCTATACCCCGTTAGCACACTGTTGGTGCCCCTTTATTTTTCCCATCGCCTTCTTGTAACTTTGGTAAGCCTTGGAATTACTTCCACAAACTAAATTCGCAAATTCCTTAAGACTCTTTTCACAATTTTTCTCTTTCTCAGAATCACAAGCAAAATTCCTTGTCTCTCATTCTTATATACATTCCTTCATCTATTCATGTCATGTTTATTTCATTTACATCTCTTTTATAATACATCACAGGTGGTTACAAACCAACACAATGGTTTCCACACCTTTTCATAAGTCAAATTAAACATATTTAATCAAATGTTTGGGATATTCATTCCCATATTAAGCCAATAGATTTATTACAATATATTTGTTATAATTAGTCTTAAGCCAAAATTTTCTTTAACAATATAACAAGTCTTTAATCAAACTTGTCTTGATGAATTCCTTAATGCTTATAATGCCTTGGGGATTTAGTCACATAACAACATGGGGGACTAGAACACAAGGCTAGGCTTGGAGTGCATTTTTATGTCCCATCGATCCCATGGGGATGTGACATAAGGTAAAATAAAATACACCCTCACAAGAAGTGACAAGTGGAACTACAGGGATTGATGATGAAGAGAGCTTACGAAGGGTGTAAAGGGGCTTAAGCGGCTTGTTTGAGCTCCGTTGGGGTCATATGATGGTCCTGGGGTATCTTGGGGCTGGGTAAATTTTTGTCACTTTTATCCCAAGGGGATGGGATATTTAGTGCAATAAATTGTACCTCAACATGTTAGTGACATGTGTCCACCCAAAAAAATGACTAAGTCCCAAAGCATACCTTGTAGAGAAGCAGCGTAGACATATCTTGAGCATCCAAAGGTCTTTTCAGGAACTTGTCTATATGGTTTTGAATGGAAAGATAATTTTTATAAGTATTGGATGGGTCTCATGCTATGATTATTCCTACAAACCCCTCAAAAATATCCTTTTTTCTTGGGACTGCGGGTTATGCATGCGAGAAAAATATCAGAGGAAGAAAATATTATGTCTTGTGAAATTTATGAAACTTACATCATTTATATCACTGAAATACATTTCCATTGATTTTATTTGGACCTCCAATTCATTATGGAGATTTTGGAATCACTTCTTGAAGCTCAGGTGTTGTTTTGAACTGTAAACTCCTTCACCTTCAAAAACCTACTTTTACTAAACTTGTCCCAAAAAACTTAAAAATATTCCAAAATTAGTTGAAAAATGTTCCTATCTACTTAAAACCACTCCTCAATGATTTTTGGACTTTAAATTTGATTTGATGGATGTGCACTTGCCTTAGAAAGGCTAAAAATACTCATTCCTAAGCTTCTTGAAAAAATTTGCTTCAAAAGGAACCACCTTAGAGGGACTTGAATGAAATTGTTTTCCTAAATAACCTATGGAAAATGTTGACACAACACAAAGGAACACTTGAAAGGGTAGGATAGGCCTGACACAGGGATGGGTTAATATGGAGAAGGGTCCTGGGGGACTCACAATAAATGTTTTTTGATAATAGGGTATAGTTTTCATGTTTTCAAGTTGCATTTTTACCTTACAAAAACACAGGACAACATTATCATATGTTTAAATATAGTATGTTTCAAAAATAGTAAAAATCTCAGCATGCATGTACTCCATAAAAATAAAAATCATTAAAAGGTAAAAATTATGAAAACTTACTAGAACTAGCCATCCTAGTCGGGATCTGCTAAAAATATAAAGTCTATCAATCGTGCTCGAGATCACTTGTATCAATTTGCGTTCCACTTATATCATTGATTTTTTTCCATAATTACAAGGCTAGGAAATTATATAGGGTTCAAATAAGAAATAACACCCTCACATACCCCCAAACCATTAGTCTCAATGTGAATTCTATATGACACATTTATATGGAAGAAATTGGATTATTTAATTCATCCTAACAATCACTTTGAAAGGGGGTCTTTATGGTTGAATCACTTGGGTATATGTCATAGAGGTAAATTTTGAAATATAAGAGAGTCACGAGGAGAAAGGAAATGATATCCACATTATAACTTTGACCTTGTGTTCAATTCTCTTTCTAAGAGGAGGAAATTATGTGAATTAAATCATGGCAAGTAAAAGTCGGGATGAACAGTGTGAGTAAAATATTGTCACTTGAAGATAACAAGGTTACCCAAGAACATCATGTTTTTGGGATCAATAAATCATAATAGGTCCACTCATGTGTAAGTCTCACAATAGTGTTTTGAACCTTTATTCAATTCCTTGGAGGGTGCTCATATCTCATAGAAAAAGGATATATTGTAACCACAATGTTTCGGTCCCACAAGAGGTTAGAATTAAAGAATTTCATTCAGGATCAATCCTTCTATCTATAGGAAAAACTCTTTTAAAATGAGGATCAAATAAGTAAGAAAGTATTCGGGCAACCTAAAGTTTATTCCATTCAAAAGAGGAGACACCTTGGTCACAAAGTTGAATTTTGGAATGAAGGGGTGTAAGGTGATTATCTCCATGTTTTAACTTTGACCTTGTGTTTAAAAGGATCATCACATTTCCATGATCAGGAAACCATCTCAAGTCCACATGGTGTAATTCATTTAGTAGTGTTTTTGAACACTTATTCAATGTCTTGGAATGTTTCGTGTCTCATAGGAGGAAACTATTATGATCTTAGTATTCTAATTCAACAAGTGGTCGAGTGTGAAGAACTTCATTCATGATCCATCAAAAGTAGATTCTTCATCAACAGGAGCTTTCCCATCTTCATATTTCCACTTCTCTCTCTTCTTCTCTCTCCCCCCTCTGTCTCTCTCTAACATTCTAATTCTTCATTAAGAATGTATTTTTCACTATTTTGTCTTATTCACTTAAGTGACCTTTAATTTGACATTGTAAGAGTTATTTTCCATTAATAAGAAAAAGACTCACTTTTATTCCATAGGAATATGAAAGGTCACAGGTGATGATATAGGTGAGAAGTCATGTGGGGTGAGATGAAAGCACATTTTTGTAAGCTACGAATTGGAATAGATTCTCCATTCCAAAAGGCTAGCAATTTTTTTATTATTGATAGTTGTTGGTATTTTTATCACTACTAATGCAAGTAATAAAGATATATTACTTCTATCTCATTTCCTATGTTATACTATTCAATCTACAATCCAATATAAGAATTGTAATCTTATATAACCAAGAAAGAAATTTGTGTACTTGATTGATGAATCCATAGAACTATGTGTCTTTGATTTATTAGTATTGATATTGCTTACATGGTTTATTTCTTATATTGAATGTGGACCTACTTTGGCTATTATTGGTGAGAATATGTTAGTTTCTACTCAAAACATTAACCATTTCTCCCTATTTCTCGTATTCCCTTTACCTCTCTCTAAACTAATTCCTCCCTTGTAAAATGTATAAGCAATTTACCACAGGTTTAGTGGATTATTTCTGTGTGATATCTAGCCTAACTCTGGTACCCCATATTTTTAGTTAAGTTTATGTAACATACCAAAATTTGGGACTCCATATTAAAAATGAAACCTTGTTTGGTTGTTTCTTCTTGGTTGCATTTTCATGTTTCGTTAGTCACACTTTGATAGTGATTGGTGGTGTTTGTGGAAACTTCTAGTGTGATATTGTTTAAGGTTAGTTGCTAACCTAACTAACCTAAGATCTAGGTTAAGTGATCTAACCTAAGCCTAACTTATGATGGTAAGTTAGTAACCTAACCGAGTGTCAAAAGATCATCTAGATGATTTTGACTTGGCCTTAATAAATTCATGGCATTTGATTAGTATAAGGTATTTGGCTTGGTTAATGGGCTTGACATTTAATTGGTGCTTAGTTGTGATGATATTTGGTGGCATTGGACTTATGAGTTATATTGGCATTAACTTATGTATTAACCATTCCTTGTGGAATGTGGCACATAAGTTTATTTAAAAAATAAAATAATAAAACTTAGCCTAAAGCTAAGTGGTGGCATTTTAGGAATTTAATGATATTTGAATGGATTTTGGAATCTATGGAATAAAGGAGAGTTAGGTTTTTATTTTTATCATTTAGTATGACATGAAGAGAGGAGGAAATAGAGGGGAGACTATGCCAAAAAAATTATGGAGGATTTTCTAGAGGTTATTATGGCCATCTGAGGCTGATTTTGGGCCTGTATTATGGGAGCTTGTCTCTTTTGTTGCAGCCATGTGGTGGAGAATAATTCTTGAAAAATAAATAGGTTTTGGGGTTTCATTTCATATGGTGTGGAGCTAAGAAGATGGAGGAAGGAAAAAAAAATAAGGAAAGAGGAAAATTATAGAGTGTTTTGGTTGTCTTCAATTTGAATCTTTCGAGGCAAGGGTTTCTTGCTTTATCTATGTAGTATTTTACAAATAAATGCATATTCAATTTTATCCCTTTTCTGGGTAATAAGAAATTTGGTTTATCTATTCTGGGTATTAATATTTTCGATCAAGCCTTTATGGGTATTTGGAAAATATGTTTATTTTATTATGAACATTATAGATTTCATATCTCTCAAGTATGAGAGCATGAGATTTTTTTACCTCCTTATTTGATATATGAAATTAATGAGGTTATTCACTTGGGTATTTAGAGAAGGTTTTTGACGTTTTAGTTTTGGGTTTTGGATTGATTTCCAAGCTGCATTTTTACATGTTAGAGCACTACATTTTTGTTGATTTGTTGCTATGTTTAGTTGTTATAAGCTTTGTTTTTTGCTTCAGCATTGGCTGTTATAAGAACTATTTTTTTGAATGTTTTGTTGTTACATTTTTTGTTGTAGCATTGGTGGTTAGAACTCTACCTTTTTATGGATTTGTTGTTGTGTTTAGTTGTTATATGTTGTAGTGTTATATGATAGATCTCTATGTCTTAGGGTGATTTCTACGTTGCAAATTTTCTTTTAGATAGTTGTGTTCTTTGCTAAAGTTTTGCTTTTAGTTCACTATATTTTGTCAAATGCTTAGTGTGCAATCATATGTTGGCATATTTAAAGAATGATGTGATGTGACATTTTTTAAAACAGTTAGTGTGCAATCATTTGGTTGGCATATTTAAAGAATGATGTGTTGTGAAATTTTGTCAAATGGTTAGTATGTAATCATTTGGTTGGCATATTTAAAGTATGACGTGTTGTGACATTTTTTCAAATGGTTAGTGTGAAATTATTTGGCCAGCATATTTAAAGAATGATGTGTTGTGACATTTTTTTAAATGGTTAGTGTGCAATCATTTGGTTGGCATATTTAAAGATTGATGTGTTGTGACATTTTGTCAAACGGTTAGTGTGTAATTATCTGGTTGGCATATTTAAAGAATGATGTGTTGTGTCATTTTGTCAAATGGTTAGTGTGTAATCATTTGGTTGACATATTTAAATAATGATGTGTTGTGACATTTTTTCAAATGGTTAGTGTGCAATCTTTTGTCTAGAACATTTAAAGAATGATGTGTTATGGCATTTTGTCTAACTCGGTAGTGTGCAATCATTGGTTGGCGTATCTAAATATCAAGCTAAGGCAAGCTTCCTTGGTTCACATGCCCCTATAAATTGAAAGGGGGTGCCATATCAAAAGGATAGTATTTGAGTGAGCTCCCACGGCTGCTGCTCCACTTTGGATTACATGACACCATATCAATTTATAGGGCATATATATATAATACAAATTAGAATTTGGGATGGTGATAGATAGGGTGGGCCTCCCCAATCTCTCTAGATTCACCAATGGGTGGTCGATAAAGTGGTATGGTATTCTAGAGGGGAGGGGGCCCTGTCCTGGATTTTACCGATCCGATGTGTAATCATTTGGTTGGCATATTTAAAGAATGATGTGTTGTGACATTTTGTCAAATGGTTAGTGTGTAATTATTTGGTTGACATTTAAAGAATAATGTGTTGAGACATTTTGTCAAACGGTTAGTGTGAAATCATTTGGTTGGAATATTTAAAGAATGATGTGTTGTGGAATTTTGTCGAGCGGTCGGTGTCGATCATTGGTTGGCATATATAAAGATTATGTGTTGTGACATTACGTCAAACAATTGATATGCAATCTTTTAATTGACATAAATACATGAGTATGTATTGTGGCATTTTGTCAAACAGTTTACGTGAATCCTTTATTTGGGCAAAGGTATGAAATACATTTTTATGGCATTTTTTCATGTTGTTGGCATGAATTATTTGGACTTTATGGGAAGTTATTTTTATGGAATTTTGTCATGTTGTTGGCATGCATTCTTTGGAATTTATGGGAAGTTATTTCTTTGACATTTTGTTGTGTTGTTTGCATGCATTATTTGGAATTTATGGGAAGTTATTTCCATAACATTTTGTCATGATGTTGGCATGCATTATTTGGACTTTATGGGAAGTTTTCTAAGGCATTTTCTCATCTTTGTTGGCATGCATTCTTTGGACTTTATGGAAAGTTATTTCTATAGAATTTTGTCATGTTGTTGGAATGCATTTTTGGACATTATGGGAAGTTATTTTAATGGAATTTTCTCATGGTGTTGGCATGCATTCTTTTGACTTTATGGGAAGTTATTTCTATGGCATTTTTTCATGATGTTGGCATGCATTATTTGGACTCTATATGAAGTTCTTTGTATGAAATTTTGTCTTTCCGATGTCATGCATGCTTTAGAATTTATGGGAAGTTATTTCTATGACATTTTGTCATACTACTGGCATACATTCTTTGGACTTATGTGAAATTATATCTATAGCATTTTTTCATGATGTTGGTATACATTCTTTAGACTTATGTGAAGTTATTTCCATGGCATTTTTTCATGTTGTTGGCATGTAATCTTTGGAATTTATAAGAATTTATTTCTATGACATTTTTTCATGATGGTGGCATGCATTCTTTGGAATTCATGTGAATTTCTTAAGTATCAGATTTTGTCATCTTTGGTGGCATGTGTTATTTGGATTTTATGTGAATTTCATTCTATGGAAATTTTTCATGCTCTTGGCATGTATTCGTTGGACTTTATGTGAAGTTAATTTTATGGCACTTTGTCATGTTATTGGCATGCGTTCTTTGGATTATATTGGAATTTTATATCATGACATTTTGTCATACGGTTTGCATGCATTCCTTGGGTATAAAGGATTTTTTGTGCCTTTTGAAAAATATGTTATGTTGTTGATCTGATTTGGCATGTTGTTCAATGTTCATCTTTGAGCTTGTTAAGATGATGTACATGTTGGCATTGTTTCAATTTGTTATGTATTCATTCTCCTTTTTGCATATAAGGTTACTACGTTGGCATTTTGACATGTAGTTAGCATCTTTGGTATGTTTTAGGCATGTTAAGATGGACGTGCATGTTGGCATTTTATCATATAGTTTGTATGATTTATCATGATAGTTTATGATATTATTATTGAAGGCATTTTTTCATACTATTTTTTATGCTTTCTCATGATGGTTTATGCGATTATTAAATTGAAGGAATTTTTACATACTGTTTGTATGCTTTCTCATGATGGTTTATGAGATTATTATTGAAGGAATTTTTTCATCTTTGTTTGTATGTTTTCTCATTATGGTTATGAGATTACTTGGTTATGGAATTTTTGCAAACAATTAGTATGATTTATCTTATGGGCATATAAGATGTTGATGTTAGAATCTCGGCAAAAAAGTTGTTTGCTGTCACGTTTTGGTATAAGGATTCGGATGCTAGTATTATGTAAAAACAGTTTGAATGTTGGCTTGTTTTGGAATAAAAACTATTGTTATTGAATTTAGTTAAAAAAATTGGTATCTTTGTTGGTTTTGATGAATATGGTTATTAAGATATGCATTATGTAATCAACCTTACTTATTGTAAGTTTTATGCATTATCGTATGTCAATTAAAGGTTCTAGCCTTGAATGCGAATATAAAATTGATTAGTTCATGCATGTATACATGCTTTTTGAAATCATTATTATAATAATGGATGGTTTTGTATGTGGATTCATGGCTGAATATTGTTACTATGATTATTATGAAATGTATTATGTAATCAACCTTGTGTGAGGTAAGTTTTATGTATTTTCATGTATGATGGTTGAAGGCACCACTCAAGAATGATATTCGAACTTGGTTAGTTCATACATGTATACATGTTTATTGACATCATTATAATAATAATGTATGAGTCTTTTTGTTGATGCATGTTTGGATATTGTTTATATGTTTTCATTTGTAGAATACTACATGTATGAAAATGGAAACTCTTGCCAATTCGGTTGGAACTAACCCTTTGTGGAAAATATAGGCCACTCTGGAGACAAAGGAAAGGAAAGAATCTGAAAGGAATTTGAGCTGAATTTAGATCTTGTTTAGTTGTTTTTTAATTTTACTTCTTAGAATAAAATTGTACTTGATGTACTATTGGAATAACCAATTATATTGTATAAGATTATGAGGCTCTTTGACATTGCTTGTAAACTTATAATTTTTACTGAGGTATTAGAAATAAATGAAAATATTTTGGTTCAAATCTGATTTGTGTTTCATACATGTATGATTTATATGTTAAGTTGTGTAAGTTGTTTATGTTTGGAATGAACACAACACTCAACAATGGGGGTTAATGAGAGTTAAAAAAATTAGACCTCGGGTTTCGAGGTCCTTACAATTACAATCAATAATGTGAGCCTCCCCATACCAACAAAGGATGGGATTAGCCTCGTGACCATTGATGAAAACCAATAATATGCACTGCAAAAAATTATTTCACCAACACTATCAGACCCCTTGGGTTACCCTCATGTATTTTGACACCAAGATAGTTGGCTAACTATATAGTATACAATGCATCAAACATATTAGTAGTGAGATGCGGTGTGTCTTAACTATGTGACATAAGCCTTATTGATTGAAACCCTTGTGCAAATGTAATAAGTGGCTTTAATTTTACTAAAACATGGCTCTATGACATTTGTATGCTTGAAATGGAGGAAGCTAGACTCTTTGACTTACATGCCTCAAGACTCTAAGGGAAGATACATACATAAAATATCTCAACCAATAACATCAAGTGAAGAACCCTTAGAAGAATTCAATAACAACACCCAGGAAATAGAAACTGAGACTGAAATTGAACTTGAAACTCATGTGTTGTACAATCTCTTCACAGACATGGGTGATTAGGTAGAAGACCCTCCCTAAGGGAATAAACCCATGGGACAAAATTTCACTTATCTAATTATCCTAGATGAAGAAGAAGATTCCCCTATGACCAAAAATTATCCATGTATTATGCCACATTTAGAGGAATGGAAGTAGAAGACCCAAATCAATGCTTATTTGAATTCAAAATCTTATGCCAGACATATGACTATAAAACTAGCAATCGAAGCTCAAGCTATTTCCTTCCACTCTCAAATATTCTACCATGAGGTGGTTTATGGGGTTGAAACCTAACTCCATCCACTCTTGGGAAGAAATGGAAACTATTTTTTTGGAAAAATACCAAGATTATTTTAGGGGAAGGGATATGAAGGAGGAATTCTTTCAAATCAGACAAAAAGAAGATGAAAATTTGGAAGACTATTTAGACATTTTTTCCATAGAATAAGTGGATATGAGCTCAATGAAGAACTAAGTAAAACAATATTTCTCAAAGGACTTGATGAAGAAGCAAGAGAGTCTCTTAATCTGATGGGAAGAGGTGATGTTAATAAGCTTACCCTCCAACAAATTGCTTTGAGTTATGCAGGAGTTACTCTAGAACAAGGGGAAGTAGTAGAAAAAAGTTGTGAAACATTCCTCTGATACTTTCCAGCTCATAGAAGATCTCTCCAACATGAAAATTGATATCCTAACACAACTTACCTCTACCTTGGATGGGTTGAAATCCAAAAGAAATGCTTCCAAATAACCTTTGAACATGTATTGTCCTAGGTGTAGGAAAATGCATCCCTTAAAGGATTGTCCTTTAAACCACATAAACATGTGTTTGATTTGTGAAGTCAATGAACATGACACTAATCACTGTACCTTTCTTCCTCTTTTGAAAGAAATATTAAACAAAACTGCTCAACCAACAACATAGACTAACTATACCCATAGACAAAACACTCAAATTTTATTTTCTTCAATACCTTCTCCAATCCCTCAAAATCCTTGGATGATGTAATGGCATGACTGAGACCATTCCATCTACTTAGTAGAAACCTAATTGGATACAATATAATTGGATGAGTTTCCCAAATAAACAATCATGGATGCCTCAATTTAATCAACAAAAATAGATGCCACCAATTAGTCCATAACCATGGCCAAATCAATAATGGTCTCAACAAAAAAACCTTTATTTAACAAAAAAAAAATTCCTCCACAATAGGATTTTATGCCACCACCACAACGAGGACAAGTAACTCAAACCCAGTTGTCATCTCAACATGTACAAAATCTAAAAAATCAACAAACAAACTCAATTAATGAAACTAGACAAGAAGGGACAACGAAAGTAAATTCCATCAATTATAGGAGCAAGTAATAATCAAGGACTAGTACTAGATAGGATTGAATATACAAAGTAACATGTATGTAGTAATAAGATCTGAAAAATACTCAAATGATGAAGAACAAGTACTTCTACAATAAGAAGTACATGAGCAATCTATCTCTTCATCAAGTGATTGGTCTTCATTAGCCAAAAAAGTACATAAGAAGGTACATTATATAGTGAGAAATTGGGTCAAGCAAAAAGGTAACTTCATAATTATGAAATAGAAAATGACTTAAAATACATTTACCTTTAATGACCTTTTATGACTTAAGAAAGCTAAATTAGACAATGTGGGTAAAACCACAAGGTGGGTAATTTCTACACTAACACCCCCTTAAGCATATCTTATGTGGGTATAAGAATGGGTCTCAAAAACAAGGTCTGATGAGGTACCCAAGAACAATGCAAATCTCTCATAAAGCAAAGAAAAGGAGAAAACCCATTGGGAAAAACTCCCCCAAAAAGAGAGAAAAGAAGAAAGGAGGACTAGAAGGCCCCTCTGAAGATGATGCTAATGTGTCCCATACTAGTAAGAAGAGATAAAAAGTAAAGAATATTTCTCTCAGTGAAAGGTTTAGTGAAGATGTCAGCAACCTAATCTAATGTTTGACAATATTGAAGATCAATGACCTTTCCATGAATCATTTCCTAATGAAATGCATATAAATATCAATGTGCTTAGTTTTCCAATTTTGAACTAGATTCCAACAAATTTGGATGGTGCTCTAGTTGTCATAGAAGATGACTATGGGATTCTTGTATTGAATACCAAACTCTATCAAAATCCCTTGAAGCCGAGATAGCTTCGTGGAAGCATTTACAAATCCTATATATTCGGCCACAACAAAAGATAAGGAAATGACATTCGCTTCTTTCTTAACCAACCGATAGGTTCAAAACCTAGAGAGAAATTATAACCTGAAGTGGATTTATGATTATGAACATTGCCTTCCTATTCTAAGTCTATATATCTAATCAAGTCAATGTCAACACCAACTCCATAGTGAATCCCAAATATGTGTGTACCCTAAATGTAGTGAATAATTATCTTAGTTACTTTCCAGTGTAGCTCATGAGGCTCCTGCATGAACCTAGAGACTAGGCCTACAACATATGAAATGTCAGGTCAAGTATGAGTCAAATAAATGAGGTTTCCTATAAGTTATCAATATAAAGTAACATCAACCAATGGTGAAGTTAGATCAGCCTCAAGCTTGAATCCAGACAAGAAGGGAGTCATATTTGGCTTACAATCATCCATGTGAAATCAAGAGAGAATATCAAGAGCATACTTAGTTTTTGTTATGAATATCCCCGAGTTAGATTGTGAGATGTGAATCCCAAAGAGGTAATGCAACCAACCTAATTCCGTCATAATAATCTATCATGTAGGTAATCCTTCACTATTGTAATGGATGGTGAAGATATCCCTATGATCAAAAGGTCATCAACATAAAGAGCTAGAACCAAAAGTGAATCATATTGCTAAAAATATAGACATTGGGATCTGAATGACATCGAGTAAAACCCATAGAAAGAAGGGAGGAATCCATTTCATCATACCAATCCCAAGGGGCTTGTTTAAGACCATATATAGATTCCCCAAGTCTTCAAACCAAGGAAGGATCTTGAAAAAAACCCTATGGTTGTTCCATGTAGATCTCCTCCTCTAGGTCACCGTGAAGAAAGGAACTCTTCACATCCATCTGATGAACATCCTAGTGATGAGCGGTGGAAATGGAAAGAGTAATTCTGATCGAGTTCATTTTGGTGATAAATGTAAAGGTCTCATAATAGTCAATTCTAGGAACTTGAGAGAAACCTTTTACAACTAATTGTGCTTTGAAATTGTCAATAGACCAATAAACTACATATTTGGTCTGATAGATCCATTTGCATCAAACCATATTTCTTCCCTTAGGAAGTGGTGTAAAATCCCAAGTGTGGTTTTTATTAAGGAGATGTACTCCTCATGCATAGTAGTGGTCCACTCATGATTTCCATAAGCCACTCATGGTCCACTCATGATTTCCATAAGACATCACGAGGCCCATCCCTGAACTTTGATCATGTACATCGAAATATGTTAGATCTCCTACCCAAGTATACACATTCTCAGTAAATTCCATCTAGCCCAACAAGGACTAGTGGTTGGAGTGTTATAAATAAGTTCATCATTTTTGAGTCATGGTTGGATGTGGAAGGAGACAAAGCTCTATCACTATCTTTAGTTTCATCACTAGAATAAGAATAGTCCTTGGTAACATGAATAATCGTAAGAAATTGTTCAAGATCCTTAGACTTATTAAAACAATCCTCAAAAATCCAAGTGATGTTGATGGAAGTGGAGAAGAGTCAGGTGTGGAATATACTGGGCCTTCCTAAAATTTGACACTCATCTTGATGAATAACTCATGTGTGGTTGGATGAAGAATTTGGTACCCCTTAACACCATCTAGGTATCCCACAAAGATACACGATCTGACTCTAAGGTTCCATAGCCTTTCATTTCTTCTTAGGGATTCAAGCCATAGCTGGAGATCCAAAGACTCTAAAGTTCTTAATTGATGGTTTTTAACCATGCCAAGATTCAAAATGAGTGAATCCCTTTGATGTTTTGTGAGGGAAACAATTTTGTATGTAATTTACAAATTTAATAGCTTTTTCCCAGTATTGTGGTGCTAAATATTTAGAGTGAAGCATATAGTTGGCCATCTCTTTTAGAAACATGTTATTTCATTCTACAACCCCATCCTATGAAGGAATCTGTAGCAATTCACCTTTGTAGTTCAATCCCATTTACAATTCAAAACTGAACAACCATGTTACTAACATATTCCCCACCATTATTTGTTCAAAGAATCTTGATGACTTTCCAAAACTTTTTCTCTATAAGGGCCTTGAAGTCCCGAAAGAGGTCATAAACATATGAATTCTTATGAATAAAATAGACCCATATATATTGTGAAAAATCATCAATAACAATGAGAATATATTGTTCCTTGGTGAAGGAAGGTTTGGGAAAAATCCCTAAGACATCACTGTAAACCAACTCCAGTACCTATGTAGCTTTCTAAGCTTTACCTTTTCTAAAATCTTTCCAAGGGTGCATCCCTCACAGATACCTTTAGATAAACTAACTTTAGGCAAGCCTTTGACTATTCCATGTTTAATCAATTGTTTAAATTAGTGATAGTTAAGATGGCCAAATTTCTCATGCCATAATTTGCTAACCCCATCTGAATGAGTCAACAAAGCAGTTGGAGAAGAGTTTGGAGAAAAATGAGAGAAGGTATACAAGCATGCCTAGTGGTCTACCCTTCCCTTTGCAACTGTAGTGTCACTATGTAGCTCTTTGATGATAACTAAATATGGGTTAAATTTGAATCTCATGCCATTTTTAATGTGAGCGATCTAGTAAAATTACAATAGATTTGTGGAAAGTGTTGGAACACTTAGAACATCATTGTACTTCTACTTATCCACACCCCGCAACTACTACCAAAGTGCCATCACCCAAGTGTGATAGAAGACATATTACATGGTTTCACAAAATAAAATTGAACCTATGAGGAACCCATGTGTTCTGAAAGCACCATAATCAATGACCCAGGATGAAGTCAGAGCCAATACTACAACGAAAACCTTTCCCTTCTTCTCTTTACTGTTGTCTTTTTCCTTAGAAGTTTCTTGGTTGGATGAATTTTGTTTGATAGATTTAGGGACCCCTATGTTTTTTTCTCAAGAAGATGAGTAAGGTGGTCAATCTACTTTTTCATACACTTGTGTTCATCATGGCCAAGTTTCTTGAAATAGCACACTTTACCTTTTCCTTCTTAGGTTTATCTTTGGAGGAGGAGGATTAGTGTCAGTGTTGGATTTTAGCGGGGATGGTTTTTGATCCTTCTTTTCATTGATCCTAAATTTCCTATTTCTTCTCCTTATTGTTAGAATCCTTGGGTTTCACATTCCCTAAAATCAAGGCATGTGATTTGTAAGACTTCAAAGTTCCCATTTGTATCAACTTATCTTGTTCCCTAGTCAGCTAACCAACAAACACATCAAATGAGGGAATTTTCCATGATGCTCAAAGTGCATCCTTAGTGGCATGGAAGGTACAAATAAAAATTGACTAATCCAGGACCCAATTTAGAAATGTAGAAAGAATGAATTGAGAGTCTTTCGTATCAATTCCATATTCCTTTAGCTTTAATCTTACTGATTTGAACTTTGTGAAGAAGTCCTTGAGTGTGTTAAAGTTTGTGGGGCTCAATCTAATGAGCTCATTTTCTAGTTCATGTGCTCTCATTTCATTTGTTTTCGCAAAGATACTTTTGAATACGGTCCACTTTTTGTTGAGAGATTTAACAAAATCAATATGAAAGAGAAGATTTGGAGACACTGACATACACAAAAACCCAAAGGCTTCATCACAGTGGTTAAACCATTTCACTTTTTCTAAATCTGAAGTTGGTTTTATTTCAAGCCCCATTGTTATTTGATGTAGACCCTTACCCCTCAAAATGAGTTATATTTTGGACTTCCATTCAAGATAGTTAAATGGTGTGAGTGGTGTCACAAAACTGATATCCATTGTTAAATAATTGTGTATAAGATAGAAAGGAAATCACAAGCATAAAAAATGGCTCACACGCTACTCCACCCCTAAACTTACAAAGGTTTAAATTTTCAAAGAACAAGGATACCTCTAATGCGAAGAAAAAAAAACTTGCACTTTAAAAAAGTAGCACCTAAAATGGAGTAGACAATTGAAAGCTATGCCAAATAATATTTTGAACCTTTCATACACCTCCAAAATCCCGAAATTCAATTTTTAGAGTTTTTGTGATGCAAAGCATGGGGAAGAACCCGACAAGTGCAAAAAGTAGGGTCAAAACCCAATAGGTGAAAAACAAACATCGAAACTTGATAGGTGTAAAAAGTGGGGTCAAAACCTAATAGGTGTAAAGTAGGGTCGGAACCTGACAAGTGCATATTATGGGTTATAACTTGACAAGTGTTAAGTAGGGGTGAAAACCGATAGGTTTTCAACAAGGGTCATTACCCGATAGGTGTTGAGAAGGTGGCATAACTTGATAGTTGTAAATTATAGGGTCAAAACTTACATGTGTAAAGCGGTGCAATAAACTTGACACAATACAAATGAGAAAACACAAGGAACCTCCAAATTTGAGAAAAGCTGGTTTTTTTTTCATTGTAAAAAATAAATACCCACCAGCTTTTTTAAGAAGCCTAAAAGGAATTTCTCTATTTGAGCCCAAACTTGCATGGATTTGCTAAATTTTAAGAAAAAGGCTTTCTAACACTAAATTTGAAGAAAAAATCAAGGAACCTCAAGATCTCGAGAAAATGTAAGTTTTTCATACAAAATAACAAATACCCACCAATTTATTTGAGAAACCCAGAAAAACCAAGAAGGGATTTTTATATTTGATCCTAAGCTTGCACAAATTTGCTCATTTTGAAGTCAATAGAACTATCTATTTTCCATGTAAAGACTTCAGAGGAATAGATCTACACATATTTTCTAGAAACTCCACCAAACCCTTGAAAATTGAAACTAATGAAAAAAAAAGAGAGATATAATACTAAATCTCACATAGAGGATATGGCATTTGGCTACCAAAATCACTTTGGTATGGTAGCGAGTCACAATCATGACTGTAGTCTCTGGATAGGAACAAATGCATGAAGTAACATGTATATAGTAATAAAATATGAAAAATACTTGAATGATGAAGAAACAATACTTCTACAACAAGAACAAGTACATGAGCAATCTAACTCTTCATTAAGTGATTATCCTTCATTAGCCAAAAATTACATAGGAAGGTACATTATATAGTGAGAAATTAGGTCACCCAAAAAGGTAACTTCTCAATGAAGAAATAGAAAATGACTTAAAGTACATTTCCCTTTAATGACCTATTATGACCTAAACAAGCTAAATTAGACCATGTAGGTAAAACCACAAGGTAGGTAAAATCCTACACCAACATCAATATCCCTTAGTTGAGATCTGAAAAAACATTGAAAAACCCTCCAATGATTATATCATAGACACCTGAAAAAAATGGAGGATGAGCCTATTGTTCAAAATCAAACTAAGGAAACAAATATTCACATAGCTCCTTTCCTTTAAATATTGAAGGAAAAATTTGCCAAGGAAGAATCCACATTGATGCAGGAATTAAGGAAATTAAATATTGAGATTCTACTCTTGAGAGCAATCAAATATATTCCAAAACTTAACTAAGTGATTAAAATCCTCTGCATAAAGACACCAGGAAGAAAGAAAGCGTATCGAAAACTAGTCTAGGTTGATGGAAAATTAGTTGATTTATTGTCAAGGAAATTTATCTTACCTAAATATGGGGATCCAGTGAATCCAGTCATTTCTATCACCATATATGTTCAAACCATATTTAATGTTTTGGTAGATCTAGGAGCTTCTATTAATGTAATGACAACAAATACAATGAATCTACTATCTTTACCAAGATTGCAATCAACCAAAACTATCCTCAAAATGACATACCAATCCATTGTTGTACCAGATGGAGTCATAAGAGATGTAATGGTTATAGTTAAATCATGGGAATATCTAGTATATTTCATGATCTTACAACCCAAACATCACAAATCTAGCTATTCAATTATATATGGAAGACCTTGGCTTGTTATTTTCACTGCATTTAGTGATTTGTAGATATGGAAATATAACTATCTCAAATGGGTCTAATGAAAAGAACATTTCATTATACCCTCCTAATAAACCATACCTTGAAAAAATGAGCATATGTGGATTGATGGATGAAAAGTCTAATATGGCTTTAAACTATTCTCTACTAGTCCCATTGAGGCTCCTAGGGACATCTAGCGTCCCTACTTATCTATATTCAGGTGTTATCATTATAATATATACTATTGTCATTCCTATTTTCATATGTATATATTGTGACATACTCTCAATTTTTCTTATAGGCTAATGGGTGCTTCATGTGTATTATTTGTCTTGCAGGCCTACTCCCAACCATGGTTATCTGATTTACTTGTATCTTGTCTATGGTTGTATATTGTTTGTCATTGTTTGCAGACTATGCCTTATGTTTGATTTCTTGTTTTATTGTACATCCTTGAAGGATTCAATTATATTTATACATATTGAGTTGTGTCTTATGTATTCCACCAGCTCCTATGCTAATATTTTGTTGTATTATTACATCTTTTGATTGGTTTCTATTATATTATGCCATGTTCTATTGACATTGACACTTTATGATCGAGAGGATAATTTAGGGGAATAAATTTCTCAAAACCTCCTAGGATTTCTAAAATAAAGAAGTAGACTCCAAGATATTTCCTTCGACTATAAGAATGTGGAAAATGGAGCCTGTACGAAAAAGTTGTGGCTGGTCAAATTTTGGACTTGATAGAGTCAATTGGCCAATCCAAGTAGAGACATGTGGCAAAAATAGAATCAAGTGAAAGGTGAAAAAATTACATTTTGACTCAATAGTTGATGCTTGATAATTGTCACTACGTCAACAAGATAAATTTGTTTCCACATAGTGGGTCCTCGAGCCACCATCGTGCCTCTGCCACACCTGCTACAATGCACCAAGGTTGATGAGTTAACAGACTAATCTTGACCAACAAGCTATACACTTGGGCGAGTCATTGGGTGAGATACACAACCCAAAGAGCTGACTATATACTTTGGAAAATAAATTTTTGGGTTATGTGGCCATAACCACATGTTTTATGGAGTGGTCGAGCCTTTAAAAAGGAAAATACAAATTATATGCCCACACGTGGGATTATTCCCACCTACCTATCCCAAGCACTCGCTATGGAGGTGATAACACCCACATGGAATATGGGTAAGCAAAGGAGGTGGTTTAAAGAAAAGAGCACCGATCAATAGCCCATGTGGAGGGTGCTAAGGAGTTTAACGTGGAATGGTCATAGAAAATAATGCGTGGAAGGATTTACATAGACATGGGATAAATATTATCCAAAAATATTCCACAAATGTGAAGGGGAAGGGATTGGAACCCCCGACCCATTGGGTAAATTTATAAGCCTCGAACTTTTGTGCAAGAAAGCAAGACTAAATATAGTCTTAAGGATAATTATTTTATCCTCCAATTTTGGGATAACCAATTATATTAAAGGCCCCCTCATTCTTGCATTAAAAACAAGCTCCTCCCAAGCTTAGAGCCAACAAAAGGAGAATTTTTAAGCCTTAGGGAATGATGAAGGCCAATATTTTGGAGAAAAATATAAGTCCAATTTCTTTTGTATAGGAATTTGAGAAGTAAGCCCTATTATTTTTTTAACAGAAATGAGGGATAGTAAGACTTGTATTATTTTTATAGGAACTTATGATAAAAATACCTATATTATTTTTATAGGCATGGGGAAGAAATTCCCTATCATTATAGGAACATTGTAAAATCAAGAGTTATTATTTGTTAACTCATCGACGTTGTAAAGGCCAAATTGACACCTTATTCTCGTGTGGGAGCACTGGAGACGTCGTTGGAAGCGAGGGACGTGACAAAGCAAAAAGAAGGACTGAAGCTTTGATTCTAATTATGTTGAGAATATCACCAAGTTAGTTTCTTGGAGGCCGCAGAGGGACAGTCAAAATAATTATTGAGCTCATTGATGAGGTGGCATTTAATATTAGCTCTGCGTAGAGATGGGAAGCCATGCAATGAGTGGAAGATGATCGTATTCATCAACAAAAATCAGGTCTGATCTTAGCTCTGCATAGAGGTTATTTTCCATGCAATAGAGTGGAATATGATCATCATCATCAATATACATCAGGTCTACTCTTAGCTCTGTGTAGAGGTTATTTTCCGTGAAAAGAGTGAGGATGATCATTGTTAACCTCGGACATCCGGAGACTTAGCTTTTCGTAGAGGTTAGTTTGTCATGTAATGAAGTATGGAGGTCATCCAGATCTCTGTTGAATCAAGGCGTTGTGCTAGAGCATTGATATTTCCAAGGATCGATTTGGATTCTATTGAATCAACTCGGGTGGAAAGCTATCAAGTAGCGATATTTCTAAGACAAGTTTGGATTCTATAAAATCAACTAGCACCATACTTAGCTCTGCGAAGAGGATGGAGTCCGCACAAAAAATGGAAGTCAACATCGAGAAAATGTCTTACTTAGCACCATGTGGAGGTTAGATTGTCATACATTAGAGTGAAGGTCAACATGAAAGTGTCAAATCGGGGAGCAATTCCATGAAGACATTAAGCAAATTCCTAAGACCATCACGGGTCTATAGACTGATTAGAACAAGAAGTTCGGTTGAATTTCCATTTTAGTAATGTAAGTTTATTATGTACTTATATTTGGAACATTATAATGGATTGGTTTAGCTAGTTTTTGAACCCAGAGACATAGGCATTATGCCAAACTCCATTATCAACCCTTTTGCAATGTGGTTCTTATTCTTGCATTAAATTATTTTAAAGTTGATTATTTTGAGGTGAATTCGGTAAAAAAATTAATTTCCTATAAGGGTCTATGGTCGAGATTTTTTTTTTCTGGTTTATTGATCAATTTATGTTATATTTTTCCACTGTTTTACATGTGTCATGATTATTAGCATGCACATTCCCTATTCCCTCTATAGGATTTCTTTTTCAGATGTGAACATGAGTTTCAAAGTTCCTTGTCTAGGTCATTCTCACATTGGTTCATCTCAAACTCCCTAAATTAGTGGGGGAAATTGGAGGATTATTTCACCCTCTCAGCAGTCTAAAAACTAGACACATAATGGCATAGAAAAAAATATGACAAAAAAGGAGCTAATAAAATGGTTCAAAATCACGCTTGGGCCAAAAACATCATTGGGACATAAGCATCTAGTACTGAGATAGGAACGGTTGGCACTAGTGTCCCACCTAGGAGGTTCTATCCTAGGGAAAAAATAGGTACCTTACAAGTTGAACATGTTCTCGGTGACAAGTCTATTAAAATCCAATAGTAGATACATAATTATAAGCTATTATCTAGTACAATAGGAACAAAATCAGTGGTAAGTTTCAGAATTTGAGAAAGGGAAATATTTTATTTTCTTTCTTGATTTACATACTTTTATATCGGTATCAAATAAGGAATGAAACTTAGGGCATATGTAGAATAATGAAATGCTTAGAACAATGTTTAATCTGTGGCTAGTTTACGTTAGGTTTGTGACCATCTGCAGTGGCACTTATCTGTGGGAAAACATCAATAGATGGAGGGAAAAACATAAAACTCTCCCAACACTCTTCCCTTGGTGACAGGATGCCTAAATAATTAGTGTGGTGAAAATATGCCTAAATCCTTAGTATATTCAAACCATTTTGGGAATTGGTCACTCGACTCTTCTAACCATATCCAAAGAAACAAACACATAGGAACAATTTTGTCTCTTCTCTCATGACAATTAGGTGTATTTTATCCTTAAATCACTTATTTTTCATACAAAATTCTATGTTTATTTAGACTCTAATTTAAACTTCAATTTCATATACCATGATCATTGATTACACTTTTCTTCTTTTGCAGGTTTTTCCTTCTCCTAAAAAAGGCAACACAAATGGAACAAGGATCAATATCAAGTACAAGACACTAAATCAAAGAAAATATATGAGTTATAAATGCATGCATAATTTCCACTATAGACATAAGGTCAACCCTAGGGTTCTCATCGCCTCTTAAATTCCATGATACACATCATACAATCTCTATTTGGCACGTTATCGATTACAATCTTCATTCGACATAATATCTCTTACAACCTTTTACGAATCTCCACAAGGTACGTTATTCCTATCTACTTTATGCTACCAAATATTCATTAAGAAACATAAAGTGGGGGGAAATTTAGACATGATATCATGCAATTAGTACTATTACATTACGCCTCTAGTATGTTGATAAATGTATGATTCCTAAACAAGAAAACAAGCATTAACAACACTTATTTGCTTTACATTTACATTTCTTTATATTTTTATACTTTCATCCTTTTCTTTTCCAGAACTATACTTTTCCTTTGGACATTGCATAATATGTGATCTAGATTATTGTCTTTTGTTTTATCTTCAAATCCTCCCAGGACATTAGCGCAAAGTAGGAAAAGAGAGCCCAGATGCCACTTTCCCCTTTGGGAACTTTTTTCCTCTTTCCCTCTTCTCTTATATTTTAAAATTCCACATCAACCATTATCTTTTCTACAAAAATTATTAACACTTTGGGTTGGCTTTTTTAGTTTTTAACGATGAAATTTAAACAAGGGAATCATATATATATACATGATTTACTTACTATTATAAGGGCTACGTAATTTGGGCTATTACTTCTTGTCTATTACTTAGGAAAAGAGAAACATTCAAGGAGTGCATTTGGCCTACATCATTCAATACATAAGTAGGGAAAATTGAGAGTTCCATCACACACATTCATCTTGAGGGAAATTAGTTATATCATTTTATCTTGGTGTGAATGGAACAAGGACGACCTAGTTTGAGGACACAATTGTACCACACATACACACCATAACTACATTGAGTCTAAAATGTAATGCAAAAATTTATAAGGCCATTTTAACTCAATCATATGCATATTTCATTCCATCTAATGTGTGCAAGTAGGCTAGGTTTGTTTTGTAGGTATGGGTGTCACTATGAAGTTAGAGTGAAAAGGAGTGAAGTTAAGGTGAGATTATCAAAACTTGAAAATATCATATCCAAACTCACAACCATGGCACTAACACCCAATACGGACACTAGCACCCAAGTGGTCCTAACTCCTTCGAGAATTTGTATCTAAAAGAGTTGTACATATTTATTTTCTAGGCGAAGCATACACAACCCATAACTAACTGTTTCATCGGTACTCAATCAAGAAAATGCTAAGCCGCTCTCATCCTATCATTACTTGCACTTATTTTCCATTACATATTAGATTTTTTTGTGTTTATGGTATTATCTATTTAATCTCAGTCCTTCGATAAAGATTTAAAGTCTCTTAAATCATCAGTGGTCGGTAGATGCAGAGGTCGTGGCCAATGCAAAATTATTACGGACTTAGTTAGAGGCACAACACTCCCGAGCATAAATACAGAGGTCGATTGGTGAAGCCTAGAGTTTGAGAGCTCTCATAGTTTCCTCCAGTAGTAGTGATGAGGATATATGATGTATTTTGTATTGGGCATTGTCCCTAGCATTTGTATATGAAAATGTTATATGTATATATATATATATATGATGATGATGAGATTATTTTTTCTATAATATGATGATGTGTATTATGTATTTAGGTGATTTGGTGATTTGATATTATATTTTTTTGATTCATGGTTGAGGATATATTTATTTTCCTTTGTGGTGATGTTGTAGAGTAGATAATATGTGTTGATAGTGTAGTGATGATAATATCATAGTGATTGTAATAGGCATGAATGTGGTGTGATTATTGAGTTGTACTTATAGTGTAGATGATAAAAATGGTGAATATAACTTAAAGAAGAATCAATCATGTGTTGTAAATGTAACAACATAAAATAAACAATGGCATACATGTATAAAATATTCATGGAATAATGTGTCACTAAGGAACATAAAACATCTATCTAGAAAGAAGGTGATGCTACACACAAATAACTGAAATGATGGTCATGTAGTATCATGAGCATAAGTGTCGAATGATAATCCCAAGGTGATTATAGAAATACTAAGAAGATGTGAATCATGTAGTGTCGAGTGGTGCTCCTTTGGGATATTCTTAGGTTTGGGATGAAGAAAATCAAGGAGGTCATCTCATGTGTAGTCAAAATTGAGGGAGGAATAGACAAAATAACCTTAGGAGGATGAGAGGTAGTCAAAGTAATAGATGTACGTGTTCGGTGTCATAACACGGGAGAGTGTGATCAATTAGTATGACATGCAAAAAAACCAATGACACCCTTGTCCTCAAACAACTAAAGCCTACCATGGAGTGTATAGCAATAATTGTCTCTATGACCATTGATCCTATGGAAATTACAAAATGGATTGTTAGGATTCCTTTGTAAGTGATGAGGAGGATGTTCATTAGAAGGTATCTGAATCAACTTATCATTAAGAAAAATGTGTAATATATCATGAGGCCTAGCAAAATGTGAAAGTTATAATGGTTCACACTTAGGAGAGGGAATGAAGCATGGTGTAAGTATATGAAAATGAGATGAAATATTATGGGTATATCTAGTAGGATATGGACAATGTGAGTGTTGTGTGATAGGAGGAATATAAGATGTACTATTTTGATGAGTAATAGAATAGCTAGAAGCATGTGCAATAGAAAGAATAATAAACATTTATTTTTTTAGTTGAATAACTTTAAGACAAAGAGATGTAAAATATTCACATGTGTCATATAATAGCTTCTCTTTTAAAGGAAAAAAAAGCCACGATAAAAGATATATTGTATTTCTAGATCAATAGGTTGATAAAGTAAATGATACATGTAAGATTTGAAACACAATATATAATCAGCTACAGGTTCATTATTTCCTTTATGTAAAGAAGGTAAACACTCAAATGTAACTCTAGGACCATTGTTATAATAAAATGTCTAATAAATTCTTTTCCCATACCAAGATAAGTACAAATAGATCCACTAGTAAAATGATGGAGCCAATAAGAAGAAATATCAATAAGACTACTATGAAATTATTTTAGAAGTAATATATCATTAGAATGTGAAGCCATATCTAAAAAAATACTTAAGATGCATATAAGGGTTACCTATTCCATAAAGGAGTGTAAAAATATGCATGGTAAAACCCTTAGGAAAAGGTGAGTTGTAAATATTCTTAGGGATAGGATTACCATGAAGAGAATTATTATTAGTACTAACATAATAGGCACTAATGTCAAGGGTAAGAGTAAATATTATTTTCTAAATCAGCTACAACACACATAAGAGAAAGAAAATATTGTGAAGGAATGGCATAAACATTAAGAGGTTCATTAAGTGGTTGTATCTCGCCATTATGAGTATCCATATGAACACTATTTTGTTGGAAGGTAATCTTAGGATCAATTAATGGGTAACTAATATGAGTATCCATAGGTACCAAGATAATGGACTATAGCTACTTTACCCCCAAGATAGTTGGTAGAACCTTGTCGTATTTGACCCAATATTGTGTAAGAAAATTTGTCCTTAATATTCGTAGAGAATTACACCAAGAAAATAATTTCTACATTAGTAAATGTGCGTACATAATGAGTGGGAATATTTTAAGACCCGTATAAGGTGAATTCTTTAAGAATTTGGGGAAAATCTTGGTAAGCACGATGTTAATAGAAGCATAATAAAAGCAAACAACGTGAAATGAGTAAATATTTTCAACAAGATATCCTTTGCCACTATAGATAGGAAATTTAGGAACAATAAACCCAATAGGTAGCAAATAAAAAACCACTTTTTCTGCAAGGGGATCATAGAGTAATCATGTGGAATCCATAGCATTAGAGGAAGTGGATGTTCCTTATTACAATTGTAAGATTTGTGCTTGTAAAGTATGAACAAGGGATTCAAGAGCTTGTGTGTTAGATGAAGATGTATTAAAACCATGAGAAGTAGATATGGGATGTGTGGTGACAATTGTAGCGGTAAAAATAGGCATGAAAAATTAGGCATTTATAGGTTAGGTATACTCAAACAAGTAAAGAACACATATGTGGGAATAATAACCACTGAGGTGGGTGATAAGGAAACAATATTGAGTTGATCTCATGTGGAATATAAGAAGAGATTGATATAAAAGGAATTTTCATGTAAGAATTGATCAAAATAATTTTTCATCCTCATCGGTGATACCTTTATCATGTTGGTCAAGTTGAGAATTAGATCCTTGGGCTTGACTGTGATCAACAATGATAGCAAAAGAAGCATTGAAAAATAGATCATGTTTTGTATTAGCAACACAAGAGAGAAGTGAAACATCATGAGTGACACACTTTATAATAGTAGTATTTATGGTGACTAGTAGAAGGTCAGTAGGAAGTGGGGCCACCTATTGAGATGCAAGGGGTGAATTATCATGGCCATTATTAGGAAGGGTGGTGCTAAGATTATCATCACAAGACAAAGCAACATGTGGATGAATATAATTATGCACAATGGATATATTATGAGTGATTTTTGACTTGATGGGGGTGTTCTAGAATTAGTTTGATGGCATAACTCACGAGTGATTTTTTCTCAAAAAATGGGGAGAAAAGATGGAAGAAACCAGTCTAGTTGCAGAAATTGCATTGATGTCAACATAATACCTATGAGTCAAGGAAAGAATAGAGTAAAATGGAATAATAGAAGTAGGCATGATGATAAAAAAATAAAGCATAGGCTTAGAAAGATAAGCATGTACCCATACGGAAACCAAAAATTAGATAAGTGAAGATCAAGAGGCCTAATACATAAATAAAGGGTTCTAGATTAGGTTAAGGGTTCGATCAAAGTGGGTTCACCTGTTAGAGTAGGTATTTACCTTAGCTCATGTTCACCTAGGTACTTTATTTACCTTTATTGTATTTATCCTCACCCACTTATGTGTGTGGATATTTCTTTTATCTTATTTAGATATTAGGAGATATTATCTAGTTGTTAGGTATAGTTCTTTCCTTGATCTATGGTATTGACTAGATCCTTGATGTCTAGTTCTCTCCTAAATCTATGGTCTTGACTAGTTCTTTGATGACTAGTTATTTCCTTGATTTATGGCTTGATCTACGACCTTGACTGGTTCTTAGATTTTTATTCCTTGCCTATATAAGCAAGGTCCATTCTCATTGTATTTCATTGAGTTCCATAATAATATATGATATTGCTTCTCATTTATTTGCAAAGGTTTTATGTAAAGTTATTCTAGAGAATTACTTTCATCTTATAGATCATGGTGTTTGATTAGCATCTGTGTTCTTAGCTTGGTATGATTAGGTTATTGTTCCTTTCATCACCAAATGTTTAACCTTAAATTAAATTTCTAGGTGAATTTAATAAGGTGTATGAAATATTAGATTTGATTACTAATAATGCAATGTAAACACTAAATCATATTTTCAACTCAGATTATATAAGAGAGATTAAAAGCAGACCACTTAACCTAACATGAAATAAAAATTACAAAATAGATGTATATATGCATTTAACTTGCCACAACTGATTTTTGGAAAGATATGAAAATATAAAAAACATAGAAACTAGGAGAAATGATCATGAGAAACCATCACAAACTAAACTGGAACTAGAAATTTACCTAGGTCAAGAGCGTACAACATAGTCATAACTTTACCATATAGTCTAGGACCATTTTTATGGTCTTGAACATGCTCTAAGATAGTCTCTATAAATTTCTAGGTTGTTTTACTTCCTATATTTGTTTTCACTATCAAACCCTAGTTGTGGTACATACAGGGAAGCTCTCTAAATGAACCGATTATCATCTCAAAACCTAGCCATGGATGAATACTCAAGAAAAAAATATTATAAGGATTTTAGGCACCCTTGTGTACCGATGCCATTGACACTACTTCGAGGAGGCCTCAAACCACATGTCATTCTCTACCTAACATGTGATATATAGGCAAATCAATAAAATTTGACACTTGTTTTGACCATGCTTATTCTGACTTGGATGCTAAAAATCTTGGAGAGAAGATGTTTGTATGTTTGTATATGAGAGATATGGATACCTTGACCTAGTTTAGAGCTTCAAAACTGTGTGGGTGTTGCCCTAATAACTGTAGATTTGCAATTTTGAGATTTAGGGATCTTTGGATGCCTTTATTAAGTATATGAAGTGAGTTCTCTAGTGCATTGCCTTAAGAGTTCCTAGTTAGCAATTAAGTATTGTCTACTTGTTTATATAAGGTTCTCTAAATGATTTATCTAAGAAAGATTGACCCAAAGAAAGTATACGATCCAATCAAAGATTTAAATTTGAAAGTGTACTTGGAAGACATGTCGGTTCAATACCATACAAAGAGGTGAGGAACAAATGGTAAAGTCCTAATTAGATTGTATGAGTCCTGACGGGAGAGCGGGGAACATGCTTTGAGTGATACTAATGAATCGGTAAATTGATATTTCTATATGGATTTTATGCATTTAATTCTCGGGATGTCTCAACATGTTAATGTGAAAGCATAAACAAGTTGAAAAAAGGACCTCTGAAAGTTTTATGTGGTAATGGATAAGTTTTGGTTATCATAACAAGAGTGTATAGTCAAATCAAGGATTTCCAAAGTTTAAATACAAAATTTGAGTGTCTACACTTCAGGTGTGAGTGGATAAACCTATACTAATCTTGTCTATGATAGAAATGAACATCTTTGTAAGTTTCATTATGTTTTTTATCATATTTTTTCTAATTTTTTACTCACAATTATCTATAATACTCTCAAAGGTGAAGGGTCTCATAACATGGTTGAAAATAATGTTCTTTTAGGTGATGATGCACACCATTTTGCATTTTCTGAAAAAAAAACCTAATAATATGTACATTCTTCTTAACCACCCATGATTAACTCAAATATTTTGTTATCTCTTATATGGATGATATCAATCCTCTTGTATCATCTATTCTACACACACCCAACATCCCTGTATTGGTAGTATTTACTTCCTTTGGGGGATCTAGTCCCCCCTTCACAATATTTCTATGATCACCATTGTATGAAAATATCGTATCTACATTCATTATGACTCAAATTTTTCTTCTTCTATTACACAAGCTATTGAATCCATTGTTCATAATTTACAAAATCAAATTTTGCAATTACAACAAGGTGGGTCTACTTCACCTCATACTCTAGATTCTAAATAGTTGCTTTATAAACCACTAACATGTGATGTGTCCTATTAGCCTTTACCTTTTAGTTTTGTTTATCCTAAGATTAATATCTATGATTGAAAATGTGACCCCAAGGAACATCATCAAACATTTCATGTCACATTCTTGGAATATTCTTACTATTATATGTTTCTTACTAATCTCTTCCCATGTAGTCTTAAGGATTTTGACCTATAATGGTTTTATGATCTACCTATGCATTATGTTTTGAATTTCATTCCTTCGGAAAATCAATCCCTTCCACAATTTTCTATCAACATTTAAAACAAAGTATCTTATGCTCAATGGCTAAAATATGACAAGCTTTTAATGAACCCATTGGTGATTATATGTTATGCTACAAAACTACTTTTATTGAGATGAATAATATTCTAATCGATAGTGAAATCCAAGATACTTTAACCGTGATTATCTTGGTACCTTTACAAGAATAATGTATTTTGAAATTTTCAATTATTTAAATAATTAATATCACACTTTGAAATAATTATTTTGTCATATAAATTTGTAGCATGAAAAATTCAAACATTCAAGCATGAAAACTAAGCCAAATTTGAAAATGTTCTCTTGAGGCTTCCCGATTTCCCCTCCCTAGTCAATTTTTATTTTGTGTCATGATCAAATTGACCTTTCAGGTACTTCTAATACTATTATAAATCTTTCCCCACTATCTAAAATGATGTAACAAGGTCATTCATATCATATGGTAAAGTGATTCCAATGACTAGTTCTCCAATAAGCTTAGAAAGATTAATTTTGGACTTCTCGAAATGGTGTGCATCCTCCAAGAAGGATCTGAAATCCCACTCATATTAAGGTTGTATTGAAGATAAATGAACATTTTAGAACTGATTTAGGAAATTTTAGGAGGTTTAGGGACAAAATGTGCAATAGTGGGGTTTCAGAGAGGTGAGGAGCATGCAGTCAAAATCAACACTTGAACTTCTACAGAGGATTCGGTGAGTTCCGTAATGAAGAGGAAAGAAAACATAGCCATTGTAAATTATGAATAATTATATACATGATGGAATCATAAAATCTTTCACAACAGTTGATGGATTCTTAGGGAATTTCATTTTTGGTAGACACGCCCTATTGTCCCGAAGAAAAAGGGGAATTTTTTTGAGGTTTCAAGAAGAATTGAAGGTTTAGAACCATAAAATTGTTCTTAAAATTGTATCAAGATTAACAATAATATATTTTTTCATGGGAAAATACCACTTGGAGCTTCAGGAATCACTTCGTTAAGTTTTCTCTCTTGTAGGTGTGCTTCTTGCAGCTTAGACATTTTGTAGTGGGGACAAGTGTCACCTCCTAGTGAGGGTGTAATTTTTTATCCCTATTGTGTCCATTCATAAGGGGAAATAAAAATTCACCCCTCTTCATCTCTCCTTCCTGGACCCCCATGTAATCAACCTTCAGCCCTCTGAGTGCTAAACATGTTAAATCTTGCCTCCCGGGATTGCATCACAAGATACGACACATGACATCATCTCCCTAGGATGATGTTTTCTATCCATCTTATCCCCATTCCCAAGGGTACAAAGGGGACACAAAAATTCACCCATATCTATCCCCTCTCTAGGTTCCTCATGTGCTCGAAGTTTATCTCCCAGGTGTTTTATGTTGTTTTACTCCATCTCCCTCTCATTCCACCACATTGCGCCACTTGTCACCATCTCCTTGAGGTGCATTTTATTGCACCTAGTGTCCCAATTAAAAATGGAAAAAAATGAGATAGAATAATTTTCCCCATGCCAGGTCCATTGAAAACCATAACTTTTCCCTAGTTGCTTCCAACTCTTCCATGATCAAATTTGACTATCGGGTGAGTATCAAAACTCAAAATTACTAATTGCTAAGTTTTTATCTCACGAAGTTAGAAAAAGAATCCATTTTTGAAGATATAAAATCTGAAAAAAATCAAATCACAGTAACCATGCTTCCCAACAAGTTTTGGATCAACCATGAATGTGAAAATGAAGTTTTTTCCATGTATCTCCACCCAGAAAGTTGATTGCACCAAGTGTTTGAACTGGTTTCTCTCATTCCAAGCTCACTTTTTCCACTTGTATAATTTTTATTGTTGTTAAAGATTCAATTATCCATTAATTTATTCTATGACACAATAATGAAATGAAAGGAAGGTCCCTCTTCACTTCCTGAAGATCTGATAGGTGAAATCACCTGAAAATTGGAGAAAACGATCCCTGAAAAAATATGGTTTCACATGAGATATTTTTTGTTCCATGAAGTCCCTATTTTTAGGGATATTGAGGAATGTGTTTTTCATCATAATTATACCCTCCTTTAATATTTTTTCAATTCCATGAAGATCTGGCGGGAGAAATCATCTGAAAATTGGAGTGAAGGATCTTCGAAAAATCTAGTTTTATTTGAACCACTTTTTGCATGATGAAGTTGTTGATTTTTCGAGATATGGAGGACTGAGTTTTTCTCAGTATTTTTCACCCTCTAATGAAAAAATCATTTTACCACTTGTTCAAATGAAGTAATCATCCAAAATTTGGAGTGGGGAATCTTGGAATAAAACCCATAATTTCAAGACCTTTTTCATTGTAGTCCAACACCTTAGTGCACTTACTACCATGGAGAAGCATGAATAAAAATAGTACGTGGTTGAATAATGAAAATTCTTAAAATCCATGGTACTCTAGATAGGTAAGAAGAATTAGGGAATGTAAACAAAGAAAAATTGGCAAAAATAGTAGTCTTGGCTAGGACCTGCTAAAAATAGAAATTCTCTTGTTTTTAATGTAGAAATTTATAATTGGATTCATTTTCAATCATCTCTTTGTATTTTTCCATCCTCACGTGATTTTAAGGTTTCTTGGAAGCTCAAATAATATAATTTAGCCTTCATGAGGATCCTGAAGCATCGTCCTAGTCAAAATTGTGCCCTAGAGCAAGGTGGAACATTAAAGGGCGTGACGGTGAAAGTCGGGATATTGTATAGTCTACAAGGATTTATAGGGATCCAAGAACTCCATTGAAAACCAAGCTAATTAATCATTAGGTATTGAAGCCATCATGATATTACCAAGGTGCACTAGTTGAGGTAAGCCAAGGTGAGTTGGTTGAGGAGAGCCAAGGTGAGATGGTTGAGGTGAGCTAAGGTGATTTGGTTGAGGTGAGCCAAGGTGAGTTGGTTGAGGTCAGCCAAGAGAGATAAGTAAGATAAGTGAAATGATTAAACCATTCAAATCATCTAAGAATTTAATCCATTTTGCATAAAGGATCAAGATATCACCCTTTTCTATACAATGTATGTTAGTATCCCTAAATATGATTTCATTCCGAGAGATACTCATATGTTGAGAAAATTAGATAAGTGATCTTCACTAGGGAACCTTATCAGACGCAAGGATAAAAAACCATCCAAGATTCATTTGATGACATTGGCAAAATAATGTTTTTAAACACTCAATCAAAAAATTTGTAGTGTGTTGAGTCATCAAGGGTTCAAGTATCATGGATCGGCTTGTGATTGTCAATATTAATTGTGAATACCTAAGGAGCAAGAGATTAATCCCCACTCTCATTGTGATGTCAAAAAGGATCCATCATAAGTGATTCTCATTTTGTCTCAGGATCACATCAAAAGGTATCTTAATAACATTTATAAAAAATTAGTCCAAGGTTTTTGTGCATATTACAAATGGAAGAAATTGAGATCATCATGCCTCAAATCGGGAAGCTCTTCATCAGCAGTAGATCATCAATCTCTTTCCCTTCTCCTCTTCTTCATCAGTACGAAATTATGGTAATTTGTCTCATTCACTTAAGTGACTATCTAAAGTTGCATTGTAAAATTCCATTTGATTTATAAAATGGGGGCTTATTTTCTTCACTTCTTAGGAATATGTAAAGTCACAAGTGGAATGAGAACTTGAAGAGTCATGTGGGGGATATACAAAGAGGCAACATGTGATGTTATAAATTGGAATGGCTGTTCATTCCAAAAGACCTTGCAAATTATTCTTTTTGTAGTAATTTTGGATTTTTGTAGATTGTGAAGCTTTGTATCACCAATATATAAGAACTAAAAGCTACATTTATTCCATTTCCTTTGCTCATGTTTTCATCTATTCTCTTTATTTTTGTAACTTAGAGAGCATAGTGACCTTGAATAACCAAGAAGGAACTTGGTGTCATTGATTGATGAATCAAAATAACTAAGTGTCAATGGTTTTTATTCTTGTTAATTTCCTACATTGTTGCTTTCCTCTAATTGAATGCAGACCTAATATGGTTATTATGTGTGGAATATATTGGTATCTAATCACAACAATAATCATCTCTTTCCTAATTTCTCTCTTTACCCCTCATCACCGCAAATTCTTCCCATGTATCCTCACAAGCACTTTGCCATAGGTTTAGTGAAGTTTTCCTATGGTATCCTTGAACTATTTGACTACTACAAAACATTTATATAAAGTTAGGATAGTTTACATTCAATAATTGGAGCCTCCCCATACATAAGGAGGAACATAGCCCCATGAGCCTTGGTGGCGTCACATAATTTGTAACATGAAAAATTATTTCACCAACAATTTTTGATGACTCTCTTTGGGAGATATCGACCTCGTGCACCTATACAAATCTTTGAAAATATAAAAAATAAAAAAATTTAAAATACCAAAAATAATACTATTTGAATGATAAAAATCCTTTTACAATATTGTTGAGAATTATGAACTTTTCAAGTTTCTTTCTAGTACTTTAGAAAACACCGGCCGAAAGAATATATACCGATTGAATAGATTGAGAGGAATCATTGGCCCTAGTTTTGAAGCTTTATAAAATCAGTAAGTAAAATTCAAAGATAATCCATAATACATCTCTCAAGTTTCATCTCCATCTGATTCATCAAGTGGTACCCCTGGAAATCCTATTCAAACTCCTACGATACTACCCTTGAAAATCATCTTTATTTTCCTATCTTTCACCCATCGTTGAGTTTTGAAATCCCATAAGAATAAGAATAAAGAGGAGAAAGATAAGAATAAGAAGAAGAAGAAGGAGAAAGAGAAGAATAAATATAAGAGGAAATGGTAGCACAAGCATATGTGCAATGGGGATAGAAAACTAAATGGATTTGAATCCTCCACTTCAAGAACTCCTAAAAGGGTCAAGAAAGAATTTTTTGAATTTATATAGAGATGGAAAACAACATCTCGATGATCATATCAAAACCTTCATCACATCATGTGGCATCCTTGGAGTACAACATGAATATTTTGTAGTGTGGTTGTTCGTGGAAACATTGCAAGATGTTGCGGTGGATTGGTTCTACTATTTTCCTTCACACTCAATTACTGATTAGGATGGTATGAAAAATACATTTGAAGAAAGATTCAAGACTGTTGAATATTATCATGCCCTCCTTTCTCAACTTACCCTAATGAATAAATAACCACAAGAGTCCATGAGATAATTCATGGAAAAATTCAACAAATTGGTCAACAATATTATTGTCATTTCCTATCCTACTACAGATAATCTAAAAATATTCTTCGTGAATGCTCAGTTTCTTGAAGTGAGTTTCTTTCTATAGAGAGTTCAACCAAGATTTTGAACAATGCTCAAGAACTTTCTATTGGAGTGGAGGATGAACTGATCATGTCAGGGAAGATCAATAATCCTTCAAAGAAGGATAAGGCCCAAAGTTCCAAAGATGAGAGAGCTGATTAATTGTTACAAATTTTAAAGAAATAAGTTTCTCAACAAACATCTCATCCAAAGTGGAACAAGAATCATTTGCAGGAGCACCCCAAAGGCTTAACTTGAAGGCTCCACCGGTTTATTTAGTATACGAAGATAATAAAGATGAAGGAGAATAAATTTTTAAATTGGAAATTAAAGAGGAAGGAGAAGAAGAATGTGCTCAAATTGGATTTTGTGAATGCAAGCTTGATTAATATTTTGAAGAATCCACATATAGTTACTCTATGTGATTTTCAATCGATCACAAAGTTTCCCAAGCTAATAAATTGAATCCTCAAATGGTGACTCCATGAAAAACAACAAAAAAATGAGGATTATCGAAGTTCTCTTCCGTAGGGCTAGCTGAGAAGAAGCATGAGACTACATCAACCAAGAATCCTTTTTCCTTCTCAAGTAAGTCTCCTTAAACTTCCTTTGAAAAATATTTTTTCTTGGTCCCAAGAACATCCATGTAAAGGATTCCATGACCCTTGATGTTCCTATCTAATGTAGGATCATCAAGTGCTAAAGCATAATAAGGTCATATGAGACCAATAATACATGTTTCTAGGTGTGTTTGAGTTAAATATGTTGTAAAAGTGAATATATACTTGTAAGAAGATTGTAAAGTGAGTTGACTTGGTAAAAGGGGTAATACATGATAAATAAGGTCTTTTAAATGCCATGTCACTACATAGAGAAGTCTATGCATGAGTTTCTAAATGTATTAGAGTGATATCCATCACTCTTCTAGGATACGAATGTTTTGAGTCTTCTTAGGATCTTAGGAGTCGGTTTATAAGGTTTTTTAAGACTCCATACTTAGCAAACTTACACCTATTCAAACTTGATTCGAATGTATGAAGGATAATCAAAGGTTCTTGATATTGAATAATGAAGAATAAAAGTGTGGATGATGTTTTGAAGAAGAAATTGGCTCTGCTTTTGCATGAAATTACATGTTTCAATGGGTTGTGCTCAAGAAACCTTCTGGAAAGCAAGCTATAAACCCTCAAGGGTATACAATGAATTAATTTCTCTTGACTATTAGCTTGGAGAGGTTTCACATGTAATTTGGATCACCATCATATTTTTATGTCTGAAGTTGTGTAGACTAAATGTTATTCCAATTTCAAGGCTCTCGGGCCTAAACTAGGGCTCTTGATATCTCTATAATGCACTCGACCAAATTGGCTATAAATTTTAACATTTGTCTGCCTTGGCATGAATTAGAGAATCCCAAAATTCATGATGATATATATAATGTAGCTAAATTTATTTATAACAGTTGTTTGAGATTATTTTGAGAACACACATTACACATGTATGGGAAAATAAAGGGAAGAGTTATCTACAATATTTGATAGTATGACACTAGATCACTATGGAAGGTGAATTTAGGTATTATTGATATTTTTAAGGACCTTATCAAGTATAGTAACAAAGAAAATTCCATCATTTTAATATAAATCGATCGCACATTGGTGTAGGACTGTATTAGTTCACAATGATAGATGGATTTTGTCATTCATACTGAGAATCATAACTCTAGGGATAGAATTAGGGATAATAATTAGTAGCAATGATGTTTAGGGGTTCAATATAATTATATTTCCACCATTTCAATTAAATATTACTATGAAGGGTTTGTATGACTATTCTAAGTCATTATAAGAGGTTAGAAGAAAGTTGAACTAGAAAATTAGCCATAAAATAACCTATGAAAGGTCTTAGATACCTTAAAAATGATGAATGAAGTATGTTGAATAGTTTGTCATGCCTTGGAGACCTTCAATTTGCATCTTGAGCCTTGGATTGGGAAAACTAGAGCATTGAAAAACCTAGGGGCAGAGTTTTAAGGATACATAATTGATGATCATTGCTTAAGTAGTCATAAGGAGTCTAAAGATATATTTTGATGGTTTGGACATATTAAAATAGGTTGTAGAGATCTTGTGACACCATTTCTCCATGTGAGGTAAGTATGCAAGCCAAGAGAGATCAAAAGGTATACATGATGAAAAACTTATAATTGGATTTTGGTAGCTGAAACAATCTTGCATGAGAGTATAAGAGACTAAAAATTCATATGGCATTGGTATAGTGCTCACCTATGATCTGTTTGATATCAAATAAGCCTCTCTAGTTGTTTGACTTCCATGCATGAGCATCTACTAGGTCTCAAATGGACCTTAAGAGATAGAAGCATAGGCTAAGGTGTTTGAAGAAAAAATAGTGCAATAAAAAGTCAAAAGAAAGATCCTCAAAGAAGAGGTTTGATTGGTCATTTGAGAAATTTTAAACTCTTGATATTTTGAAACAAGCATTGTGAATAGGAAACCTTCAAGCTCTAAATAGATCAGGCCCAAATTCAAGTAAATCGGGTATAACCCCGCACAATTTTGGTATCGAGCTAAGCTATGTTTAAAGGATTTTGAAATCATTTAAATATGTCAATCTAATCATCATTATTTGTAAGATTGTTTGTAGATATGGATTCAAGGAGGAAAGAGAAGAGAGATATTGAAGAACAAATTCAGTTTGAGCTCCAAGAAGAGATTGAGTCCATTAGAAAGGAATTTGAAAGGATAATGAAACAGGTGCAAGAGAGTGAAATTTTCAAATTGCAAGGATGGAACCTTCACATGAGGAAGGTTGTCAGATGGCCTATATAAGAAATTGTGAAAAGAAGGAAGAGAGTAGTTGATTGGAGGAAGAATAAGGAAATTTTTCCAGGGAGAGAGAAACATAAGGAGTTACCTAGAGAGAAACCAAGGAAAGAGTTGCAAGAAATGCAACAAGGAAGAGAAGAGGTTCCAAAGAAGGAGGAGGCATCTAGGGAGGCCAAGAGGTCTCAAAATATTTCTTCTAACTATTTCTCTAAGTGGGTGTTTGTAGGTACACAGGCCATAGAGGAAGAATGCCAAGTTGAGGCACTTAAACTTGAAGATGAAGAAGCATCAAATCATGGATTTGTTTATATTAGCATGGAGCAACTTCAAGAAGAATTAAAATCCTTAGAGGAAGTCATACATCAAGCCAAGGAGACTCATGTAGATAGACATGAAGACAAGACAAGACAAGAGGTATCGAGCTATTCCCAAACAATCGATTTCAAGTTGAGGAGGTAGACTTTAAAATTGAAGACTTTCACTTCAGTATTAAGGTGATGAAATAATACAAAGAGGCCAAGGATGAAAGAGAGAAGGAATGGGTGTTAAAGCAAGCAGAGGAGACTATCAAGTCTTATGAATACATTCTTAGCAAGGACCAAGAAGCTGTGACTACATGCAATGATGAACACAAGGTAGAGTTGACCTTCATAGTGAAGGAGATAATAAAACTACAAAGAGAAAACTTGAAGACAAAGACCATGAAGAAGAAGATGAAGCAAGGAGCAAGCAAGAAGAGCAGAATTAAGGAGAGACAATGCAAGGGTAGCTGCAAAATAAAAAGTAAACAAGCAATAGCAACAAGAATGAACTGGAAGACAAGAAAGAAGAAGAACCATTTGAGTAGGAGCTCAAATTTTTCTCTCAAGGGCACTCTGATGCAGGAGCATCAAGTGCTAAAGCACAATAAGGTCATATGAGACCAATAATACATGTTTCTAGGTGTGTTAGAGTTAAATGTGTTGTAAAAGTGAATATATGCTTGTAAGAAGATTGAAAGGTGAGTCAACTTGGAAAAAAAGGGATTATATAGGCTAAATAAGGTATTTTAAATGCCATGTCACTATGTGGAGAAATCTATGCAAAAAAATTCAGATGTATTAGAGTGATATCCATCACTATTATAGGATTAGAATGTTGTTGAATCTTCTTAGGAGTTTAGGAGTCAATTTAGGAGTTTGTTTAAGAATCCATACTTAGCAAGTTTACACCTATTCATAATTGATTCGCATGTATGAAGGACAAAAATAGGTTCTTGAAATTGAATAAAGAAGAATAAAAGTGTTTATGATGTTTTGAAGAAGAATTTGGCTCTGTTTTGCATGAAATTACATGTTTCAATGGACTGTGCTCAAGAAAACTACCTGGATAGCAAGATATAAACCATCAAGGGAATATAATGAATGAATTTATCTTTCCTATTAGCTTGAAGAGGTTGCATAGGTAATTTGGATCATCATCATAATTTTTTATATGTCTTGAAGTTGTGTGGATTAAATGTTATTCCAATTTGAAGGCTCTCGGGTATGAACTAGGGCTCTTGATATCTTTGTAATCGACTAACAAAATTGGCTATAAATTTCAACATTTCTCTACCTTAGCATGAATTAGAGAATCCCCAAAATTTGTGGTGATTGATATAGTGTAGCTAAATTTATGTATAACAGTGATTGTTTAGAGCTCATTTTGAGAACACATAGTGCACCAGGTATGGGCAGATAAAGGAAAGAATTGTCTCCAATACTTGATAGTATAACACTAGATCACTATGGAAGGTGAATTCAGGTATGATTGATATGTTTTAATGATCTTATGGGTATAGTAACAAATAAAATTCCATCATTTTAATATAAATCAGCCGCTTAGTGGTGTAGGGCTATATTAGTTCACAATGAGGATGGATTTTGTCATTCATATTGAGAATCATGACTCTAGGGATATAGTGAGGGCTAATAATCAATAAAAATGATGTCTAGGGGTTTAGTATAAATATATTTCCACCATTTCAATGAAAGATGACTATGTATGGTTTGTATGACTGTTCTAAGTCATTGTAAGAGGTTACAAGAAATTTGAATTGGAAAATTAGCCACGAGAAAAACCTATGCAAGGTCTTGAACACATGAAACATGATGAAATAAGTCTATTGAATAGTTGATCATGTCTTGAAGACCTTCAATTTGCATTTTGAGCCTTGGATTAGGTAAACTAGACTCTTGAGAAGCCTAGGGGTAGAGTTTTAAGCTTACATAACTCGATGATCATTGATTGAGTAGTCATAAGGGAGTATAAAGCTTTATTTTTATGGTTTGAACATTTTCAAATAGGTTGCAAAGATCTTGTGACACCATTTATCCATGTGAGGTAAGTATGCAAGCCATGAGAGTTAAAAAGGTATGCATGTTGAAACCACCCATAAGTGGATTTTTGTAGTGAAACATCTTGCATGAGAGTATAGAGACCGAACATTCATATGGCATTGGTATAGTGATCACAAAGTGATCACCTCTAATCTTTTTGATATCAAATAAGCCTCTCTAGTTGTTTGACTTCCATACATGAGCATGGACTAGGTCTCAAATGGACCTCAAGAGATATAAGCATAGGCTAAGGTTTTGAAGCACAAATAGTGCAATAAAAAATCATAAGAAGGATTCTCGAGAGAAGGGGTTTGGTTGGCCATTTGAGCAAGTGTAAACTCTTGATATTATGAAACAAGCATTGTGAAAAGGAAACCTTCAAGCTCTAAACGAGATAAGGCCCAAATTCAAGAAAATCGGGTATAACCCCGCACCACTAACACTTCCTAATCCTTCGATTTAATTGATCATTGCAAAAAATCTAAAGTCCAAATTTATGAGTATAGTAATTGAAAACTCATTTCAATCAATTGGATAGGATTATTCAGCATATCAAAGGAAATAGTTTCATTTCATGTTCTAAAATTTCCACCACCAAAGAACCGCCTCATTCATCTCATTCCACTCCATCTTTGAATATATTTCTTCCACTCCCTCCAACTATAGGAAGGCATAACCTTTCTACATGGCCTCAGCCTTGTATGTCGGTGGGTACATACTGAATAATTTCATCATTAACTCTGGTGCTTCGGATAACATCATGATTGCAAAAATTTCCAAAGCTCTTTCTCTCTCTCTCTCTCTCTCTCTCTCTCTCCTACCTCTAACCACTACCTCTCCATGGAAATGAAAGAAGTACCTCCGATTGGGCAGATCAATGATTCTCGTGTAGCATTTGTGAATTTACTTGACAATAAAATCATAATGAGACTACGGTAGTAAACATATCTACCTTATATGGTATGTTATTGGGCCAATGCTTCATTAAGATGTTAGTGGTGATATGTAGTTGGATTGGTTACACGCCATCATCCCGAGTTAATGGTAAAGTGATGAAAATTATTTCCATTAGGAAAATGAAGTATACTATTCAAAAAAATGATGAATGCTTCGTAAACTCTTCAACTTTGGAACTAACCACAGAATCACAAATTAAACGTTGTTGTTCTACTTTCTATTAGAAAATGACAAAGATAGCTAGTGAATGAACTTTTCTTATGCTTAGAATCCACAATTGCAGGAAAGGAAAGAATATAAACTCATAAACACCAAAAAAATTATCCTGGAAACCTCTAGAGGAGGAAAAACTAGTCGGGAAGGGAAATTACTCTTTCTTCCCACTTTTATTGGCCAATTCAAAACAATAAGTACAGAAATTATAATAAGTATGAAAGAGAAGTAGATAATATCTCACACTTCCTCCCAATTACTTTCTTGCTCTATCTCAACACTCCTTTCTTCTTCTACAAGAAACAATTCTAGCACTAAGAACTTCTTTCTCACTTTCTTTCATTCTTCGATGATCTTGTTCTCTTCTACAAACATGTATTTATAGCCTTTCTCATGTCCTCATGTGCACTGGAGAATGGGAAAGGTCATAGAGGAGAAGAGACACAAATAACCTTTCAAATTCTGGGGCTGTTCATTTCATTTTTTTTTATGTCCTAAAGAGCCAAGACCACTTCCCAATGTAAACCGGTGGTCTCAGGACCGCCTCCCTAGTTGGGCGGTGGTTATGTAACCGCCGCTCTACATAGAGTGGTGGTCCTATTACTATAAATAAATAACCTTCGTGAATTTATTTTCCTTCTTTGTGTTAATTTAACTAATGAAGTAGAGTCATTTTGGATCCCTATGGATCACACCTACCCTGTTTAGGAGGATTTTGGTCTCATAAAAGATTAGTGGGGAGTAGATGTGGAAACAATTCCCTCACTTTCTCCTTCGAGTACCACCGGGCCCTGCCTTGGCATCTTTTCTTTCAGCCTAATCTTCCAAGACTCCTACAAAGCTCTCCTAGTCTCTCTAACCTTTTTCTATAGGACTACATCCTCCTCTAATTTTCCTCATGAGTCTAAGACACAATTCTCAATGGAAGGTAGAACTGCAGTCATTCATTCATCTAGTATGGATGGCTCATATAAGTGCAAGTTCTCACAATTTACTATAGATTACATCCTCATAAATGATGGAAAATCAAGTCGAAAATCATTTTCTCCAACCTACTCCAATATGGTGAAGGGTCCATATCGTAGTGGCTTGAGATTTTGTGCTTGACCTTGTAGTCTCTTCTTGCTCAAGTAAAGCCAAACTCTATCTCTAACATGAAGCTTATGTTCCCTTCTATGATGATCGTGCCTAGATTTTGTACTTTGCTTGAGATTTCTCTAGTTGTTATTTGACTTTGAGATGGATTTTCCATATCCTCTCAATGAATTTGTTTGCTCTAGTTACCTCTGTGTCTCTTGTCTCCTCCTCATCCTTCTACCCAACTGCTATGTCCATTGGATTTGTAGGTAGATATCCCAAGAATGCTTCAAATGGTGAATTCATAGTGGATGTGTGTACTGCCCGGTTATAGGAATGTTGAATGTAGGCTAAGGAATCATCCTAAGTCCGTGGGTATTTTCTATTATACCCTCTGATCAATTATACCAAAGTCATGTTCACCACCTTTATCTATCCATCTGTCTGTGGATGGAAAGTTGTGCTCCTCTATAACCTGGTACCCATATTATCCTATAAAGTAATCCAAAACTTCCCTAAGAACCTAGAATCCCTATCGAAAAAAATAGACTTTGGCAAACCAAAATGCACCCATACATTAGAAAAGAAAATATCTACTACCTCATGTGCTTTTACGGTCTTTTTACATGCCATAAGAATACACATCTTACTGAATCTATCAATAAAAACATAGAGATAGTCATGGCCATGTTTAGACATAGGTAATCCTCCTACAAAATCCATAGAAATGTCCTCCCACGGATGAGTAGGTACTGGAAAAGGCATATACAAACCCTCCTTCCTAGTCTTAGGCTTACCGGGTACAACAAAGTTTACATCCACGTATAAATTTTGATATTTCTTCTTGCATATGGGCCAACGTGCCTTTGTAAGTGGGCTATGGTCTTACCAACACAAAAATGTCCCTGCTACTTTCGAGGTATGTGCTTCCCTCATCAATATAAGTCTTTCTTCTTTAGGTACGTGTTGGGTTTTTAAAATGATACTTTAACAAACCACAGTCATGGGACAACAAGTCCCTCCTCTTTAATGGGAGAGGTTCCCTTATTGAAAGCAAGAAGAAAAAATTATATACAAATGTACAACTTTCAAAGTGTGGATTCCTGATACTTTGAAATGTTTTATGCCCAAAGATCATGAATACAAAAGAATGGAAGAATTAAGGAGATGAGGGAGGAAGAACATAACGATACCTTCAAGAAAATATGATAACAAAGTATAACCTTATACATATTGAGCTAGGGAGATACAGGGTAGAATCATTTACTTTCATAACAGATATAATTCCACAGACACAAAGTTCCAGAAATCATATAAACAAGAACACAAAGTTTCTTATCATAAAAGATGGATGATTTGTAAATTTTTAGACAAAGAAAGAAGGAAATGCGAGAGAGGAAGAAAGGGAGAAAAACTTTTGTATTGATTACTTCGAATCTATTACATCTATAGAGTACCAAGATCCAACCCTAACAATGGTGTGGAGAAGCCATTAAATAGCTTCCAAGAATGGTTACATTTGGTTACAAAAATAATGAAACTGATTCAAGAAACTGATGTCTGAACTTCTCCAATGCCTCGGCCATTTCCATACCTAGCGGAAAAACCAGATGCATTGAATTGCAGATTGTTCATCCATCCTTTACAAAATTTGAATTTGAGCCATCCACATGGGAGAGATTTAAACTAAAGTGGGCCTGAGGACACCTTTTGTATTTTTTACCTTTTAGAGAAATGGCACTTCGAAACATTTTGGCCCGCCCATCTACTTGATATAGGCCTAACACGTGGCTTTACTTGAGTGGCGACGGAGTCACGGCTCACTTTTACAATTTTAACTCTTTTCAATGCGGGCTCAAAAACTCAAATTTCTCCTTCGACACGCCTCCCTGCTTTAAATTTTGATGCGGGCTCAACATTTGACTTTATTCCTTGGCATGAGTGGGGCTGTGGGTCACTTTATAACTTCAAGCTCTTTATTGAAACAAAGCCAAAATTCCCAAATTGCTCTGACGGCCCGCCTTCCTACTTTGAATTTTCAACGACAGAGTCGTGGCTTACTTTATACTTTACGCTCTTATGGAAATAAATCCAAAATTCCCAAATCACTCGATAGCTTGATTTCTCACTTTTCAAAGCATCAAAACACAAAAAGGGCCCACCTTTCCGCTAATGCTTAAAACATGGTCACATGTCCCTTTGTGGGCCAGTTTAGTATTTTTTGTTTTTGACTAAGTCCCTTTGTTTGGTGAAGGCTTTATGTCTGACCGCAAGGACACATGGAGGCTTCCCACTCATTTGGAGACTCTGTTTGGACCTGACCCTCGAGAGGTGCACCGATTGGACATGTGGAGAGCTGGCACACATTTGGGACCTACTTTTGGATTCTCCCCCTGAAAGAGTGTCAAAGGGACACGTGGGGCTTTCTGATGGTTCTCCTATACTTAGCCGATTCAATGACCAACTTTTCCCCTCCTTTGACTCTGACCACGTGGCAAGCCCACGCACACTTGGGGACCCACTCTTGATTCTTCCTTTGAATCTGCACCGGAGAGACATGTGGAGACTTCCATCAGTTCTTTTATACTTATCCGATTTGGGGCTCGCTTTGCCCACTTGACTTCCTACTTTGGACCCTAGACATGTGGAGAGATGGCACGATTTAAATTTCCACTTTAGATTCACCCCCGAAAGGGAGTCAAGATGACGCGTGGCTCCTTCTTCTCGGTCCTAGACTCTCTCAATAGCTGGCTCTATCCCTTTTTCAGACTTGGGACACATGGAGGGTTGGCGCAAGTTTGGGTAACCACCTATTTCATGTAATCGGGATCCTTCGAACCACGTTGCCAATTTGACACTTTTGCAACAAATAACAAAAGTGACAAGTTTAAAAGATAAACCCGCCATGCCGCATCCAATCAGAGATGTCCATGTACCCGTGGATGTTGGGGCAAAAATTGATAGGGAAGATACACCCGTCATTCACGACTGTGGAAAAATGAAAGGGAAAACCCACCTTTACACTCGAATTTCAAATTGTTCTCCATGGAATGAAAAACTACAAACAATACCAGGCTCGACATGATCCACAACCAAAGAGAAGGATTGAAAATGACATTCGAATGAAGGAAAATATTTTCAAGCATCCAGATGGGGAAATAGAAAATACTTTGAATTGCGAATACGGAAGAATTTTCAACTAAAAGGGAGAGAGTAAACCAAGCACCCACGAATTCAAAGCATGGATTACTCCAAGGTACCAAATCAAAATTCTCAAAATTGACTTCAAAAAGAGGTGAATTTTGAGGGCAAAAAAAAAGCATGCAAAGCTTCCGCCATCCATAGAGTAGCCTATTCTTGAGATAAAAATCTTCAATCCATGTCCTTTCAATCCCTTGGGACTACTGTTTGCTGAAATGTCACCCCAAAGTCTCTGTCCTAGAATATCCTTCTCTATAAGATTCCTTCATGAAGGGCTCGATTTCGAGAGATAGTGGCCAAACAGAAAATTTCTCCTATGTGGGTGGCCTAGACAACATGTTTGCCACCAAAGTTTTTCTACCCTTCTTGTATTTGACCACCCGATGGAATTTGAAGGAACCCCATCCATTTGTAGTGCCTTTCTGTTACAATTTAGATTGTGCTTGCAAATCTTGGAGAGGTTTGTGGTCGAGTGTGCACAATAATTTCTTTACCCAACAAATAATGCTTCCATTTTTAATTTCCGAACTATTGCATACATTTCCTTATCATTTATTGAATATCCTTTAATGTTGAAGTGAAAGATTCAAAATGATAGCATACATGTTTACCTCAAAGCAACACAACACCCGTATTGTAATCACTAACATCTGTCTCTACTTCAAAAGGATCCTATAAATTAGGAAGAGCAAGTCTTTGGAGCATGAATAATATTGTATTTCAATAACTCAAAGGATTTGTCTTGTTCCTTACCCCTACCAAAACCCTTACTCTTTGCGGCCACTATGTGTAGAGGTGCTTTGTAATCACAGAGAAGTCTAGAATGAACTTCCACATGTACTATATTGATCCCACAAAACTCCTAGTCTATGTGTCTCCTATTGGTGTTGGCAAATTAGTGATGGTTTCCACCATCTTTGGATCCACTTTTAGCTCTCCTCCTCCAACCATGTGCCCAAGGTAGACAAGTGACTTTTGGAAAATTCACATTTATTCATATTACAAAGCGGTTGTTTCTCCGTAAGAACTTGCAAGACTTGTTGTAAATGAATTATATGTTCTTCCCATGTGGAGCTAAATATTAAGATATCATCTAGATATACAATGACACATGAATCTATGAAATCCAGCAATACATCATTCATCAATATCATAAATGTAGGTGCATTACATAACCCAAAAGGAGGTACTAACCATTCATACAAACCATGTTTTGTTTTGAAGGTAGTATTCCATATATCCTCCTCCCTCATTCTCGACATAGTGATAACCAAACTTGAGATCCAACTTCATGAAGATTTTTGCATGTTGAAGCTGGTCCAAGAGATCATCTATGCGGGAAGTGGATATTTTTTCTTTATGAAGGTCTTATTCAAAGCGTGGTAGTTAATGCACATTCTCCAATAACTAATGTAGCCTAGAATTTAGTGATATAAACCCAATAAAACTCTATATGCGCTGGCACATCACTCAAATTTGATTTCGAGCGCTCACCTAAAGCATGTAAAGGTACAGTGTCACTCTTTAGGGTTACTATTGCAGGAGTTATTAGCATGATGAAGACTTAACACATATAGTTTCATTACTAACACATCATTCTACAGAGCATACCATATCTATACCTAAGGGAGAACATAATTAAGTATCAACCATGATGAGATCCAAAACATACTAGATTCAGATACACGTAGAACTAACACCTAGATTCAACAAATATCCTTCATTACATTAACTAACATAAGTATATAGGAGCTTCATTACAATATAAAGTCGTATGCGTGCAATAGATTTAGCAACATAATCTCACTATATCTCTCTGTATATGTCCATCTCTTTATTACATAGTTTACTACATACTTATAAGGGTGGGAACTTTCCCTTCATCGCTTATCAGTTCCCAAAATAGGTCACATGTTATTATTAGCCATGCACCGTTACAAAACTAGACATACATGTAAGTGCACTAATAATAGACTATTGGTAGTTAACTGACAGTAGTAGATCTATTTACAGACTTGTGTCCATTCAAAGTGCTTCGTAGCTAATCCTCCAAAAATAGCCAATGCGTGGCATGCACATCTGTACCTCATTTATGTGCTTTGCATGCCATCTCTAAAAATAGACCTTCATGAGCGAAAAAGGGTGAGTCCCAAAAACTAAACTTCTACCCCGCGTGCATGTTCTCCATATCCATTCGTGCCTTTGAATATGACCTACTTTCCTGTATGGATTTCTTATGGGCTTTATGTCAAGTGTTCTTTGATCAACATTACCCCACACTAATTTCATTGTCACCCTAAAAATGGTCATCTCCAAAACTGAAGTAAAGAATTTGAATGGAAATAATAAAAAGTATTTTCTTTACAAATAAAGAATAATGTCTATACAGACAGCCTCATCTACTTCAACTTGAAGGACCAACTTAGGATATTGCTCCTTTATTTCTGCCTCCAAGGCCTGCCACTCAGCGAGCACTTCCTCTACTTTTTCTGGAATGTCCACAACAATGGACTCCAGTTCATATTTCCCGATTTTCCCTTTTTCATTCTTCAAGATCAACACAATGTTGGACATTGTAGTCATCCTCCCTCTAATACATCCATCTTCTACACAATAAACTTCCTAAGCTCCTCCAGCCGATTCTTATGTGGTTCTTGGGTGGCTGTCAGAGCCTTGCACTTTTGTTTAACCATTGATAATCTTTTACACGGCCCAGTGTTTCGTCCTTCATCACTTTCTAGACCTCATTGTTCTCTTATAGGTTTTTTTATGTTAATGAGCACCTCTAGAGCTGTGAAGATGTTCAAGGTTTGGTCTACTTTCTTGATTCTTCTTTCACCACTTGTAGCAGTCCTTCATAGGATGAAATCTTCTAGTTACGCATCACTAAATCCTTCTCTCATTCTACATCTTGTGATAGATCTTTGGCACCGACATGTGCAAAGGTTTATCTTCAACACCGAGGTCCACCAATGTACCTACATAGTATATTGAAGGAAATGTCTTTTGCACATTTAGCTCTCAAGTGTGGCCTAGCTCTTATGATATTATCACCAATTTCCTTTGCAATCTTTGATAAATAAAACATTATTTTTCGTGCTAAGTCTCTTTCCTACATTAGGTGTGCTATTTCCCCATCCTTAGTCTTAATCTCTTCCTTGAGCACCCAATTGTGGCAGCCTTGTCCATATTCCACCTCACCACCTCTGTTTAGACTTTCACTAATGCATTGCTTACATGTTCATCTAACATGACAATAGGCTTTATTGTCATGTGTCTAGCCCAAGGTGTCTTTTTCAACCTCCTCGATACACATAACTCCTCACATACATTAAAATCAGGTTCATCCATGTGTGTGTGCATCGACCAAGATAACTGCTTCCTTGTGCACACTATAGCCATATCTTCATCCATTAATTCCCAGCCATACAATTCTTTTTGTGTCAGCATGCTCTGGAAATGGGCGTGGACAATTTTACCTATGTCCTCTGCATAACCCATGGCTAGTGGAATGTGCTCTCCACTTGTTCTTCTAGACCTAGGCTACTTAGGAACTTGAGCTTCCAGATTTGGGACTTATGTCTCTATGTCCTGAGCAGTCTCTATAGTTGTCTCATCTATTCCCTTTTCCTCTTATTCCCCTTCCTTCATTTCCTCATCTTTTTGTTCTTCTATGTTCTCTAGAGGTGTAGGAGAATTAGGTGCACTTTCCTCTGACTCTTCCGCCTCCTCATTCAACTTTAGTTTCCTTATCCTTTTCACAGTTGTCTCCTTCTGTGGAGAGAGTCTGGGTGATTTGTGCACTATTTACGGAGTAGCACCTTGGGTCCTTGTTCTCCTGAACACCCTCTTAAATATGTGCTCTCCTTGGACTGCATCCAAGTCCTCATCATCCCCCTCTTGTGGTTGAGGTGGTGTAGTAGCGGGTTTAACTTCATCCTTATTCGTAGGATATCTTATGCCTCTATGTTTCAAACCACCAATATCTTTGCGCTCATCCTCCTCGTCCTCTACCTCAATTGGCTCTGTGGGCGTAGGCACTGGGATGTTCTCCATTGTATGCTTACCCCTTGGTGGTTCTAGAAGTGTGAACTCATATTCCACATACTTTTTATTCTCTAACTTAGGATTTAGTTGGAGGTACATCAATGCTACTCCAACATCTCCCATAACCAAAATTATTGGTTTAATGCTCAATACATTTGAAATGATCCTTTCAATATATGCACCTCATCTTGGATACACATATTTATTTCTTAGCGTGTGGTAGTCACAATCTACCTTGTCCACATTGAATGTTAGGTGCCACATGTCTAATAACTTTGTGTCTTGATGCCTGGAAGTACCTTGCTATGAAGGCATATGGTATCTTACACTAAGTTCTCTATGCTCCATCCTTCATGGCGAATCTGCGCTATGCAAAAATATTGGCATAAAATGAACTGAACTAACTTTCCATCCACCAAAGGCAAGTCCTTGGGAACATGTCATTCTTCTTCAAAGGCCACATGGAGCCTATCATACCACTTCTTAGCCCTTTGCTTGACCTATTCTGTCATGGATCCTTCACACAAGTACTTTTTGAAGCATTCTGCATGTGACTTGTGCTCCAGGGGATACTCCCATATATTCTCTTTTGGTCCATCAGGTAATCTGATCTCCTTGAACACTAGCAACAATAGAACAACTTCAAATTTGATCCTTCCTCCTATGTATGCTTCCTCAACGATACTTTCTGCAATGTAATGTGAAATGTTATAGACCACCCCCTTGTATATATTTTTAGCAACATGCAACCACATGGTGTTCACTTGTGACCACCTTTCCTAGTCATTTAGTTTTGTAACAAGATATAGGACTACCTACACAACTAGATACTTCTTTAGTTTATCTATGTCCATGCCGCACGAACCCTTTTTGTACCCCAACTCCTTTTTGGTCTCTAATATTCTCATGTGCCCTTCAATCCCATTACTGTGGAGATGAGCATGGCTGAAATTTTGGCTCTACGTCCTACAAAGTAGAAAAAATATTCATGCACTCTGCTCATGAGCCACTGGTATAAGGGCTCATATTTCCCAAAGTAAGGGAGCTCATATAGTTGGTAAACTCCAATCTTCTTCAAGAGCTTCTCACCAACATCATCATACACTGGCATGTCTTCTATCGTGCGTTTATTTGTCTTTATGTTCAACAAGGCATCAATATCCTTCTTATTCTCTATAGTACGGTGGTTGTACTCACTCACCTTTCTTTTCCTTATGTGAGAATCCCACTCCTATCCTACAATAACCCCCTCTAGATATTGCATTTTAGAAAAATGCTTTGGGAGCCATCTCCTCTTCTTCTTCGACCACCTTCTTCTTTCCCTTCACTCCTATTGCAACTACTTTCTTGGGTGTCATTTCTACCTTGCAATCCTTTATAGATCCTCGCCTCTTGAATTCTACAATGTGCGAATCAAACCCTAGCTTGATTCAACATGCCCTAGGTGAAATCACATGCCCTCGCTCCTCTCTGTCACCTTGCTTCACTCAAACCCTTCACCACTAGGGATGTAAGCTCTTTCTACACACAGATCTCTTTGTCATGACTAGCTACACACCTCTCGCACCTCAATTTGATCACTTGGCTCTTCACACTTAGCTCTTTTTCAAATACTCTTAATCGTAATGGTAAAAATGAATTTACATCCCATCCTTATATAGATTTTCAAATTTTTGATGCATTCATTACTCCTTCACCTACCAAATATCCTCTCATTAATTAACCAATTCCATCCTTTCCATGCGTTACATCTTTGCACCCTAGCTATAACCTTCTAGTGTGCCTTCCTACCCTTTGGTCACAGACTTCTCTTCAGCATGCTTCCTTGCCCGAGTACCTTGTCACTGCACCTTCTACTGGTAGTTGTTATGGCCTCTTCTTACCTCATGTTATACTATCCCTTCATTCATCTCCATCTTTGGTCACTTTTTAGAAGCAATCCTTTGAATTGAAGAGCACCCATAGTAGCTTATTCCTTTCACCTTTCAATTCCCATGATTTTATACCTGAATATCGACAATCCACCCCACACTAAAATTATGTGTAGTCCTCTGCGCATAAACATGCTTCATATAGTAATTAGCTTCATGTGTGCAAGTATGCTTATTACACAACACACCAACTAAATTGACAAAGCATAGCAACAAAGAGGAAACACATTAAGGAAATACAAAATTGAAAACCTAATCTAAATGGCAATACTACCTTATTACAAACACCAAGAAGACTTATTTATAGTAGGGCTTTAGCCTACTCCCGTTGAAGTAACCGGTAGCTATGTTCCATCAAGGGATTCTAACCAGGAAAGCGCCTGTTTCAAGGATGTAAGTGATAACATATGGCCCCAACCAATGTACCTTAAGTTTTCCTAGATGGCGTAAGAACTTAGAGTCATAAAGAAGCACCATTTGTCCAATCTCAAACTTCTTATCCCTTATGTTTCTATCATGCCATGCTTTCTTCCTGGCCTTTTCTTACTTCTAACTCCAATGTGTTATGGCTCGTCACTCATCCAGCTGAATTATCTTTTCAATCTATTCTTCTAAAGCTTTCTCATCAGCCTAGACCTCCAATGCCTGAGAATACACAAAGAAGGTAACATAAATTCCATAGGAAGAATGGATTATGCGCCAAACACTAATTGAAATGGTGTTGCTTTGTTCAAATTTTTATATGTTGTTTGATATGCCTAAAGTACTGCAGATACTTTATCATCCCAATCCTTTCTTCTAACATCGCATATTTTTGTCAATGTTTGGCCCAAAATTTTGTTGGAAGCTTCAATAGTTCCATTTTCCTGAGGATGATAGGGTGTATTCTTATGGTGTGTAATCATGAACTCATCCAATAAAATTCTAATTTTCTCATTAACAAAATGTGTTCCCTTATCCTTTGAGTCAAACTCAAAGGACATCCATACCTTGTAATAATATGTTCACATAGAAACCAAGCTCTTTGTATTTGTTTATGCAGGTCTTTTATAGGTAATGAAAGTAATGATGTAGCATGATCCAATTCCGCGTGCAATTTGGTGAAATAGGACCCACAAAATCTATAGCCCATTTCTCAAATAGTTTGGTGCTAGAAATAGGTCTTAGAGGCATTTCATCTCGCTAACTGGTCTTCCAAGACGTTGAAAATGATCACATGCCTTACAAAATTCCTTACAATCTTTATAGAGGGTCTCCCACCATAATCCAACAAGTAGAATATTATGCGTTGTGGCATCACCAACATAGTGGCCACTTGCAATACCACCATGAGATTCTTCCATAATATCCATGCACTCATGTTCTAATACACAATGGTGCAATACTTCATCTCGGCCCAATTTGTACAAGTCACCACTAATTAACATATAAGGTGTGGCACATATAGCAAGTTGTTTCTTCTCTAAGGATTTCATTCCCTCTGGTGCCATCCATGTGCATAGAAAGACAAAAATGTTCTCTAGTTCTAATGGTGTTTGTTGTAACCTATATAACTTTACATATGGCATGGTATCCTTAATTTCCTATGCTTATTCTCCTGATTGTATTCTTGATAGATGGTTTGGTCCAAAATTAATTTTTCCTAGTTTTACCATAGTTGTGAAATCAAATTCTTGAAATAAGAGCACCCATCGACATGTGTGCCCTTGTTAAATAGGTTTATTTACCAAATACTTCAATGCCATGTGATCTATATAAAAGATGAATGGTGTAGCTAGTAGGTACTGGCAGAATTTATGCAGCGCATAGATCATTGACAAAGCTTCACACTCTGTAATTGTGTAATTCTGTTATGCAGGAGTCATCTTTCTACTATAGTATGATCTACAATACCATCTCTAGATTGGGCTAACACTTGTGCCAATGGCCATGCTAGAGGCATCAACATGTACATGAAATGGCTTATCCCACAAAGGAAAACATAGAATAGGCACAGTAGTAAGTTTCTCCTTCAATGTCTCAAATGTGCATTGTTGTTGTTCTCCCCAGTAGAACTTACCTTTCCCTTTCAGTAACCCTTCTAATGGTGTGGAAAATTTTACATAGCCATTGATAAACTTTATGTAATATCCTATATGAGCCAAAAATCAGTGCACCTCACTTTAACTGGTAGACTCCCTTAGGCCTATAATGATGCAACCTTTTCGGATCAACCAATAAATCCTCCATAAAGATTATGTGTCCTAAAAGTATCCCAAACGATGTAGCAAATATGCACTTCTTGATGTTCAAAGAGATACTCAACTATTTACACCGCTGAAACATCAAGCACAAATTGTCATAGTGATCCTTAACTAATCCATACACCATCCAATCATCTAAATATACCTGTAAAAATTTGTGAATGAATTCCTTGAATGCTTGGACAACTATGCACGAAAATATAGTAGGGACATTTTTCGGACCAGAAGGGCATTGAGTATAGGTGAGACTATCCCATTCAAAGTAGTAAATATAGTCTTTTCTTGATCCTCATGGGCAATCCTAACTGATGGTACCCAGAGAACCCATATGTAAATGAATATATTTCGTGCCTTGCAACTCCTTCTAGTATTTCCTCAGTGAATGGCATAGGGAATGGATCAGTTACACATGCAACATTCAGCTCCCTGTAGTCCACATATATTCTAATCCATTCATCCTTCTTGATACTGATCACCATTGGACTAACCCATTCTGACTCATCAAGGGGCTTGATAATTCCAAACTTCAACATGTTATCAATCTCTTCTTTGACCTTTTCACACAAATTGGGGTTCATTCTGTAAGGTCTATTTCTAACTGGGTGTGCACCCTCTTTAAGCTTTATTTTCATCTCCCCTAATGATTCATGCACACCTTTAAGTTCATGGTACCCCTAGGAAATAGGTCCTGGTAATCCCTTAGTAACTCTATGATTTTTTCCACTTCAGATTCTGATCAATAATCTCCAATTATGGCTTCCTTAGGCTTAATATCTATTCCAATATTCACCCACTTTGTCTTCATGGGTTCATGATAGGTGCACATGGTCTTATCCGTATTGTCCAATACCTCATGCCTTCTGTTGAATGGTTTACATCCAAATTATCTATTTCTTTGTCATCCACTAAGTAGACCATTTTCCCTTTCTCCTTCTCAAGGCAAGTGCATTGAAGTAATGTTGCATCGGCCTCTGGTTCTTTATCAAGATGTGCTCCTAAGTCTTCTTTATCTAATAACTCCTGAAGGAGTTATTCATCCTTAGCACTATCCCCCATAGTTAAGCACCGAATAAATTTTAATGCTTCTTCTACAAAGGCTTTGTAGAGAGAGGAAGTCAAACATTTGGGCCATTCATGTAATTAAACTCTGTCAATTTCCGGTCTCTATGGATTTACGTATAGACAAACCAAGCATGCACGTAGCCTTGTAAAGTGGAATAAAACCGATGCACTCATGGCCATGGTAGTAAAGCTTCCTATCCTTATTTCTAGAATCTCTCACACTACGAACGTGGTGTTGAACAGGTTGATTACCATGATAAGTACATATTTGAGTAGGTGCGTTGCTCTGAAGAACCTAGTAGTAAGAGAAATCCCAATTTCATTCCATTTGGAAAAATTATCCTGTGGACTACCCAAAGAACATGTTGTTGTCCCACATAGTATATATGCTAGCATATTTCTTCTTTCCAGTGGGTCTATCCATTTTTCTTCCATGACACACAGGAATACCATGGGATCCCCTTCTCTTGTGTAGTAAGGCACCAATTTGTTTCCTATCCTCCTGACATAATGTGCTTTTGTACTTCAAGGAAATATGCTCTTTACTTCATGCCCTACTAACTCATAAGTGATGTGAGCCCAATTATAACATGCAACACTCGTAGTATCACTAATGGACTATGCATCCTCCCACTGAATTAGTCCTTCTTTGGTTAGTTCAATTATCTCTGGATCTCGGATGATGAGTACATAAATCCTATTGAGATCTTCTTCACTTAAGGGCTCAACATAGGGTGTAGAATTTCCATTTGTTAAAGGGATAATAACTCTTCCTCTTTATTTTGAAAATTGATATAGCCCTTATTGAACCAAAGATCAACATTATTTGCATAGCACCAAGGACGCTATCTATTTTTCCAGTGCTAAAAAATCAAAGTCTCTAGTGAACTTGGCTCCTTGTATGGTAATGGATGCATCTTTCAAAACTCCTATCGAGTGGCCTTAGTTCGATTAGCCATTAATAATACATTAGAGGATGGCTAAGATGGGGTCTTACCATTTGTACCCATACATCCAAGGTAATAACATTGACTTCTGCACTGTATCAATCAGTATATTACTTAATAGCCACCCATCCACAAAAGGATTTAGAGTGATTTCCTTGTCATAATCTAGGCTATGAGTATGGAGATTTACATGCAGGATTTGTCGTCCATTCTTAGTAGTTGCGTGCAAAGTGTTTCCTTTTAACCAATTCCCTAACAGGGGAATGATGTTCTCCTTGCACAAAAATTTGCACACTTCTCTCAAGTCATCTATATCAGTTTGGACCATCTCTAATGCTTTCTTTGCTCCTTTAAGTATTGTATCTCACCCTGAAGATTCCTTAGAACTTCCATGGTTTTTTTATAAACCTCCTTTTGATAGGTAGGATCTGGGTACCGTACATGAAGAACCTCATCTTTAGTGATGATAGGCTTCTACTACAATGCTTCCCTAGCACGTGTCACCTTAGCGTGCGTCGCAATATTTACTTGTAGTGCCTCGATTTTGTTTCCATCTTAGGCATCAATTGATTGTCCACAACGCGTTATATCCTAACCATCCTTGCACCTTTTTTTCTTTTTTATATTGCTTACGTAAATGCTCATATAATTCTAGGCACTCTTCATAGTTATGGTTCTTTCCACGAGAAAGAACATGTAATATTCTCGAGGGCATTCGTGCCTATAATGGTTAGGAGATCAACATGTATAACATGTGTCGTGAGGAAAATCACTTCTTCCACCACCACATGACTTTGTCCTCTGGATCCACTAAGATATCCTCAACATCTGCCACGTCTGCCTTCAAAATGCCCCTCATTCTGATCATAGCACACTTGATTGTGCTTCCGGTCCTAATGCTCATTCTTACCCTTAGAGTTATCTGAAACTCTTTTCTGTCGTACACCAATATCTATAGCATCATGGATCTATCCAATCAGCCGGCAGTCCTCCGTGTCATGAGTCGTGGACCTGTAGATTTTACAGTAGCTTGAAACATTCTTCCTTATCACGCATTGTAATAATGGGAAGTGGCTAGCATCATGGTTTAAGTGGCATATTTCACAATCCATCAGCAATGAGCATATTGTTATGTGAGGGAAACTATCCTTTGTGTGACCTTCTACTTCACAATCTATGCACCAAATCCTTGTGCGCGTCTCATGAGCTGAATTTGCTAATAGTTTCTCCAATTGTTTCACCATTTCTGCTATTTTTGCTTCTAAAAATGGGCTCACCCCGATATCTATGCTTCCAACTACCTCAGTGCGCAAGGTTGCTTCAAGTGCTTCACATGGATCAGTGTATGTCTTATGTGAAAATGGGTAATCAAGCCCTCAATGAACCATTGTGCATCTTTGGCTTGCATGTATGCCATAAGAAATATTTGATAACAAAATTTTAAACTATGCATCATACTCCTAACACTTTTAGTAGTTCCTTGCTTAATATATTTGAGCGCACTTATACTATTTTGCTCAAACTCAGGGATACGAAACTTTTTAATGAATGCATCCTTTAGAGTTGTATAATCTATGCAAGCCCGATCGGGGTCAAAAATTTTGTACCAGTTATGCATGTGCCCTTGTAACGTAGTAACAAATTGGCTTTCCCTACGCTCAGAAGTTGTGATTCCTTTTGTGTGCCACAATATTTCACACATGTGCACATGTTCAGAAGCATCTTCTATGCCCCTATACTCTAGAAGATGAAAGGACATTTCCTTGTAAGTATTATGGGGTTGGTGTAGACCTTTCCCACATGATCCGAGAACCTCTCTTGTGTTTCCCTACCTCTAGAACCACCAAATTTACAGAACCGAGCTACATATGCCTCCTTATCCCGAACCTATAGCTGGAATAGGTCATGTACATGTACTCCCCTATGCTTTGACAGTAGTACTATATTGAACCCCTATAATTTTTGAAGTAGTTCCACTTCTAGAGGTGAATCCAACATTTTGTGCATTCATGTTCTGTGTGGACGACGCTTTGAAAACACACCTCCAAATAACAATGAAGTTGTTTGCCCTACCATTAATGTGCTTGCTCTCTTACTTCCCAAACTTGCTTGTTGATTACTTGTCGTACTAAATACTAGAAAACCAAGTGCAAGGGCTAGGTTACCAGGTGGATTCAGATGTGCGCCCATGGCCTAGGTAGTCTTTACTGGTGCACTTCTAAGTGAGGCCGAGGGAGATCCCTATCATGCTTTCCAAGATGGGGGTTTTCTTTATGCTCTAGCTCCACGTCTTCTACATAAGCTTAAAATCCTTCATGATCCATCTCTCTCCTCAATACCATACTTTCTACAATGGTATGTTGCTTCTCTATCTCCCTCTTGCATGCCTCATTATAGTTAATCCACCTTTCCTCTCTATGCATTTCTTCCGCTATATCTTGCCATATTTCGCTAATCCTTCTCCTACCCCGCGTGTGGTGGGGTTTAGTTAACCATCGGTTTACTCTCCATATTCAAGGTTTCCATCGGGATCTTGATTGCCAGGGAGGAATGCCTTGTAGGTAAGTTCCCCTTAGATATCGTAAAAACTAGAATTCGATTCTTATTAGACATGAATAAGTGGAAATTGAGTATTCCAATATATAATTGTTCAAGACACCACGAAACCATGTATCCACAACTCGAGTCCAAATCAGATCAGTATCATAAAAGGCATGAAATTCTTCCTACATCCAGACAAGTGTGTGATACCTCCAATTCAACTTAGATGCTACAATTAGCCACTCACATAATTCTACTAGAAATATAGTGAAAAATCTCTCATATAAACTATCATACAGATTCTATTCCACCCACACACATGCAGTAAACTCAGATCAATGTTGAATCACCATGCGTATTCTTCTTATAGATCACGTATCCATTCTTCAACACTTGCTAAGGTTAAGCTGTTATGTCTTCATCACAAACCATCCCGAAAACAATGAAAAAGAGGGTCCCGACAATGGAACCAATTATGCGGCCTAGAATTCGATGATACAAACATAATAAAACCCTATACGCTGGCACATCACTCATATTTGATTGAGAACTCACCCAAAGCACGCAAAGGTACTAGGTCCCTCTTTAGGGTTTCTTATTACGGAGTTGTTAGTATGATGAAGACTTAACACATATAGTTCCATTACTAACACATCATTCTACAGAGCATACTAGATCTATACCTAAGGAAGAACAAAATTAAGTATCAAGCAGGATGAGACCAAAAACATACTATATTCAGATACACACAAAACTAACACCTAAATTCAGCCAATATCCTTCATTATATTAACTAACCTAAGTATACAGGAGCTTTATTACAATATCAATAGCATGCATGTAACATATTTAGTAGCATAATCTCAATATATCTATCTGTATATGTCCATCTCTCTATTACATAGTTTACTACATACTTATAAGGGTGGGGACTTGCCCTTCACCACTTATCAGTTCCCAAAATAGGTCGCATGCTATTATTAGCCATGCACCATTACAAAACTAGCCACACATGCAAGTGCGCTAACAATAGACTACTGGTAGTTAACTGACAATAGTAGATCTATTTTCGGCTTGTGTCCATGTAAAGTAATTTGTAGCTAATTCTCTAAAAATAGCCAATGTGTGGTGCGCATGTCTCTACCTCGTTTGTGTGCTCTACATGCCATCTCTAAAAATAGACCTTCATGAGCAAAATGACTAAGTCTCAAAAGTTGAACTTCTACTTTGTGTGTGTGTTCTCCCTATCCGTTCGTGCCTTTGAATATGACTTGCTTTTTTGTGCGAGAATTCTTGTGGGATTTCTATGAAGCATTCTCTAATCAATAATAACCATCCTTCTTTGGCACCATCACAATAGGAAAATCACATGGTGAGGTTCTTGGACATATCACCCCTTGGTCTAGTAGTTCTGGAGTTGTTTCTTTACTTCAGTACTCTCAAGCAAGGATTTCCTATACAACCCAATGTTTGGTAGAGGGGACTCTGACAATAGCTAAATCTCATGCTTTACTTCCCATTTTGGTTGTAACCCACTTTGGGAGCCTAAAATATTTCCTGAAAGGACTGAATAATACTATCCAAATCATACTTTCCCTAGTTAGAAATATATGAAAATTCTAGCCCATATTGTTTATCCTTTAACAAAAGTAAACAAAACTAATTATGATTTTTTGAATAAGTCATTTTTCTTGGTTAGCACTCACCATAGTAACCCATGTCTTACGATGGTGTGCCCAGATGTTGTAGTTTATCCCATCCTTGACCCATCTATATCAGTTTTCCCTTCACATAAATATAGAATCCTTAATATACAAGTAAGGACTCCCGAATACAACATCAAAAGAATCAAATGGAATAACGGCACTTCTAAAACATCAATATCTTTGGGAATTTATCCCAAACTTGACCTTACGTCTTCTTGTTACTTGAATTTCAACACCCTTCTTCACCCATCCCAAAGGATAATGGTGTGGATGCTTGTAATTCTCAAGATCAAGCTTCTTTACAACTACTTTAGAAATCAAGTTAGACTAAGAACCGGTATCAACCAAAGCATTTACGTTAGTTCTCTTAATCTATAATTTTATCTAGAATAATCTACTCATCTCCTCTTCATGGCTGTCCATGTTGGTGGTGTGCATCCAAGCCTTTCGTCTACATTAGAGTCATCTTCAATTTCCACCCCTCCTTCTATTTTTACGGTTGTCATGGACTTCTTTGAGTCCTTAGTTTGGTTCTTTAGATGTATCTCTGGATGCAACTTCCAACATGTAGTGTCAGTATGACCATTGATATCACAATTCTTGCAAAATTTCTTGGGATCTTTACAAGTATTTAAAGTAGTGGAAACTTTTTACCTTTTCCTTTCTACTTACCCTTGTTACTTGTTTACCCATACTCTTTTTCTACTAATTTGTTGCTGCTTCCGTTGGCTCTACTTATCCTTTCTTATTTTCATCATCTATGTAGTATGCCTGTACACACACCTCGTTGAGATATTTGGGCTTTGTGGAGATGAATTTTATTCGAAGGTGAGTGTGAAGTCCTCCCAAATACTTAGTCATAATATCCTCATCCCTCAAGTCCATTTTTAGCAACATGGCTCGCCTTTGAAACTTCGTAGTATAGTCTTTCACACTTTGACCACCGCCTTGTCTAAGATATTGCCATTTAATCATTTGGTTAGTCTTGGCCAATAGGATAGAAGTTATCTCTAAGTAATTATTTAAATTCTTGCCAAGATTTCACAATAGGATGCTTCTTCTTTTCACAAGTGGTTAGATGGGTTTCCTACAAAACAGAGCATGTCCCTCCATTTTGAGATGTGCAAATGTGATCCTATGTGCCTTGGTGACATTATGGATGGTAAAGTATACTTCTAACTATTTTAACCATTTATCAAGCAACTTTGCATCTACTTGTCCTTTAAACCTTTTAATTTCAATTTTTGTCTCAACTTTAAAAGGAGTATGATCATATTTTAACTTTTTTCTTGCGTTTGAAGTCTCATCTTCATGCTCCTCCCCATAATCTTCCTCACGGTGGCTCTTCCTATGTCAAAATTTTTAGCTAAGCCTTGGACCTTTGAGTCCATGGATTCTTGCTTGACAAAAGATGTCTTCTACAAATCTGAAAGTTCTTCTTTCCTTCTAAACATCCTATCCATCATGGTCTCCAGCATCTCGAGTCTACGGACCAATTTCTCTTCCTCCATTTGTCCCCGAATTCTTCGTTTCCACTTTTTGTAGAAATTTTTGGATCGCAAGTAAAGCTCTTTTTCCTTTAGATCTCAATTCTTTGTCATACAAATCCAAGAACGAATACCACGAGTCATATATACTTGTTAGCTCGATACCAAAATGATCAGTAAACTATTCAACTTTAGAATTATCCACAAAATCACAAATTAAATGTTGTTGTTCTACTTTCTATTAGAAAATGACAAAGATATCTAGTGAATGAATTTTTTTATGCTTAGAATCCATAATTGTAGGAAAGAAAAGAATATAAACTCAAAAACACCAACAAGTTTTATACTGGAAACCTATAGAAGAGGAAAAACCATTCGGGAAGGGCAATTTCTCTTTCTTCCCACTTTTATTGGCCAATTCAAAACAATAAGTACATAAATTACAATAAGTATGAAAGAGAAGTGGATACTATCTCACACTTCCACCCAATTACTTGTTTTCTCTGTCTCAACACTACTTTCTACTACAAGACAAAATTCTAGCACTAAGAACTTCTTGCTCACTTTCTTTCATTCTTCGATGATCTTGTTCTCTTCTAAAAACATGTATTTATAGCCTTTCTCATGTCCTCCCATGCACTGGAGAATGGGAAAGGTCATATAGGATAAGAGACACAAACAACCTTTCAAATAATGGGGTTGTTCGTTTCATTTGTTTTTCTATTTGAAAGAGCCGGGACCGCTACCTAATGCACGGACAGGCGTGTCGGGACCACCACCTTGGTTGGGAAGTAATTTTGTAACCACCGCTCTACACAAGCGGCGGTCCCTGTTACTATAAAGACAAAACCTCTGTGAATTTATCATCCTTCTTCATGCTTTGATGATCGATGTAGTAGAGCCATTTTGGATACCTATGGATCAATGACCCAATGATATATATCCCTTGGAAAAATTCAAAATATTACAATGTTTTCATGACTTTCGAGCATGATCTTGAGTTGACCATGTTGGTGGAAGAATTTCTAAGAATCACGGATCCAATAAAATACCATTATGATGATTTGATGAAATTAGAGCTTGAGAGTATGTACTTTCATGGGATGAGATCATAAATACAATTTTTTCACTAAATGTTGATGATGGTCATGAGACTCTTGACTTGTAGCAAAGGAACCTCAAAGTGATGATAAATGTGGATCATGAAGAAGGAATGATGCTCAACAACTTCTTGTTAGGTGATTTTAATGTTTCAAACCATTTTCTTAAAGTTACGCATGAAATTTAGTTCAATGAATGTGATTGTGAAAATGAAGACTTATCCTTCTCATTAGAATAGAATGAAAAAAGAAATGAGAATGAAAAGATGTTTCAACCTCTTAAATCTGAACATATTCAAGAAGATGAAAATTTCATCACATAAATGGACTTCCTTGTTCTCGGTGATCAAGATTGGGCAAATGATAATGTAAATATTTTAGCTCCAATTTTGTGCCCATTCCCTTTTCATAAATATGGATACATTCTCAACGAAGAATGGAGAGATGAAACAATACTCCTAGGGATGATTTTGTTCAAAATGAAAACATTCTCAATGGGCTAGAAACTTTTAGTGTTCACTTTTCTCAAGAGAAGGATGCTCTCAACATGATGATGGATGACGAATCCCTAAATGAACAGGATGAAGAAGATGATAGTCTCCATGTTACATACCCAACCTTGAGCTTATTGTATTTCCAAGAGAATGAAGCAACGTACATGCCACATTGTATAGGGAAGCATGTTGAGAAAGATTCAGAGTATGAGAAATATGATTTCTTGGTCCAATTAAGAAACAAAGAAAATCAATAGACTAGTAATAATGTTGAAGTTTCAAGCATCTATCGAGAATCAACCTTTGTGAGAGTAGTGGTCATGAAGAAGATAAACAATGAAGAATAAATGTATTAGTATGAAAATGATAATTCAAGTATGATCGAGGCTCATCTTCACATCGAAATGGAAAATCAACAATCAGAATGAACTTGAGAGTCAATGAGAAGATGGAAAAAATATGTCAAAGCAACAAAGGCAATGAATTGAATAAGTGGGTCATCAATTAAAATAGCAATCATGTTATATTTATCAAGAAATTGAGGAAAGGTTCATATTTTTTCAAACCTATTAATGGATTTGTAGAAGAAAGGCATTCAATGATACTCATTTATGGGTAAGCACTCATCTGAATTAATGCTTTGATGAAATTAGGATGTTCCCCATATATAGATAGGTGATTTAGGATGTTTCCTTCTCATTTAGTGTTCTCTTGTGTTGTGTGTTTCCCTTCTTGTCTTTTTTTTTCCTTTTCCTATTTTGTTTTTTGTTTCTTGTTGTGTGAGTGTTTAATATAGGAAGTTTCATTATGTATCTTTGTGGTGACTTTATAACCCAATGGATAAGGAATTGGTCCATGTAGTGTCTTAAGATTCTAGATTTCTTGATTTTTCTATCCTCATTGTACTCAATCTATAATAAGTCCCCAATGTAGAGCCAACTATTTTCATGCAAATGTGTAGCATGAAAAATTCAAACTTTCAAGCATGAAAACTAAACCAAATTTGAAATTTTTCTCTCAAGTCTTCCCAATTCCCCTCCCCGGTCAATTTTTTTTATGTGTCATTATCATATTGACCTTAAAGGTAATTTTAAGATGATGAAAAATATTTCTCTATTTTTGAAATGAGGTAACAAGTTCATTCATCTCATATAATAAAGTTCTTCCAATGGCTAGTTCTCTGATAAGCTTGGAAAGGCTAATTTTGGCTTTCTCGGAGTGGTGTACATCCCCAGAAAGGATCTAAAATCCCACATTCATACTGAGGTGGTATTGAAGAGAGATGAACATGTTAGAATTGATTTAGGAAATTTTAGGAAATTTTTGGAGGTTTAAGGATAGAGTGTATAACAATGGGGTTTTGGTGTGAGGAACATGTAGTCAATATCGGCACTGAACTTCTGCAGAGAAGGATTCCACGGATTTCGTAGTGAATTGGAAATAAAAATAATATTCATTGGAAATATTGAATAATTATCTACATGATGGAATCATAAAATCTTTCACAACACTTGATGGCTTCTCAAGGAAGCTCATTTAAGGTAGACACCCCTATTGTCATGAAGAAAAAGAGGCCAATTTTTTAAGTCTTAGGAAGAATTGAAGGTTTATACCCATAAAATTTTCATTTAAATGGTATTAGGAGTCAAAATAATATAATTTTTAATGGGAAAATACCACCTAGAGCTATGGGAATCACTTTGTCAAGTTGTCTCTCTTATAGGTGTGCTTCTGCAGTTAGACATTTTGGGGTGAAAAACATGTCACCTCCTAGTGAAGGAGAAATTTTGTGTCCCTCTTGTCTAAATTCCTAAGGGATTATAAAAATATTCCCCTTATCATCTCTCCTTCAAGGACCCCATATGATTAACATTCAGCCCTTTTCGGTGTTAAACATGCTAAAACCTACCTCCCATGATTGTATCATAGTATGACACATGATAAAATCTCCTTAGGGTGAATTTTTCTATCCCTTTTGTACCCATTCCTAATGGTACATAGGGGACACAAATTCCCCTCTCCAGGTTCCTCATGTGCTCAAAGTACAACTCCCGGGTGTTCTATGTTGTTTTCCTCCATTTCCCTCCCATTCGAACACACTTGCACCACTTATCACCATCTCCTTGAGGTGAATTTTTTTGTACCTCATGTGCCCATTAACAAAGGGATAAAGGGGGAAAAAATGTACCTAATGCTAAGCCATTGCAAACCATAACTTTTCCCTAATCACTTAATTGTTCCATGATAAAATTTTAATGTCAAGTAGTGTCAACACTCAAAATTACTAACTACTAAGTGTTTTTCTCATGAAGTTATATCAATATTCCATTTTTGATGATATTAAACCTGAAAAAACATTATATAACAAGATAACCATGTTGCCTAACAAGTTATGAATGTGATTTTTTTTTCATAACTCTCCTCCCAAGCTCATTGTTTCCACTTGGATAATTTTTATTTCTATCAAAGCTTCAATCCTCCATTAATGGCTTCCATAATGCAACGGTGAAATGAAAATGAGGCCCCTCTTCCGAAGATCCGATAGGCATAATCACCTAAAAATTGGAGAAAATGATCCCTAAAAATCTAGTTTCACGTGAGCTATTTTTCGTGCCATGAAGTCCCTATTTTTAGGGATATTGAGGATTGTATTTTTCATTAGCATTATTCCCTAAAATAATTTTACAATTCCCTAAATATCCACCTTTAAAAATTAGAGTAAAGAATCTTAAAAAAATATAGATTTATTTGAACCACTTTTTGCATGATGAAGTTGTCGATTTTTCGAGATATGAAGGACTTAGTTTTTCTCAGTATTCTTCCCCCTCTGATGAAATTTTTTGGAGTGGGGAATCATGAAAGAAAACCTAGAATTTTAAGACCTTTTTCATTGCAATCCGACACCCACAGTGCACTTACTAAAAATAGCATGTGTCCCTAACAAGGCATGACTAAAAATATTAAGTAGTAAAATAATGTGAATTATTGACATCCAAGATACTCAGGACATGAAAGAAGCATCGGGAATGAAAACAACACCAAATTTCTAAAAATAGCAGTCTTGGCTAGGACTGCTAAAAATAGAAAGTCTCATTTTTGACGTAGAAAGTTACAATTGGATCTATTTTTACTCATTGTTTTGTTCTTGGTCATCCTTAAATGATTATGATGTTTCCTTATAGCTCAAGTAATATAATTCACCCTTCATGAGGATCCTGAAGCATCATTCTGGTCAAAATTGTGCCCGGGAGCAAGGTGAAACATAACAAGGCACAAAATGTCAAAGTCGGGGATACTATACAATTTGAAAGGATTTGGAAGGATCCAAAACCCCATTTAAATCCAATCTAATGAATCATTTGGTCTTGAATCCATCACCATCTCATCAAGGTGAGCTAGTTGAGGTGAGCCAAGGTGAGTTGGTTAAGGTTAGCCAAGTAAGCTGATTGAACCATTCAAAGCATCTGAGCATTCAAGCCATTCTACGTGAAGGATCAATATCTCACCCTTTCCTATACGAAGTATTCCAACATCATTAAATTTTATTTCATTATAGAGATACAATTGTGTTGATAAATTTAGATAAGTGATCTTCACTTAGGGAACCTTGCATGTGAGAATGAGAAACCATCCAAGCTTCATTTGACGGCATTGGCATAACAATGTTCTTAAACACTCAATGTCAATTTTGAAATCCTAAAGAGTAAGAGAGAGATCCCCACTCTCATTGTGAGATCAAGAAGAAACTTTCATAAGCGATGTTCATGTTCATCTCAATATCACATTAGAATGTCTCTCGGTAGTGTTTCTAAACACTCGGTCGAGGGGTCCGTGCATCTAGCAAAGGGAGGAAATTGAGATCACCATGCCTCAAATTAGAAATCCCTTCATCAACAAACACATCAGTCAATCCCTTTCCTTCTCCTCTTATCCTCTTATTTCCCCATTTTTAATTCTTCATTATACATAAGTATGGTAATTTATCTAATTCGCTTGAGTGACTCTCTAAAGTTGCATTATAAAAGTCCCTTTGATTTATAAAATGGGAACTTATTTTCTTCACTTCCTAGGAAGATGTAAAGTCACAATTGGAATGAGAACTTTAAGAGTCATGTGGGGGATAGATGAAGAGGTAATCCACAATTCTATAAATTATAATGGTATATCTATTCCAAAAGATCATGAAAATTATTCTTTCAGTAGCAATTCTATATTATTGTAGATTGACTTTGTATCACCACAACACAAGAAATAGAAGCTGAATTTCTTCCATTTCATTTCCTCATGTTTTTCTCTATTCTCTTCCTTGTTTGTATCTTTGAGAGCATAGTGATCTTGAATAACTAAGAAGGAACTTGGTGTCCTTGATTGATGAATCAAAATAATTGTGTTTCTATGGTTTTTAGTCTTGCTAATTTCCTACATTGTTTCTTTCCTCTAATTGAATGTGGACCTACTCTGGTTATTATGTGTGAACTCTGCTAGTGTCTACTCACAACAATAACCCTATCTTTCCTAATTTCTCTCATTTACCCCTCATCTCTAAAAATTCCTCCCTTGCCCGTATAAGCACTTTTCCATATGTTCGGTGAAGTGTTCATGTGCGATCCACGGCCTATTTGGTCACTTCACAACATTTGGATAGAATTAGGATAGTTTACATTCAATAATGGGAATATCCCCATACACAAGAAGGAAGGAAGTATCCCCGTGAGAGTTGGTGGATACACATAATTTGCAACATGAAAAATTATTTCACCAACAAATGTGAAGCTAAGATACTCAACATGAATAAAATTAAGTATGTGGCGATTTCTTTGAGCACCTCTAATAAAAAATTTCAAGGCAATACTACTTTTAAGGTTTAAGCCAATGATGAAAAAAATTATGTCAAATCCACTATATACATTGTATCGCACCCTATAAAACTATAATTACAACCTTCTTGAAACAAATTCATAAATTTACCTAGTCAAATGCAATAAGTACCCAAATAATAACTTGATTGTAATCTTGTGTCTCTCCTTCTCTGCTTGAGGTTGATGCAAGTGCTCCTCATGCTAAGAAATTTTATGAAAATGCCCATTGTGACTACCATTGATGCATTATTCACCATACTATTCACACATTTTTGTAAGGATAAAACATTTCCATACCCATAATATAAGAAATATGAGCAATTGTATTATGTGTATAAAGATTCAATCTAGAAAAAAACATATCTCTTATGTATATTGAACTTGATATGTATAATACTATCTACACCCATGTGAATAGGGGGTATGATAACGATCATAGGAGGGATTTCATCCATGATTCCTTCTTTCCATATGGAAGGATTGTTATAAATTTTAGGAAGGATATCATTTATAATAGGTTGAATTTGTGCTAGTGTTTGTGCCTTAAAGAGGGATACCTTTTGTGCCTTGACCTTCATGAGGTTACTTAAAAAGGGGCTTATATGTGGAGATACTTGATTAGTAAAGTAATTCATGATTGGTATGATGTATTGGAATAACACAAACCTTAATTTAAAGAGTGGTCATATTGTAAAAATAAAATCCGGGATAGAGTTTCTCCAACTTGTCAAAAACAGGGGGTCTCTCCATTGGGACAGGTAAAGTTGGCTCAGTCTCTCCTACAAATCTCAACAATGGTAATGAATCATTTAAAAATGACAGATCTTCTTTCAAGAGCATGGATAGATCCAACTTACTTCAGAAAAGTAGTCACACAGGAACCTCTGGTGGAGATAAGTCCACTTCTTATGCTTCAGAGGTCTCCAAACAAAAGGAGAATACCAGAAATGAGCTCTTGAAACCCTCCCAGGAGGTCGACACTGAAAATTAGGGAGGATCTACTTACAAAGATTCTTAAGGAGGAGGAAAATCTCTCTCAGCTAGGTCTCATATGCAGATTCCATAAATTTTAGCCTAAGCTTTCTCAGCTCCATGAATGGATAGCCCAGAGACGGAGAGAAAAAATACAAGGTAAGATTGAGCTTTATCCCTGTGCTAAAGCTTACTTCATTGCGGTCTTTGAAACCCCTGCTGATAGGGATTTAATCTTTAGCTAGCATTGGGTTTGGGGGGAACATGGGCTGATGTCCAAACCATGGTATCCGTCCTTCGACCCGTTAAAAGAGTCTTTTGATACCTACCCAATTTGGGTTCATTTACCAGGACTTCCGCTACAACTTTGGAATAGATCTTGTCTCATTGCTATAGGAGATACTCTTGGCTCATGTGTGGTAGTTAATGGTAAGACCTCCATTCAAACACATACTACGTTTGCTCAAATCTGGTTGATATTGATACCTCCAAACTCTTACCAGCAGAAATCAATCTTCAGATTGGAGAAAGGCTCTGGGTACAGAGGATTGACTATGAGAGACTTGCCTTCAGATGTCGGCATTGCTTCCAAACTGGTCATGTTACAAATGATTGTGAACATTCCAAATGAAAGACCAAAATTGCTTGGTGGAAGGATTATCTTCCTGAACATCTCACAATTGACTCAGATCCGGCTGAGGATTCTAGTGCCCCCTTGCAAGTTGACTCACCCGTCGTGGCTGATTCACAGGCCAACATAGAGAAACTACCTACAGACTATGCTCCGCAGATTGTTGATTCAGTGTTTAAGGAAGTTTCAGCCCCCTTCCTATGGGTCACATCCACATCAAATCCATTGCAGATGCTTCGTTTGCATTGGATGCAGGAAATCCTGAATGGACGGTGGTGGATCGGAAAAAGAAGGGTAATGTCAAATCTAAACCCCCCACCACTCGGACAAGATTTGATTCTTGTCATTTTTAGTGCTATTATTTTTACATCTGGGAAAATGACCAATGCATAGCATAGTTGTTGGGCAGCTGTGTTATTATTTTTAGTAGTTTTTGAAGCAGCTGTTTTGTTTTTGCTGGTTCTTGGCGGTTTTTTGTTGTTGGGATTTCTGGGGTTAAATTTTTCTTTTGAGCACTGTTGTAAAAGGGTATAGTCCCTTTAAAAAAACTATTTACCAATAATCAAAAAATATTGTAACAATAAATTGACACGAGGAAAGTAGTTAAATTAATTTGAACATGTTAAGTTAATAAAATGACCATTTCTTAAAATTAATGATGAATTTTGTGAAATAACAAGATATTCTTGAACACCCTAATGTGATATAAAAAACCATCAAATGGTTTTGAAAATAATTGTATGTTTTATTGGTCGTGTCCGCTTTATTAAAATAAACAAATTCTAATTATAAAATCTCTATGGAAGATGAAGAAAAATAAAAAGAGGTTTTTATTATTATTCATGAAAGGACAAAAAATCCAATATTTTTGAAAATATATGCATTATGCTTGACATATGATTGAAAAGGTAATATGGCAATAAAGGACCCTAAAAAGAGGCCCACATAGGAGTACCAATCATGAAACCATAAGGTAAATGCTTCAAATAATATTTTTTTTATGAAATATAAACAAATCAAAATTTGAATATGAAAACCAAGCTCTAGTAAATTAAATTTTAAACCCTGAGGGCGAGGCACAAAGTAGTATAATGCATGTAATTTAAAATAAGTAGGTTAACCCAAATGTAATACTAAAAATAGGTTTAATATATGATCTAGATCAAGATTTTTAAAAAAACTATTTTTGAAAAGTCGTAAAAATCTATTTTAGGAGGTTTTGAATTTTGTTAATATTTTACATTTTTGAGCATTCAAATCATTTTTGAGCTTCGGACTAAAATATAACGTAAATTTTTTTATTATCATAGTGTTTTTAATTTCTTTTTCATCTTTCAAACAGGTTCTCTAGTTCACAAACTAGGTTAACAATCTAAGAGATATGACCCTATTGAGGAGCACCAAAAAAAAATATTGTAATAATAGGATATATTTTAGATTTTTTCACTTCTCATTGTTTAAATCCACCCCTAAGGTGGATATGAGTGGTATCCATGTAGGAAAACCTTTCAACTTGTTGGGAAATGTGTCATAAGGTTGTAATTGATTTCAAGTTGTACATTGATGTCAAAGTGTCCCCAAGGTGTCCAGGTGGTTCCATGAGGTGTCAAGTCATGTCAAATCATGATGTCATGGTATGAAAAAAGATCTACATGCATGGTCAAGCAAAGGAGTTGTGTGGTGAGTCATCCCAAGGTTTTATGTAAAACATAAAAAGGTCAAACATGGTCAATTAGGTGTGTGTGAGGTTTTAACAAGTCTATAAGAAATTTTCATGGTCAACTCATGAAGTTTTTGGTAGCTCTAGGCCTAATCCTAGTCCCAAATCAAGTAGACAGACATGGAAACATGAGGAATGGATCAAGTCAAAGAAGGAAGATAATAGTTGAAACAATATAATCTATAATAACATGTGTGGAAGGAGTATTAAGTCAATTTTCATGCTTATAGGGCATGAAGGTATCCATTTTGGGGCACTTTAGTGAAGATCAAGCTAGTAGGCAAGTGTAAATGATGAACTAAGGCATGGTGATACACAATAGGCAATGAATGAGCATAATATGATGACATATGAGGTGTAAATAGATTTATAGGTGACTAAAAAGGTGAATTAAGCACTCATATATGTCTGAATGGAATTCTTGCTTAGAACTAGAAAACTAGTGTTGAATAAATGATATGGGATGGAGTATTATGGAGAAAACTATGACAAATTGGTCATTGGAATTCATGGTGGAGTGAGTTATAAAGGTGTGGTCAAAATTTCAGGACCTAAGGAGGTATTTTGTGTAAGTCATGGAAGTTTTTCAAAAAATGAGTTTTTGGAAAATGTAGATTAAGCACTCTAACTTCTTAGCTATCAAGAAAAATTGAAATTCCTCCTTCAAATAAATAATATAAGACTTTTTTTGCCTATAATTTGGATAAAAATATAATGCGAAATGTATGAGATCAATTAGTTAAGTATTTAAAAAAATTTAATCATTTTTTTGACCTAGTTTGAAACACTCCAAACCTTCATCCTAGAGTGATAGAGGTAAAATGAATTTTTTGGGCATCAAATCACCTAAGAAAGCTATGAAACCTTCTTATAAGTGTAGAGGACTCTCTCAAGCACATTTTGGTGGTATTTTTGTTTCCCAAGCATGATGGTACAATACAATTTTTCAGTTGTTTTTAAGAAATTTACGAATAGTAAACAATGGCAGAGTTGCAAAGACTAACTCGATGTGGGAGAATTTTTGGATGTAAGCTTGACATCCATGAATAAATCCAAGTGGGTTTAGTACAAAGGTTGTGTGAATTTTTCCAAGTTTTTATTCTTACCGCCAAAAGGCCTCTCAAGCTAGATCTGTCATGAGGTGTGAAGGAGTTGATGCATAAGTCTATAAATGAGACAAGAAAGTGTGATATTCACCTGCTACAAGTTCAATATGAATTTATATATCCCATGGGTTTCTCTTTTGAAGATATTTGAAGTCTGAGTTTTTCTTGGTCTTCATTTGAACATTATGTCTTGTCTAACCAATTTGAGAATCAGAGATGCTTTTATATTATCCCCTCATTGTCCATGATCACAAGCAATTGATGATGTTTTAGTGCTTCCATCCAAATATTTGAAGGAATTAATTGATCCTAGGTGTGAAGGTATGCTAGTAAGGGGACACCAAACCAAGATTGTTCCTTAATGTCTAAAATCGGTATTCACAAAGTGCTATAAATCTTGTTTCTCATAACCATGTTCCTTCCCTTGGTAAGTGAATTTGGAGTAGTAAGTAACTTAAGGAAAAAGGGTACCATGAACTTAAAGGTGTGCATGAATCATTAGGGGAGATGAAAATAAAGCTTAAAGAGGGTGCACATCCAGTTAGAAATAAACCTTACAGAATGAACCCCAATTTGTGCGAAAAGGTCAAAGAAGAGATTGATAACATGTTGAAGTTTGGAATTATCAAGCCCCTTGATGAGTCGAATGGGTTAGTCCAATGCTTTGATCGGTATCAAGAAGGTACCATGAACTTAAAGGTGTGCATGAATCATGAACTTAAAGGTGTGCATGAATCATTAGGGGAGATGAAAATAAAGCTTAAAGAGGGTGCACATCCGGTTAGAGGTGCACATCCAGGGACCTATTTCCTAGGGGGTACCATGAACTTAAAGGTGTGCATGAATCATTAGGGAGATGAAAATAAAGCTTAAAGAGGGTGCACATCCAGTTAGAAATAAACCTTACAGAATGAACCCCAATTTGTGCGAAAAGGTCAAAGAAGAGATTGATAACATGTTGAAGTTTGGAATTAATCATTTAATCATTTAATATAATGCGAAAAGTATGAGATCAATTGGTTAAGTATTTAAAAAAATTTAATCATTTTTTTGACCTAGTTTGAAACACTCCAAACCTTCATCCTAGAGTGATAGAGGTAAAATAAAATTTTTGGGCATCAAATCAACTAAGAAAGCTATAAAAACTTCTTATAAGTGTAGAGGACTCTCTCAAGCACAATTTTGTGGTATTTTTGTTTCCCAAGCATGATGGTACAATACAATTTTTCAGTTGTTTTTAAGAAATTTACCTGAATAGTAAACAATGGCGAGTTGCAAAGACTAACTCTGATGTGGGAGAATTTTTTGGATGTAAGCTTGACATCCATGAATAAATCCAAGTGGGTTTAGTACAAAGGTTGTGTGAATTTTTCCAAGTTTTTATTCTTACCGCCAAAAGGCCTCTCAAGCTAGATCTGTCATGAGGTGTGAAGGATTTGATGCATAAGTCTATAAATGAGACAAGAAAGTGTGATATTCACTGCTACAAGTTCAATATGAATTTATATATCCCATGGGTTTCTCTTTTGAAGATATTTGAAGTCCGAGTTTTCTTGGTCTTCATTTGAACATTATGTCTTGTCTAACCAATTTGAGAATCGGAGATGCTTTTATATTATCCCCTCATTGTCCATGATCACAAGCAATTGATGATGTTTTAGTGCTTCCATCCAAATATTTGAAGGAATTAATTTATCCTAGGTGTGAAGGTATGCTATTTATAGATAAAGTTTAGAAAGGCTCCAAGGGCCATATACAAAAAGATATTACAATGTGAGATCAAAACCATCAAAAACATCTATAAAAACTTAGCCAAAAAAGAAACCCTTCTCGAGTCAAGAAGGGTTTGACTCTACAAGAATAGTACACAAACAACTAAAACCACCCAAACCAACAAGAAACTAACCAAAACAAAAAGACCCATAAAAAATGTCAATAATAAGGCCACAAATGACTCCTCAGGTACTTTTAACCCGTGTCCTTGAACTCGGTCCAGCTACCCCACCCTTACTATCACAATCATCTTCATCATCTGAGCTACTAACCTCCAACATCCTTTTCTTCCCCTTCTCAGCCACTACCATCTCCTGAAGGATATCCACCCTATTGCTAAGCATCTGGAGCTCTACACCATAACATTGAGCTCCTCTGATTAAACTCTTATTCTCAACTTTCAACCAAGTAACCATATCTTCAAGGTTTTCAATTTTACTAGAAAGGAAATTTATGAAAATATTTCCCTCACTCCAACCCTCAAATGTACTTGTATCCAGATTCTACCATGCAAGAAATTGAAGAGAAGACACACATCCAGTTCCTTCTTAGCCTTCTCTTTCAAAACATTAAGCTTGCATCTATCAACCAGAGTCAAATGTTCTTCCTAATCTTCACCATACCTAATTCCAACACTTTTGGTTTCAGGAATCAAGGTACCAATTTGAACAATAGAAGAATTAAACCTTGGTGCAATAGAACATCCACAGTCTTTGCTTGAAAATATTTCACCGAAGCTTGTACAGGGAATTAAAAAATAGAAAGGAATGCTCACCTTCCTATTTATATGTAAGTGATTTAAAAACATGAAATTTTGGGTATGGATCTTCCTAAACTTCCCATCAAGAGTGAAATACTTCATAATAATAAAGAAAACCTCAGGACAAAGTGCCACAAAAGATATTTTTGGGAAATACCATCTTCCATATGAACAATCTTCTCATCAATATCAAGGAAATTGAAAAATTCCTCCTGAAACCACTTTATGTCCTTAAAAACCTTACATCCATTACAATCCATATTAGTAACCTTACCAATTAGTTCCTCCAAAACAATAGACTCACACCACACATAGTCACACCCCTTTATCCCCAGAATTGTACAAACTCCTTTGAAACATTCTCATCATAACCCTGAAGCTCTAAAAGAAATGAGTAACTCCCCCATTTTTAAAGATATCCCAGATAGTTGTATCCCTTTCCATAGCCAAATAGGATGAAGGCTCCACCCTCACTCTATTACCACCCATGATGGAAGAACTATACAACACTTTAAAAAAATAGAATGAAAAAAATTTTCCCCGCATAAAACCAAAATGGGAGTAAAATAATGAATTTTTGGTCCCACACATATGCTAATGAGAGCAAGGATTACAAAATCCAAATCCCACGCTTGACATAAATATCACTCAGCATGAAGGAAAACCCTAGTTGATGGTGGACATATCCACCTCATCTTGCCATATATGATTATGATGAGCTTGTACTCCATAACTGGCCAACGTGTCCGCACAAGCATTCACTTCCTAGTACACATGTTCAATTTGAATCTCCTCAAAATTAAATAATAAAGTCCTAATATCTTCCATAATAGCATTCAAATTAACATGATATTTTGATTTACCCTTCATCACATTAATAATGTACAAAGAGTCCCCTTCCACATAAAGTTTTCTAATTTGATAATGATTAGCCCACTTTAAACCATACAAAACTGCATAGGCCTCTACATAATTATTAGTTTTATTTCCTATAGGCATAACATAGTGATAAAGAAAGAACCATTGTCCCCTCTAATAATACCACCCACTCCAGCTAAACCCAAACTACTTTTGGTAGCAGACCATCAAAATTAAGTTTCATCCATCTAGCCATAGGTTTTTCCCACTTCACATTATCCCTGATATTCTTCTTCCATAAAGCTCTGTTGAATACTTTTACCAACTCCTAGAGCTTGAATGATTTCCCTTTCACAATTAGGAACACTTTTTTTCTTCCTTGAATCTAATAATGGAAAGATTACTAATCAAATCTCCCATAATCATATTCCCACTCTATCGAAATTTTTTATTTTCCCTAAAAATCCTATGATTTCTTTTAAGCCATATTCCCCATATGAAATGGGGTAACACCAACTTCCAGATTTTGACAAACACCTAGAAGAAAAGGGACAATTCCATTGTTCATACCAGTCAACAAAAGTTTCGGATAAACCCACGAGACTTGAAATAATCTCAAATTTTGGAGAAATTTTTTTGAGCAAAGGGACATTGGAGGAACAAATGTTGAATTGTTTCACTATCAGATTTACATAGAATGCACCTATTTGGAATCAACATACCTTTAGCCTACAAGTTATCAACTGTAAGAATTTTATTTTGAATGGCATGCCACAAAAATAAATTCACCTTGGGAATAAGAGTATTGTCCCAGAGAGATTTCCACCATGGGTTTGGTTGAGGACCATTACGAGCAATACAATATCTAGTTCTCATAGAGTACTCACCATCCTTTGTCCCTACCCATATAAGAACATCTAGTTTAGGTCTTGATGAAATATAAACACCACCCAGATTAGTATTGAGATTTTGAAGAGCCTCCTTGATATTCTCATCTTCACCATCCCAATGAAGAGGTCTCCAAGACCAACCCCAACCTTTTCTAATCAATAGTCTCTCAAAAGGCTGCCCATAGTAGAAATGAAATGATTAGCAACATTTCTCCACAATGGATAGTTTAACAAAGGTCCTTCATCAATCCACCAATCCTGCCAAAATTTGATCTGTTACCATCACCAATTTCCCATTTACTCCCTATCATCAAAAACCCCTACACTTTACCAAACCATTCCAAAAACAAGATCCTTCAGGAATGATATCATTTGAAATAAAAGAGATATGCTCATCATACATGTATTTAGCTTTAAGAATCTTAGCCCACAATCCATCCTCCTACTGAAGTCTCCACCCTACCTTAGCCATAAGAGCCATATTCATACTCTTTAATTCCTTCAAACCCAAGCCCTCCCACATTCTTAGGTAGAGTGACCCTATCCCAGGACCACAAGGGGGATTCTATCCTTTGATTCAATACCCGACCAAAGAAATATCCTTGAATCTAGGTAATCACAATTCTTATCTTTGTAGGAATTTTAAATATTGACATAAGATACATAGAAGGCTTTGTAAAGAACTCTGAAGGAGTTGTAATTTTCCAGCTTGTGATAATAAAGTACCTTTCCAAGTAGCAAGATTCTTTTGAAACCTACTAACAAGAGCATTCCAATTATCTAGAACCATCCTTCCCTTAAATAGAGGCATTCCCAAATATGAACAAGGAAACGAAATGATTGGACACTCCAAAACAACCACAATTCTATTATGAACTTCCTCATCCACATTCAAGAAAATTATAGAAATTTTTCAAAAATTAATAAGCTAACTAGTAACTTCTTCAAAGTCTTGAAGAATATCCTTGAAGGCCCTTGCTTCTGAAATAGTTTCATACCCAAAAGAAAAGTATCATCCAAAAAAATTGTAAAGAAATAGGGTCCAAACCATTAGAAATAATTAAACCATTCAGAATCCTCCTTTTCCTTCGATCAACACAAAGTCTTCTTAAAGTCTCGCCACAATAATATAAAGAAAAGGGGACAAAGGATCCCCTGTCTCAAACCCCTCCCTAGATGAAAAGAACCCCTCAGACTTACCATTGATAAGAATAAAGTATTTAGGAGTGGTAATACATTCCATAATCAAATTTATAAAATGATCATGGAATCCCAACCTTTCCAGAATAATCCTAAGAAATCTCCATGACACTCTATCATATGCCTTATTCATATCAAGTTTTAGCAACATTGCCTCCCTCTTTGAAACATCCACTGAATGAATAGTTTCATGAATAGTAATAACACTATCAAGGATTTATCTACCTTCAACAAAGGCTCCCTGATTTGGAGAAATAAAACCATCCAACAGATCTTTGATCCTGAAAGAAATTATCTTTGTAATAATTTTGTAAACAATGTTACATAGACTAATTGGTCTAAAGTTAGTAACTTTACTACACCTGGAATCTTAGGCACTAGGGATATAAAATTGTTAACCTCTTTCAGTAACTTACCATTCATGAAAAATTCTTGGACAACTTCCTCCACATCATCATGAACAATGTCCCAAAATTCCTGAAAGAAAAAAGTAGGAAACCATCTGGCCCAAGAGACTTATCCCCTTCTAAATAAAAACAACCTCTTTTATTTCTTGGGGAGAGGAATTTTGACCAACTCAACATTATCCTGAAGAGTGATAACAGGTTTGAAGAAATCAATGATTTTACTCTCCTTGACAAGGTCAAGCTGCCCTCTAGCAGTCAACAAATCACTGAAGAAACTTATAAATTCATTTGAAATATCATCCTGATTCTTCAACCTCACTCCTCTCCTATCCTCAATTTCCATTATTGTATTACTTTGTTTATGAATAGAAGTAGTTAGATGAAATTTGTATTCTTATCACCCTCTTTTAACCATAAAGACCTTGAATTTTGTTTCCAATATGATTCCTCTTTTGCTTCTAGATTATGATACTCCACCAAAAGCAATTTTTCTTTATTCCTAATCTCCTGATCATACCTCCCACTTTCCAAGACTTCCTCAATCCTTTTAAGATCCTCAGAACTTTTGTTTTTTGGGAAAAATGTTACCAAAAATTTCCTTGTTCCATATTTTCATTCTTGCTTTGACATTTTTCAACTTAGACACTATTTTGAACATAGCTTTACCTTTAACACTAATTTTCCAACAAGATTGAATCTCCTCTTTTAAGGAAGGATGAAACAACCACATTTTAAAGAATCTAAAAGGTCTACATGTCATTCTTGTACTATTACTAGATTGAAAGTAGATAGGACTATGGTCCGACCCAATTCTAGGTAAAGTTGTAAGGAAACCACCCAGAGCCGAGAACCAACTTGGGTTGATTAAAAATATATCCAACTTAATTTGGATAAGATCATATCCCATTCTCCTATTTGACCAAGTATATTTCCCACCTCTCAACTCAATATCAACCAAATTACAATCAACAATAAAGTCAGAAAAATATCCCATACTATCACTAAACACATTTTAAACCCCCTTTCTTATCATCTAGGCTTAAGGGAGTGTTAAAATACCCTCCAATCATCCAATCCAAATCCCTATACTGAGAATGAAACTGCACAATTTCTGCCCACAATTTTCTTCTCTCACTCATATAATTGGGAGCATAAATATTAGAGCATATCCAAGCAAAACCATTTACCTTTTCTATGAACATAATGGCAAGATGATGGGACAAATTACAAATAACCAAACCCTCTCTATGTCCTTTTGAAGCCAAAAAGTAGAAATTCCTCTAGAGGCACCCATAAAAGACACATATTGCATATCCGAACTAAACCACAACTTATTTTTAATATCATCCATTTTTTATTTTTTCATCTTGGTTTCTTGTATCAACATAATATCAGGCTTATGATTTTTCTAAAATTTAACAATATACTCTATTTATTGGGGTTATTAAGACCCCTTATATTCCAAGAAATGAGCTTCATTTAATCTTATTTAGAGAGATGCTCTGTTCAATAGAGTGTTGCTTACCTGAATCAATTTCTTTAGCCATTGTTTTTCCCTTCTGTCCCTATTTGACATATTACCTCTTTTTGCAAAGGGCTTCCCACAATATGCTTTAGATTTTTCTTGTTTTTAGCACTCCTTTCTATTATATTTTTGTCTTCCACATTCTTTTCCATAGATTTAGAACAAGGCACAACCTCAAAATCTAAAAGATCAACTTCTACTTTTGTAGACATATCATCTCCTTTTACCCGATCCTTCTCTTGAGAAACCTCTATAGGAACCTCCTCTTTCTAAACTTCCTTGTTGATTTGTCCCACCTCCTCAAAATTCTCTGGAACATGAATCTAAACATGACTTTCAAGTTCAATTTGAACTGGATCTAGGGTAATTTTCTCAATGATAGGTTGATGATATAGAACAATATTTGAATAACAGGATCTTCAATTTCCAACACTTTGAAATCAAATTTTATTGAAGAAATTCTACTTGGGGAACCTTATTTTTCTCCAACTCCTTTTATTTTTTCTCCCAAATATTCTGAACTTGTTGTTTACCTTTCTTAGCTTCCTTACATTATCTCTGATCATGCCCCATCCTCCAACATTTCTGATAGAAAAGAGGTGAAACTTCATACTCAATTTTTTGATTCCAAACACCAAACTTTGAATTTAGTTCAATTTATTTTCAAAGCAAGTTCCCAACAGGAACATTGACACAAAACCGAGCATACATTAACCTTGTTCAAGCCCTAGTAATGGGATCAAAAATCACCAATGAACCTATCGCATTAGCAATAGATGTTAATATTTCCTCCTCCCAAAACTCCATAGGAAGGCTGGTAATTTAACCCACACAAGAAACTCATCAGATTTTTCATTATAAGGATCAAAACCCGGGATCCATTTTTGAACCAACAAACTGGATCTTCCCAAAAACTAGGGTCCTCCAAGGAGTATATTTTTACAATCCTCAGCATTAGAGAGATTTATTATAAAAACCCATTCACATAAGAAGAAATTTCTAATGAGCCTTTCGGTCTCCACTTCCTTCATCCCATTCGCAAAACCACTCAACATTAGGTTTGGATCCATAAAACTTACCGACTAAAGAAAAATCCATTTGAGATTTAGCTTTCTCAGCCAATCCATCTGGAATAGCCAAGATTAAGAGTCCATTCTTCTCAATATTCTTAATATTTGAGACCAAAAGTTGAGCCACAATGTCCTTGTTATGACCCAAAATCCTATCAGCCCACGAGGGAGAAAAAGATACCTTACCTTCTTCTATGGAGATTTTTACAAAAAGGTTAATTTTTTAAGGAAATTGTAAACCAAATAAAGACTTAGCAAACTTTGGATGGTAAATGTTTATTATACTAGAGCTATTAACTAGAGTGGTGGTTTTGGAGGAATAATTTCTCTAAGTGGGACATGGAGGTAGGATTGGGTCCTTAATATCCTTTGAGCAATCCACATTTGGAGCACCTGCTATGTTCCTCTTGGTTCACATGGAGAAGTTCGACCCCTACCTCAAGGTGTCTCTATGGCTACTTATTAAAAGTTTCCAATGGCTCAAGCAATTGTGTTATTATTTGGAAGATATCGGAGGATTTGTGGATATGAAAGTTTTCTATGTATCTTCCTCCACCTTGTAATATGTCTTTGAAGATATACTTGTCTAAGAGTTCACATGAAAACATCAAAACCCTCGAGTGTTGTAGGTTTTTGCAAGAAAAACAATGTAGGCTCTGGTTAAGTGAATATTTCATGAAGAAGAATTGAAGTAGTTTGTCTTCTTAATGGTTTTGGATTCTCCAAGGTTTGTCTCAAGCTATGAGAACATAAAAATCATGCACTTTTGAGTCTTCAAAATATGAAGTTCAGATTATATTATATTGTTTGTACTATTCCTATGCTCCAACACATTTGAAATGGAGATACACACCCCGCACATGTTAAAATAAAGGAGTGAATCTAAAATGCCAAAGGTTAATGGCTGAATGGAGAGTATGAAGGACATTAGGAGGATTGGTAACATGCATATTCTCTTGTAACTCCCTTTGCATGGTTAGAGAAGGATCTAAAATAGACATAAGCTCATTGTACATCATGATAAACTAAGTGGTAGTTACATTGTGATCTAACAAAAGTCAATTTTTGTCATATATGTTAGCTCAACAGGTTTTTGAATTGTTGGAACACAATTTTGGTCTTGCACAAGCATGCAAAAAGTTATATAAGGACATAAAATTAAAGGTTTAAATCATTTTTTCTAGATATCAATTACGGTGGTCATATAGTCTTCTTTTGTACGTATGAATAGGAGAAGCTACATAAAGGGTCCTTAAAGTTGATTTTGAAAATTATTTGTAAATGAAATGTCTAGAGTCAATTTTAGAAGTCGTGCTTGTTTACTTAATCTCATTTTTAGCATGCAATTGTGGTTGAAAGGGTGTAGCGTTGAGTGCCAGTTTTTGAAAAAGTGAGAACTATGTGTATGTATTGAAACCATGGTGAATTAAGAGAGGAGAGGAGAAGAAAAGTGAGATTAAATAGTGATCACATCATGTTGATGAAAACAACAAAGTGATAAAAGTGATAAAAACATTCTTGAAATAAAAGTGTGAGTTATAGCTCAACAATTTAAGAGTGAGCTTCCTAGCAAGTAGGCTCTTGAGAATAACATTCAAGCGGGTACTTAGCATAAAATTGAATCGGGTGCTTCAAAACTTAATTTAGAGCTTCGAGGTTGATTGGATTCTCACCACTTGGTGAGATCATTGTAATTCTTGATGGACAATTGTCCTTGATATTTCTTTGATTTCTCCTTTCTATGGTTTTTCTCCCTTATTGGGTTTCCCACCTTAAATATTGTATCCTCATGTGTACATGTGTGTTTGTTGCTCTTTCTCTTTCATGGTTGGATGCTCATGTTCTTCATGGTTAACATAGTTAAGCTTGGTTGATTGAATCATTATAAATTGCATAAAAAATTTAACAAGCATTGATTCACCCCCTAGTGCCTAGAATTTCTAACAATTGGTATCGAGATCATTCTCTTTATACAAGTTTAACGATTGAAGATAAGGACCTTAAGGCACAAGAATTAGTGGTCAAGCTGATACAATGCTAAAGAAGACGTATGAGATTTCTCAAGCCATGATTAAATAATTAAAGGCTGAAATTAAGCTCATGGAAGAAAATCATCTTGAAGAACTCAAAGAGGTGGAATTAATTGTCAGTAAGATGTCAAAAGATCTAAGTGTCAAAGAAAATGATTATGTCAAACTTGAGGAAGAATTGAATACTTCAAAGGATGAGCTAGAACAAGTTAAAGATAAATTGATGACATATCAAAGAACCAAGGATAGTTCAAGTAATCAAATACACCCTAATGACAGATCAAGTCTAGTTTTTAAAACTGAAACATCTCGGCATGAATTGGAGAATGAATCTAGTCATGGTCTATGATAAGAAACCATCAAATCTAAGGATGAAGAATGTGGTGAACTAAATGCAAAATTGATGACACTAAGAGAGGAACTGGAATAAGAAAGGAAAAAGGAGTTGAAGGGAAAGTCAATCCATGTATCGTATAAAGAGAGTAGACAAAGAACACCCATGGAGAGATTGCAAGATTGAATTTGAAAATAATAAAATTTGTTTCAATTGCCATGAGAAGGGTCACATAGCTAAATTATATCTTGAAGAGCCTATGGATCATGATTGGGTGAAGGAAACATCTAAAGTTGTATGTTTTAAGTGTAAAAAAAAGGTCATTTTTCAAGACACTATAACAAGAGGAATCTCATCTAAAAGAGGAAGGATGAAGTCAATCTTACTCCTATAGAAACAATCAAGGGAAAATCAAAATTATCCAATGAAGAGCCAATCTTAAGCGAGATGACTAAATGTAAAAAACTAAGTAGTTGGATTAGTCAAATACATGAATAAAAATCATCCATTAATTCCTATGATATGTATGTTTTTCCTAGTTAAGAACAAGTCCATGTATGATGAGGAATATATGTGCTTAATGAGCAAAAATCAGGAGATCGTCATTCCAAGAAAACCATTCAAGGGAATCACAAAGAAAATCTGCAAGAGGGAAAGGAAGGTGGAGTCCTTTGAGGACTTCATGATGTTTTAAGTGTTCTCAGAAGCATGAAATTCCTTCTCTAGGATTCTAGAAGGAAGGAGTCATTTTGAAGGAAGCCCAATGATATTGTGAAATCAATTGGTCATCTTGTAAGCTATCAAACCTCAAACAATTCTTCTCCATGATGATCTTGAGTAAAACAGTCTAGATTTTTTTGTTCTTTATTAGTAGGTGTTTATTAGAACCTTCATATTACAAAGGTGTGTCATATTCAAGTACTAGTACTTATTGAAGCTTCTTGAATATTCTTCTTGATTTTTCATGCAAAGAGTGTATGGTTAGTAGGTTTCATGGTCTCGTATTAGTTTCCTCCATATTGCTATTATTGAGTCAAAGTTGAGTCATCCTTCCTAGATTATATTCATATAAGAGGTCTTCACGAATGTATAACACTATTGAAAAGTGTCTACTATTTTGGTTTAACATTTTTACACAAGTTGATCCCATTTTGTGCCATATGAGTGATCATTATCTATAGAAGGTCTGATTGATTCTAGAGAAAACATCCTTTTTTGAAAGTTAGGGTCATGTGTTCACAAAAGAGTCAAAGTAGTCTCAAAATAAATGCACCATAAAATTTGCAAATGTTTGTGTTATCAATTCAAGAAGTTATGATGTCAAATGTGCCTCTACCAAATATAAAGTTTTGATCTATCAATATATATATTTCATGTTGATGAGAGAAATGACCAAATTTACAAATTTTGGTCTCGTAGAAGGTCTAGCAGATGTGGGAATCTCAAAAATACTGTTATCATGTCAAATAAAACTTAAGAATAGGTCAAATAGAGTGTGATATCATTATTGCTTAGGGTTGAGTAAAGTGCATGTCATAAATTGTGAAGGAAATATATGTATGTCTGCAAGTTTGGTAACTCTTCTTAGAGAAAAGGAAATGGTCAATGCTTCTCCAACAAATAGTTTAGGACTAAAAATAATAATTGAGGCATTACAAGATGGTGAAACACATCAATCACGGTGACTAATCAAATGTAAAGGTCCTTCAAATGATAAATTCTTATCAGATTTGTAAGAACTATTGATTTAAGGAATATTTTGATGTAATCCCTAAAGGGGAAGTTAAACAAATAGATTAAAATGGTTTGAAACCATCAGAATTGATTAAAATCAATCCTAAAAAATTTAGGTCAAAAAGTGTCTTCACTAGCTAAATTGAAGCCCTAACTCGGGGTTTGAAGGAAGTTTTTTCTCTAAAACAATTTTTCGTGGATTGAAAATGTTGAAATTTAGAACACATTCTTATAACATGATTATAAAGGAGTCTTAAAATTTTTGGGGTTATATGATAGTGTATATTCATACTTTTCTTTGAGAGTCCAAACTATATACAAAAGACCTAATTGAGAAAACAAATGCAAAACTAATCATTATAGGCATAAGAAGTTGGTGCACAATTGATATGATATAAAATTAGGGATAATGAGTATTCAAAAAACATCATATATCTTTAAGAGAATAATCTTGAAAAAATTATGGAGAAATCTCATAACTTGAAGGCTACAAGACTATGTGTGCAGAGTAGAGCTTGAAATGGTCAGTACTAAAGAAAGGATGGGTTTAAAAGACCATTAAAGTTGTGACGTATTTCACAAATTGGAATATATGAAATGAATCATTAACTATACCTCTTGACCCTTTGAAAAGGATAGTGAATGAATTGTGTTTTCTATTTTTATACAAGTATGGTCAAAATATATAAACCAACTGTGACTAAGAATGAAAGATTCATTCTTGCAAAGAGAAGGCAGAAACCCTGATATGTGTGTTGTAAATCTAGCTTGCATCACAAGCATTATACATGCTATAAACTATCTTGCTACAGTATCATCATCATGAAACAAAGATAACTGGGAAATTATGTCAGTAAAATACAATCAAGTACTTGACATTTTTCTAAGGTCTAAGGTGAGTTGGTGAAAATTCACATGTTCAAAGGAAGCTTGAAGAACAATGGAGAATAGTAAAAGCATGTGCAAGTTGTGGCTAGAAGGCTAGATGCCTGAAGTAAGAAAAGAAAAAGAAGATTGTTCTACTTTGTACAATGGTGAAAGGACAAGATATTTAATATGTTAGTGTTATTTACTAATTCTTGTTAAAGTCCTACAAGTCCTAAGAACCTTTGAAAGGTGAGGAAATTGTTAGAAGAGTCTACTTATGATGATCAAATGGTATAACTTGCAAACAAAAAGTGAAATTCCTTAAAAAAATTGAGTCTATACAAAGTAGTAGCATGATTTGGTTACATAAGTATGGAATACCCAACATGGTGCATGAAACAAAAAATGAAGAGTTGAAGGATTTGGTGATCAAAGCATGCAAAATCTTAAAAAATCTAATGCCTATAAAAGATGAAAATAGCAGTCTTGACATGATATTGGAAGTACACTTGTGAATTGTTGCTAAATACTACTAAAAATAATGAAATAAAATTTTAAGACCTTGACACAATTTGCATTTCATCTTTTGGCATGAAGGTTATGTGTTGAGTCAATTCCTTGGGTTCTCAAGTAGATGGAGATAGTACCACCATAGGGGGAGTCACAAGAAGTTGGCTCATGATGAGTGTGGGCTTCCATAGCAAGATGAAGTTGGTCCATTTTACACTGAAAATGTGCCTTAGAGATAATTTCATTCTTTTGAGGCCAAGTTGGACATCACAAGAAGATGAGAGCTTAGACAAAGATAACTACCCAAACATGATATTTGAATCCAAATGAGGTGAGTCAAGCTAGGGGAGCTTGATATAGGATAAAATGCATCTTATCACATCAAATACAAATCTCAAAATATTAAGGAATTAGAAAAAAAAGGCATAATTTTTATGTTTTGGCATGATTTCTTATAAGGCACAAGTTTGGAACATGGTGAATAGCTGAAATGATGACAAGTAAAAGGAGAAAATTCCTAAGGGGATCTTGTGAACAAGTAATTTTGTCTTTATTATGCATTTTTGTCCTTGGTTGTCATTATTTCACATCAAGTGGTCGGGTAACCTTTGTCATAGATGTCAAAGGGGGAAAGTGGACCAAGAAACATGAGAAAAGGGCTTGCAGGTGTTGGTCTTGATTGGTTGCCATCAATGTTTCTAGGTGGTTTCCATCAATGAAAAAGGGGGATATTGTTGGGAAATGTATTATAATTTTTTCATTGGTTTCAAGTTGTACATTGATGTCAAAGTGTCCCGAAGGTGTCTAGGTGGTTCCATGAGGTGTGTGATGATTCCTCCCAAGGTTGTTTGAAAGAATTAATAAGTTCAAACATGATCAATTAGCTATGTGTGAGGTGTTAACAAGTTTGTAAGAAGTCTCCATGGTCAACTTATGAAGTTTCGGGTTCTCTGGGCCTAATCCTAATCTAAGATTAAGTAGGAAGACATGAGAAACAAATCAAGGAAAATTAGGAAGAGTATATTTTGAGCAATATGAGATAAAATAGCATGTGTGGAAGGATTATTAAGTCTATACTCAGGCTACTATGACATGAATGTAGCCATTTTGGGAAATTTCGGTGAAGATAAGGCTAGTAGGCAAGTGTAAATGATGAAATAAGGCATGGTGATACAAACTAAGTATGGAATGATAATAGTATGATGACATATGAGGTGTACAAAGATTCATAGGTGAATAAAAAGATGACTCATGCATCATACAGGTCTAAATGGAATTCTTTTTAGGACTAAAAACTAGTGTTGCACAAATGAGATGAGACTTATTTTTAGAGAATCATCTGAAAAACTAGTCATTTTAATTCATGGTAGAGTGATTTTTAAGGTTTTGTCAAAACTTCAAGACCTAAGGAAGTCTTTTGTGAAAATTATGGTAGTTTTTGTAAAGCGGGTTTTGGAAAATCTTTGATTAAACACTCTAACTTTTTAGTTATCAAGAAAAATTGACAAGCCTCCTTAAAATAAATCATAGAAGAATTTTTTACTGTGAATTTGGATAAAAATATAATGTAAAAACTATGAGATCAATTGGTTAAGTATTTAAAAGGTTCTAATCATTTTTCTGACCTAGTTTGAAACACTCCCAACCTTCATCCTAGAGCGATAGAGGTAAAATAAAGTTTTTGGGCATAAAATCACCTAAGAAATCTATGAAACCTTCTTAGAAGTGTAAAAGAATATCTCAAGCACAATTTTGTGGTATTTGTGTTTCCCAAGCATGATGGTACAAAGACAGTTTTCCATTGTTTTGAAGAAATTTTCTGAACAGATCGGTAATAACAGAGTCAGCAGAGACTAACTATGATGTGAGATCATGTTTTAGAGGTAATATTGTTGTCCATGAAGAAATCTAGGTGGGTTTAGTACAAAGGTTGTGTGATTTTTTCCAAGTTTTGAGTCCTACCGCCAAAATGCCTCTCAAGCTAGATTTGTCATGAGGTGTGAAGGATTTGATGCATAAGTCTATTAATGAGATAAGAAAGTGTGATAATCACCTACTACATGTTCAATATGAATTGATAGATCCCATGGGTTTCTATTGTGAATACTTGAACAAAATGTCTTATAAAACTAGTCGAGAATCAGAGATGATTTCATATTATCCCCTCATAGTCCATGATCACAAGCAGTTGATGATGTTGTATTACTTCCATCTAAAGATTGAAGGCATTAGTTGATCCTAGGTGTGAAGGTATGCTAGTAAGGGGACACCAAACCAAAATTTATCCTTAATGTTTAAAATCAGTATTCATAGTGCTAAAAACCTTGCTTCTCATAACCATTTTCCTTGCCTTGATAACTTCATTTGGAGTAGTAAACAACTTAATAAAATGAGCCTCTTAAAATGGTGTAATAGGTGTTAAGGACAGTGATGAAGTTTACTCATTTAGCTAACTATATATGGGTTCTCATGACAATCATGAAGGACTGTATCCTTGGCCTCAAACCTTGATGTTTAGTCATCAATAAATGTAGAGCAAGGTTTAAAACATGTAGTTATAATCATTATGGAATGATCACACACTTACAATGGCATAAATGGGAAGAACAATTTTGTTACGACTTGAGTAACTATCTAGGGTTTGAAAGTGGAAACCCTCAATGTGCACAACGTTAAAAGATCAAGCGTGTTATTATTTTCAAGATATAAAAGAATTTATGGATATGAAATATATCAAGGTATCTTCCTCCACCTTGTAATATTTCTATGAAGATATACTTGTCTAAGAGTGCACGTTAAAACATCAAAACCATCGGTGTTGCATGTTTGTGTAAGAAAAACAATTTAGGATCTAGTTAAGTGAATATTTCACAAAGAATAATTGAAATAGTTTATCTTCTTAATGGTTATGGATGCTCCAAGGTTTGTCTCAAGCTGTGAGAAAATCAAACTCGTGTAATTTGTGAGTCTTCAAACTTTGAAGATAAGATTGGATGATCTCATTTTTAATTTGCCCATGCTTTAATGCATTTTAAATGGAGATACACACCTTTCACATATTAAAATGAAGGATTGAAGCTAAAATGGGAAAGGATGATGTCTGAATGGAGAGTATGAAGGACATTAGGAGGATTGTTAACATTAATATTCTATTGTAACTCCCTCTGCGAGGTGAGAGAAGTGTCTAGGACATATATAAACTCGTTGTACATCATGATAAACCAAGTGGAAGCTACCTTGTGATCTAACAAAAGTATTTTTTTGTCATATATGTCATCTCAACAGTTACAAAAGTGTTGGAATGTAATTTTTGGTCTTTCACAAGCATGTAAAAAGGTATATAAGGACAAAAATAAAGGTCTAAATAATTTTTGCTAGATGTCGATTCTGGTGGTCATATAGTCTTCTATGTATGTATGAACATGACAAGCTACATGAAGGGTCCTTGAAGCTGAATTCAAAAATTCTTTATAAATGAAAGGTCAAGAGTCATGTTTAGGAGTCATGCTTGTTTACTTAAGCTCATTTTTAGCATGAAGTTGTGGTTGAAAGGGTGTAGTGTTGAGTGCTAGTTTTTTAAAAAGTGATAAGTGTGTGAATGTATTGAAACCATGGTGAATTAAGATAGGAGGGGAGAATAAAAGTCATATGAAATAATGATCACACCATGTTGATGAAAAAAACTAAGTGGTTAAAACAAATTCTTGTAATAAAATTTTGAGTTGTAGCTCAAGTAATTTAGGAGTGAGCTTCCTAGTAAGTAGGTGCTTGCAGAACAACAATCAATTGGGTGTTTGGCATATAATTGAAGTGGGTGCTTCAAAACTGAAGTTATAGCTTCAGGGTGAGTGAATTTTCACCACTTGGTGAGATCATTGTAATTCTTGATGGAAAAATGTCCTTGATATTGCTTTGATTTCTCCTTTCTATGGGTTTTCTCCTTATTGGGTTTCCCACCTTAATCCATGTTTCCTCATATGTAAATGTGTGTTTGTTGCTATTTCCATTTCATGGTTGGATGTTCATGTTCTTCATGGTTAACATAGTTAAGCTTGGTTGATTGAATAATTTTAAATTGCATCAAAAATTTAACAAGCACTAATTCACCTCCCCTCTCAGTTCCTAGAATTTATAACACAACTCCCATCTAAAACCCTTTGCATTCTATTTTTATTATTTTTAAATATTCTCCATTGTGTATAGATAAAGAAAATTATTTTAAATAAAGAGATAGATATCTCGGCATACATCTCTCTTATGGAGTTTTCTAGTTTATATACATTTTTAATTGACATTGGGGTTATTATTATTTTTCTCGGGTGTTGTATTACTTGCAGATGCATTATCATTTGAGTTTGACATCTTGCATTCTTGCACCCTCTTCTTCTTATGTACCTTGTAATTCTTTCTTCTGTTTCCGCATCATGGAGGATGCTCTTTCCAAAATTGATCATCATAGGATCGCTTACAACCTCCCCTACTTCTTCTTGGGAGAGAGAACTACACACCATGGCTTCCATGGAACACTACTTCTCCTATGAGGGTCCTTCACACTTCCTTCATGGGCCAATTCCTACGCGCTACACGACTCTAGTTATCTTGACAAAATTCTTGAAACTTGTGACCATATTGTTGGTCACTTGATGTTGTATGTCAATGGACCTCTCCTCATTCACATGGAAGACTCGAGATCCTCCCACCACATCCGGAGAATATTTCGGTCTTTTTTGGGAGACCGTCACATACTACCTCGATTATATTACGCTATTGATCCAGTTGTATCCTCATATTCTTCATGTGATGGTAGTTCTGCTGACACATACTCACTTGATTCTTCTTCTGATGATGAGGATTGTGCTCCCAGTTCTAATGCCAAGAGTACCACCAAGGACTCCTCTCCTCCTCTCACCTTTCCATATTTTTTTGACACCCCTCCCATCTCATCGTTATTGATCGGTCTCGTGTTCAACCTCATACCATAATTGCACCATCCTCCTTTCCACTTCCAGTGTGTGAGGCCATTTCCACTCCTCTTCCTTCATGCATGGATGAATTATACCTATCCAACATCGCTCTTATATTTTTCGATCCCCCTCATATGGATATGTATTTACTCGAACTTGGTTGTATTTTGCAGAGTCCACTTGTGACACACTACAAGCTCCTCATCCTTCTACAGGTGTTTTGAATGAGTCTCTCATCTCATTTGTTAGGAGCACCCCTTTTGGGACTCTTATCACTTCCACTTTTTAGGAGACCATCATTGATACACCTCTACTTGTGGATCCTCTTTCTGTTGTGGGTGTTGTTTTGTTTCCTTCACATCACTTGGACATCCTTTCTACAAGTGTTCCTTCTTCACACTCGAAAGTTCTGCATGTGACATTACCTTCGATTCATTAGCACTCACTTATTAGACCTATGTCACACTTATGTGGACCAAACTCATATTTCTTCGTAATGCTCCTTCGGTTTCCTTCATGGAGTGGGAAGAATTCCAACACTTCTTTTATGTCCTTCCTAAGGGTAGGAACATAATTTGGTGCATGTGGATCTTATTCGCTCCGGAGGTAGAGGACCACATAATCGACACTCTTTTGGGAGACCTCTTAGAGTTGTATAGTTCAGATCAGTCCATGGAATCTTCGCATTCCTCTCATCTCTCTCTTCTTCTCTCTTCTTCTTCTTTCCAAGATATTTCCCTTTTATACATGGGTACCTTATCAAGCTCCTCAGTGGTTGGGACCCATATTTGGCATATTTCTTATATTAGAGAGTGTGTTTTTCTCTTATGGTGGATGTTTTCCCACTATTTTTTCCTCCATTGCATAGGATTCCATGTTGTACATGGGTACCTCATCAAGCTTTAGTGCCCAAACCCATCTTTCTCCTCTCTAAATTTCCATATCATCCTAAGTTATGATTAATGGGGATCTTAGTGTGACTCATTTTCCACATCACTAGGCATGTCATCTCACTTAGGTGATGTCATAGGTATAGGTGTCATTTAAGGGTCTTCATGAGACTCCCTTACATGTAAGTATGTTAATGCATCATTTGTGCCAATGCATCTCTTTTAAACTATTCACAAGGTTCAATCTATCAAATTCCACAATCATGTTTCTAACTTCTCAAAATGAATCCTCCTTCTATATTATGCCTCAAAAATATGTCCTAGATAGTCACAATTTTAGTTAAGCCTAGGTTTTCACATATTCTTGAAATATCAATATTTCTTCAACCTTCTTTGATGCTTATTTTAATGGTCACAACTTCTACCTTCTACCACTATTATCTTCTTGCTCTCAAGGACTTCTAAGTTTTACATTATTATTTACTTCATACCTTACCCTTAATTGTAATAATATTTTTGATAACTATACATATTCTTTATTCACAAAAATCCTTCAATATCCTACTTTGTTTCTTGTTCTCCCTAGGTTTATGACCTTTTCATTATACTTACCGGCCATCAAGGTATTCACAGTTCTAATATTAGTAATCAACTAATGTACATGTTTGATTTCATTTGCAAATTATCAACTCTACACACTCCCCATAGTCAGGACTATATAATTACTTTTGAATCTGAGATACCTCTAGCAATGGCTTGTCTCTTTACCTTCATTTATCATGCATCCTATATTATATATTTGATTATTTAAACTCAAGAGAATGGATTCTTATGCAAATTACCTCTCTTTTAAACCTCAAAAAAACCTTAGGAACATGTTATAAAGGAAATTCTCACAAATACTTATTTATTTTTCTTACCTAACTATTTCCTTTATTTTGACATTTGTGCATGCAACTCCTTTAGCACTTTCAAAGCATCATTTTACAAACTTGACAAATCTCGTAGCATTTACTGATTGAAATACAACTCCTTTAGTTCAACTTTGTCCTAAAACCGAGACACAACCTGAGGAAACTTATTTTGGATTTAATTTCTTGTTTCATGTCCAAACAAACCAACTTCATTTATAATTCATGGACATCTATTAACCTTCTTAGAAAAATTTGGATCATGCATTAGTTGTGTAATAATATCAAAAAGCTTTGAAACTTGGAGTAACAATTTACACACACAAGCCTTTACCTTGTTCTTCATAGTTTCTCTTGTCTTGATCCATGTCTATTCTCATGAACACTTTTATAGACTTCCATGGTCTTTTTAAAACCTATATATCATACTTAATACCTGTAACAACACATAAGGATTATAAAAGATGTTCATGATGCACCAAGTTCATTCATTCATCAACATTTAACATAATTTTGCACTAATAAGAATTTTATTATATCAATCTTGGATTGTACAAGCTTCCATGAGACTTAAAGGCTCTATTACAGTGATGTATTCCTCTTCCAACTTGTAATCTCTCTCTCCCACCAACATTTTCATTTGATTTTTGTTACATCATTATGAATATTGGTAGGTAGTTAGGTTTCCCCAACTCCTAGCTCAACCATGATTACACTAACTACATTGAGTTTATACCTAGGTAGGGTAATTAGAGGGATTATTATGATGTGATCACCTAATAACATCAATGTAAAACCTATATTAGCATCTAACCTACTAACTTGGGCCTGGAGTACATACAAGACTAATTTGAATATTCAAATGTGGATTTTGGAGGGAAACCTCCAAAATGCCACTTATTACAACAAGAGGGGTTCATATGGACCAAGACACCTATTAAACACCTTAGACACCATAAAAATACTAATCAAGACAAAATTTTCTTTATGTACATGATGCTCCTGCATCATACTCCTCATGTGGAGAGAGAAACAACTATGTACAAAAAGGCCTTAGTCTTTCTTTTCTTCTAATTGGTTTCAACTTGTAAGATTCTTATCTTTACCAATGTTTTCTATTAATTCTCTTTAGCCTCATGCTTCTTTGAATCTTCTCTCTTTATCTTCTTCTTCTTCTTCTTCTTCTTGTCTTTTTCCTCAAAATGAGGTCTTCATTCTCTTTTCTCTTCACTTGACCTCTCAAATGAGCTATCTTTTCAATGAAATTTATCTCTTCTTCTATCATACCTGCACATTCACAAATACACAAAAACTTAGATTTAAAAACAAGAGAATTTTGAGTCTCTTCATGTGTTTTCTTTTCACCTTCTCTTACATTTTCATTTTTCTCTTCCATATTCTAAATTTCTTCTTCACCACACTTCACCCTTTAAAGCACACTCAAGTGCTTGTAATTATTATTCTAATTGTTCTTGACTTATGTACACAAACTGAAAATAAATTTTTTCTTTCTCTCCTCTAAATTCTTCTTCAACAATGAATGTTTCCTTGATCTCATCTTTAATTTCTTCTTTCTTTTGTTTGTTTGCCTTCACTTCCTTCATTTTTAAATTGTTTTCTTCCCCTTTATTCTTCTTCTTAAACCGTAGTCTCTTTTCTCTCTTCATGAGTGACCTTAGAGGCCACTTTACCACTTTCCTTATCACTATTTTCATCTTTGTACTCCTTACTTGTCTTTTCATTTCTTTTTATTTCCAAATCATCTAGTTGCTCCAAGCTTCTTCATAGTTCTCTTATTTCTTGCTTTTCCCACAACTTTATTTTACTCTCTTCTTCTCTCTCTCTCTTCTTTAATTTTTTTTCTCTCATTTATTTTTCTTTCTTACTAATCTTCATCAACTTACGCAACTTTTTTCTATCTCAGCCTCCATATTATTTCTAGCAAGTCTTTTTCACCTTGCCAAGTCTCACCTAGGTTTGTTTTCTTACCTAGTCTTTTGACTTCTCTTCCTTTCTTCACTATATCTTCTCTTTCTTCACTTTTATTCACCTTTTAAAGGAGAAACATGTCACTTCACACACATTCAACTCATAAGAAGGAAACAATTATCTTCAACAACCCAATAAACTCAACCACATTCTCCAAAACAATTATTTACAATGCTTTCTTTATAAAAAATCAAGTTTTACCTTCAAATTAATCACTTCAAATTATTTTTTTCATTATATAATACAAAAATAATGTAGATCCCTAAATTCAAATCCTCTATAACATTCACAATGCATAAGAAACCACAATCTCATAAGTTCAATCACCCAAAAACATCGAACTTGTCACTTTGCTTTGATAGGTAAATTTTGCTTAATATGCTAAAAAGGCTTAAAATTTTGTATCAAAGGATAAACCCACTTCAAACATGTTTAAAATAATTTTAAAAAATCAAATCATTAAATTAGTTTACCATATCATCTTTCACAACTTTCCTTTTTCACCTTCACAAGCCCTTGTAGCCCTACAAATTGACAAAATCTGAAAAATTTCACAAATCACACCCTTTTAATCATAATTGGTAAGATGTTTAGCTACCAATTATCCTCATTATCATGCCTAAAATTTTTCAAGTAAAAACTCCACACCTATTTTATTTTATACACTTTTAGCTTTACTAGCCATTTTAGCAATTAGCCCTATTCGACACAAATCCCCAAATTGGGAATGACTGCAAACTTCTAAACAAAAAAGTTGTCTTTTTAGAAACCATTTTTCCTTATTCTTTCTTTTCATCATTTATTTTCTCTAAATTCCTTTCCTACTTCACCCAACACCAAAACTATCATTTTTGCTTGTTTCACTAGCTTGTACTAGGTTTTCTTACTCTAAACCCTAAGTTTTGATTTCTCATCTCTCTAATCACTTAGAAAACACCTAAACTCCCTAAAAACACATGTTCAATATTGTACCATCCCTATACATATTTATTATTATCTTTATCTTATTCATTTGCATGGTTTTAGGCATGTATAGACTTGTTCTTGCTTGCATTAGTCTCCACACTTTACCTTGACTCTATTTTTCTTCTCTTCTTGGCTTATTTCAATGAGTTATCCCTTCTCTATATATATCTTGAAAATCTCTCTCAAGTCAATATTGTTCTTCCTTCCAAATGACCCTCCATCTTAACTCCTAGGATTACCCTACTAGACTTGTGTTTGTATGGGACAAGGTATTCAAGTTTATATATAAATTATGAACCTTTGAAAGTATATTACCTTCTTCAAGGTCTTCATCCTCCATAAATGTTTAGGACTCATCCTTATTTCCTTCAAATATTTATGTCAACCAAAGAACTTAATTGACTTGTTTTCTTAAGCAATATGTGTAAGCTCATTTCCTCTTAAACTATACTTTGTTTTATTGATTTGAGTAATGGTTTTGGATCCATATATTATAGTGATATCTTTCAACCTAATCACAAGATTCAATCTATCAAGCTCCAAAATCTTGTTTCTAACTTCCCAAAATGAATCCTCCCTCTACACTCGCCTCAAGACTATGTTCTAGACTATCACAGTTTTATTTAAGCTTGTGTTTTCACATATTCTTGAAATATCAAGATTTCTTCAACCTTATTTAATGCTTATTTTAATTCTCACAACTTATACCTTCTACTACTGTTATTTTTTTTCTCTCAAGGACTTCTAAGTTTTCCACTCATGTCATATTGCAGTCTTGTTGATAATTGTACATATTCTTTATTCACAAAAATCCTTCAATATCATACTTTGTTTCTTGTTCTCCCCTGAGTCTATGAACTTTTCATTATACTTACCACTCATGAAGGTATTCATAGTTGTGATATCAATGATAAACTAATGTACATGTTTGATTTCCTTTGCAAATTATCAACTCGCACACTCCCCACAGTCAAGACTATATAATTACTTTAAAATATGAGACACCTCCGACAATGTCTTGTATCTTTACCTTCACTTCTCATGCATCATATACTAAATATTTTATTATTTACAATCAGGAGAATTACTTCTTATGCAAATTACCTCTCTTTTAAACCTAAAAAAACCTTAGGAACAAGGTATAAAGGAAATACTCACAAATACTACTTTTTTCTTACCTAACTCTTTCCTTTCATTTGACAAATTATGTATGTAACTCCTTTAGCAATTTCAAACCCTCATTTTACAATATTTATAAATCTCATAGCATTTATGATTGAAATACACCTCCTTTAGTTCAAATTTGTCCTAAAACTAAGACACATCCCGAGGACACTTATTTTGGAGTTAATTTTTTTGTTTCATACTTCCAAACAAACCAACTTCATTTATAATTCATTAAATTTTATCACCCTTCTTAAAACCATTTTGATCATGCATTATATGTGGAATAATTTCAAAAAGATTTTAAACTAGGACTAAAAGTTTACACACATAGGCCTTTACCTTATTCTTCATAGTTTTCGTTGCCTTAAGTCTTGTCTATTCTCATGAACACTTTTACAAAATTGCATGGTCTTATTTGAGCCTACATATCCTAATTAATACATGTAAAAAAACATAAGGGTTATAAAAGAGATTCATGATGCACCAAGTTCATTCATTCATCAACATTTAACATAATTTTGCACAAAGAAGCCTTTTATTATATCAATCCTAGATTATACAAGCTTCCACGAGCCTTAAAGGCTCTATTACAGTGATGTCTTCCTCTTCCAACATGTACTCTCTCTCCCACCAACATTTTCATTCGAGTTCCTTTACATCATTATGAAGATTGGTAGGTAGTTAGGTTTCTCCAACTCCTAGCTCAACCATTATTCCATTAACTACATTGATTTTATAACTAGATAGGGTAATTAAAGGGATTTTTATGACATGATCACCCAATAACATCAATATACAATCTATATTAGCATCTAACCTACTAACTCAGGCCTAGATTACATGCAAGACTTATTTTTATATTCAAATGTGGATTTTGGAGGGAAACCTCCAAAATGCCACTTATTACAACAAGAGGGGTCCATATGGACCAAGACACATAAGACACCTACAAATTACCTAAGTCACCCTAAAAAGACTAATCAATCCAAAATTTCTTTATGTACATGATGCTCCTATATTCGCAGATTTAGGGTCGACGTATCATTTTGGTTGGAGTGTTGGGACTACGAGCACATTACAAAGGCTCACCAAGGGAGTGTCATGGATGAGATGGGTTGACTTGGAGTATATAGTGGGTTTTTTTAGGTGTAGATCGGATCATGTAGCCACGGGGCCTATTTGAGGAGAGGATTATTATAGACAACAATTAGTTGGATTACAAGGTGGTGATGTAGTTGGAGGCCTTATACAAGTTTTCTAGTATGGTTAGGTATAAAGGGGAGTTTTATAGAAAAGATGACAAGGACTTGGATGTAGCACTACTAGATGTATAGGATCCAATTCGGATGGTAGATGAGGAGGGGGTAGGGGTGAGAGTGGATGCACAGGGGGTAGTGGTGGGGCATGATGATGTCGGTGTGATGTAGGCTTACGTGACGTAGTGGTAAGGACAACTAGATGGATTTGAGAGACGTGTGTGGGCTTGTGTAAAGGTTTCACTGAGAGGGTGACTCGAGGGAGGGGATGAGGATGATAGAGTGGCTTTGTTGGAGGCCGCTATAGTGAGTTTAAAGGCCAAGAAGGCCATGTTATTAGTTGAGTGGGCCACAATTATTGGTGAGAGGGACACTTTGTGGGTGGAGAGAAAGATGGGTTGAACCGTGAGGTCACTACTATACAGTAGAGCTTATACAAGCGTGCCCGATATAGATGAGATAGAGAGGCCTTGTAGAAGGCATTTGGTGTGACATACCCATTGATCTCATGGGATTAGCTACATGTTGTTAGGACTCAAATTAGGGCAAGATAGGTCCACCTGGTAGTGTTATTATAGCTAAATACCAGAACTATGTGGGGAGCTTCATTACCATGAGGACTTAGTGAGGTAGAGGCTTCTAGATGAGCCTTACTATACTAATTTTTTGGCTTGATGATGGTAGGATCCATCAAGTTGTGATGCGAGTGTGGGTTAGCCACCGAGTGGTCTAGGTGAGGGACCTACCAGAGACCCAAATAATGATCAAGATAACAACATTAGAGGGAGTGTTTGATTGATAGACATTCGGTTCAATAGATAGTTTGGTAGGCCTATGTTAATAGATTTTGATGTATAGAATTTTAATGTATAAGGCTCTTCTAAAGCCTTTGTCAATGACGATGTACATAAATTTTGATACATGGGTCTCTTAAATCCCTTGATGATGTATAGACACTTTTGATGATACACACACACACACATGATTTTAATATTTTTGTTATGTTTTTAGTTTTGAAATGATTGTAATGTGATGGGTATAGATGTATTTGATGATGATTTAGTTAATGGGTTTAGTTATGATTTTGATATAATGAGGTATGGATGTATGTGAAGTGTATATTTTTATACTTAGAGATGTATAATGTGATTGTGATGATCTTGTTGTTTGATTTATGCACTTGCAGACACAAAATCTATGTACTTGGGTACATTTCTAAGTCCTAGAGCATACTAATATATACATAATTCCTAAGAAAAACACTAGTAATTAATAATGTCTTTTATACCTTTTGTTTTGTCTCTTATACTTTTATTGACCTTACACACCATATATCCCTTTCGGTATTTGGTGATTTATCTTTTATGATCTCAAACACTAGCGCTAATTTAAGACAAGTTCCAGTGCACTCCTATCCCTTCTAGGTGCTCCTGACCCTCTCTAACCCTTTATCACTCATTTGGGTCTCTTTTACTTCTTGGGCATCTTTTACACTTTTTAGTCAGCCTTCCGGTTGTCAATTACAAAATTCAAACAAGGGAATCATATATAAACATAGTTATTTCTCTCTAATAAGGGGCTAAGCACTAATCATTACCTATCATCACTTATCCTTACATTCAAAGCCATAAGAGCACTTAAAAGGCATTCATCTAGCGCGCTCATACAAGGGAAAAGGGTTGCAGCACTCTGAATACACAACATAAGAGGGGGAGTTCATTTTATTCCATCACACACATTCTATACATTGCTACATTCTAGATCTAGCCCACTATCATTGTGCAACTTGCACAAGGGAAACCTAGGGCATCATTACACACACATACACACATAACTACATGGAGTCTAAAATATAGTGTAGTGTGTGGTACTAATTTCCTCTTTAGGGGACCATGAGGTCAATCGACTCCACATTATGCATCTTTTTTTATTAAATTTGATGTGGCTTGTGGACATGTTCATGTAGACAATTGTTTTCCAAGTTACAGTAAAATCAAAAATCTAGAAGTGAAACCAAAGTGTCAAAGGGAAACTAATATAATAGATCTCCTCCTGCAAAAAAAGGAAAGAACCTTAACTCCTGACTAGACATTTGGCACCTAGATTAGTCACTAGTTCCCTGGCGCTCCTGTCCTCCCATGGGAACTTCACTCCTACACATCTCTAAGTCCCAAAACCTCTAGTGAACCTTAATGACATTTCTTACAGTCTATTTCAATATTTCTCCTACCCAAATCATCTTCAGATTGTGTGACATCAGTTAAGTCACCCTCTCTCTCCCTCTTGTTTAGGGTTTCATATTATTATTTGCTTATTACTTGTGTCTTAGTGTATATTATCATTGTATAGAATTCATTACATTAGTTACTCTACAATTATATTTAATTCAATTTATATTAAATCATTTGGTGAACATGTTCCTTACATTCCCATTATTGGATCTTTCATGGCTTCTCATCCCTTTGATTCCAATGCTTCCCATTGTATATCTAGGTTCAACTTCATAATCTCCTTGTTAAGTGTGTCCTAGTTGATCCTGGATTTGGTCTTAACATATGCACTTTGTCCTTTCTCCATCAAATAGGACTTTCTACTACTCATCTCAATCCATCTACTCTTTGTATCTTGTGGCTTTGATGATACACTAAATAAGTATTGGGTACAATCTATCTTTTCCTTACTATGAGATCTTGCACTTTTAATTTTTTATGTTACATCATTAATCATTATGTTCCTTATACTATCCTTCTAGGCCATCTTTGGTTACATACTATGCATATGCTTATTTTTACCCCTACCATAACACACAATGCCCTCTTACACCTTCTTCCATGGATACTACTATAGTAGATTCCACACCTCATATCACTACTCCTAATGATATTCCCCTCATACATGATGCTAATGAAATTACCTACATTGCACATCCTTCTCCTCTTGGGGTGCACCCTAGTGCTACTGATTTACATGATCAATTATCTATTGGTACCCATGATACTCCTCCCATTATGTCTCACTCTCGATACACTTTTATTGATCATATGCTTAGTGCTTCTAATGTTACATCTCTCTCTGCACCTTCCTCATCACAAGTTAGAGCATTGTATGTTGGTTTTACAATGATTCCTAATCCTCACACTTTCTAAGATCCTATGCATAATTCATTTACTATGGTTTCACATTATCTTGTTACATCCATGGGGGAAATCAATTCCTCTCTTCTTGCCTTTTTTTCTATGGTCATATGGGATAATTTATATTACTTTATTACTTATGCTCTTCTAAAATTGCAACCATTTATTTTGATGAGTCTTGTTTATCTACCTCCATTGTTTGACATTCATATTGATGAGCCTCCTAAAATTACATATGTTACACATCTTTTGACTCACATACTTTTTATTATTATTATTATTATTATTATTATTAATTAAATAGTTTTTGAAATGGACTATACCCTTGTACAATAAGCTTCAAAACCCATATTTAACAATTATATCATAACAAAATGAAAAAAAATTAGGATAAAACATGAAAGCCTAGAAGTAAAAATTTTTGCTCAGAATAGAACCAAAAAAACATCAACTTATCAGCAAGAAAAAAATTGATAAACAACGATAAAATTACAATGCACAACAACGTCAAAGCATAAAATCAAGTTGGTGTCGAGAAAAGAAATATGAGGCAATAGGGAACAACCGAACAACAAAAGAGAACAAAATCAACTAGGTGGAGAAGTGTTATTCTAAGAAATATATTTTTTCTTTATACACATCATTACCCAACCTCATTGAAACCTCCTTGTTCGGAAGACTGACCTCAATATAAGGAGGAGTATTTTCCTTGTCCGCATTGACTCCAATTAGGACAAAAATGTTATTTGCCTCAAATAAATCTTTTTCCTTATCCACGTTGACTCCATTTGCAGGGACAGTAATGTTGTTAGCCTCAACTAAAAGTTTTTCATTTTCCTTGTTACTAAGAATAGGAATTTCAGAGATAGAGGTTTCTAGAACAAAATCAGAATCAGCTTCTAAATCTCGATTTGAATCAAGATCCTCTTTGGCTTCGAAAACTAGGTGTTTCAGAAGGGCATCTTTCCACCAGTTGTGTCTCTCATGCTAGAAATTTGTCATCCCACAATCATTAGAGGTGTGTCCTAAAATGAAATGTTAGGAAATAAGGGATAAAATGTGCGAATAATCCCTCACAGAATCGCAACAAGAGAGACTAATATGCAAAAAATATTAAAGATCTCAAATAAAAGTGCGTAATAAAATAACACAACACAAAGAGACAAGATATTTAACGTGGTTCACCCAATTTGGTCTACATCCACCAAGAATCACTTGCTCATATTTTATTACAAGCCACCACTCTCTCAATAAAATACACAAATCTATTTGGAGCTATGCTCAACAAACTCTATAGAATCCACACCCAAATTTAAAGAACATCTATAATATTTTCCATACATCTATCATATGCATAAAACCATATAATAGATAAATCGCTTGCAGTTTTACAAAATTGTGGGTATCAAAACCATGGGTGAAAACCATCCCACAAACCTATGGGTCAAAATCCCACCCATATGAGAAAATCATGTTTCCAGCAATATATTAGGCACGTTTTAAGGCTCGAACCCTAGCGATGATACATGAAAAGTGTACAATACTCTTAGTGTACAGTCTTCAACACTTTCACACATGAAAATAGGCTCCACAACCTAACAATCTCCCACTTGGAGACTAGTTTTCCTCTGAGAAAACTTCTCAACCCTTCACTAGTTTCGATGAAGACCAACCAAAGCTGAACACAACTTCAGTTTTTCCCTTGTGACCACCTTGGTCATCATGTCTGTAGGATTTTGACTGGTATGGATCTTCTCCAGCTTCAACTTCTCTTCCTCCAAAGTTGTCCTAATGAAATGGTACCTTAACTGTATATGCTTTGTCCTAGAGTAGAAATCAGAGTTCTTAACCAGGTGTATAACACTTTGACTATCACTATATAGCTTTCCTTCCTCCTGCTTATGCCCCAACTCCTCAAGAAATTGTTGTAACCAAATCATTTATTTTCTTACCTCTGTGGCAGCAACATACTCATCCTCTGTGGTTGACAAAGCCACTAGCTTCTATAGTCATGAAATCCATCTCACTATTGTCCCACCTACAGTGTAAACATAACTGTCGTACTCCTCCTACTATCTACATCTCTAGCCATATTTGAATCTACATAACCACATAAAGTGGTGTCTGATCCACTATAGCACAAAATTGTCCCCATGGTCCCTATCAAATACCAAAGGATCCACTTTATTTCTGCCAGTGATCTCTACCTAGATCACTCATAAATCTACTCACCGCTCCCACTGCATGGGCAATATCAGGCCTAATACACACCATGGCATACATCAAACTACCAACTACTAATGAGTAAGGTACCTTGGACATTTGGTTTCTCTCATGCTCTATCTTGGGACACTACTCCTTTGATAACTTGAAATGGCCTGCCAAAGGAGTCCTAATCGGTTTAGCATCCTGCATATTAAACCTCTCCAAGACTTTCTTAATGTACTCTTCCTGAGATAAAGTTAGCTTCCATTCCTTCCTATCACGAGATATCCTCATACAAAGGATTTGTTTGGCTGCCCCCAAATCCTTCATAGCAAAGGATTCACTTAGCTTCTTCTTGAGTACTTTTATTTCCTGCATGTTTTTACCTGCAACCAACATGTCATCCACATACAGACATAGGATAATATAATTGCCATCCTCAAATTTATTTGTATGTATGTAATGGTTAGAATGACATCTAATATAACCTTGCTCCATCATGAAGCTATCAAATTTCTTATACCATTTACGTGGAGCTTGTTTCAATCCATACAAGATCTTCTTTAGTTTGCACACCATCTCCTCTTTACCTTTGACCTCATAGCCCTCTGGTTGCTGCATATATAGTTCCTCCTCCAAATCACCATGGAGAAATGCAGTCTTTACATCAAGTTGTTCTAAGTGCAAGTCTTCTGTTGCAACTATTCCTAGAATAGTTCTAATAGAAGTCATTTTTACTACAAGAGAAAAAATATCATCAAAATCTATACCTTTTTCTATGCAAACCCCTTGACCACCAACCGGGCCTTGTATATTTTCTTGCCTCCTTCTTCCTCTTTGACTCTAAACACCCACTTGTTCTGTAATGCTCTTTTTCCTTCGAGTAGCTTCACTAAATCCCATGTCTAGTTCTCCATGAGAGCCTGATGCTCCTCATCCATGGATTGCTCCCACTTCTTCTTGGCATCTACCTACATTGCTTCATCAAAGCTCTCTGGTTCTCCACTATCAGTGAGTAATAAATAATAAAGAGAAGGAGAAAACATTTAGGTTCTCTTCTTACCCTAGAAGACCTCCTCAATATAGGAGTTTGGGGTTCTGTTGAGGAGGTTCCTGAACTGATTCATGTGTCACTTTTCCATCCGGAAGATCCTCTACCATTGCATATTCTTTCTTGGATTCTTCCCTATTTTCTTGCAACTACTTCTTATACATGACTTTCTCATTAAAGACCACATCCCTAGATCGAATGATTTTCTTTTCCTTAATACTCCAACATTTATATCCAAATTCATCACCACCATAACCAATGAAAGTACATTTTTCTGACTTAGCCTCTAGCTTGGTCCTATCATCCTTGTCTATATGAACAAACACCTCACATCCAAAGACTCTAAGAAATGAATAATTAACTTTCTTACCATACCAAGCCTCCTCAGGTATGCCTCCATCCAAGGCACTTGAGATTCCTCTATTTATCAAGTACACGGTGCTCTCACCGCTTCGCCCAAAAAGAAAGAGGGAGTCCTATATGTAACCTCATGATACTAGCACGTTCCATTATTGTTCTGTTCATCCTTTCGATACCTCATTCTATTCGGAGTTCCTTAAACCATCTTTTGCCCATGGATTCCATTCTTAGAACATTAATCATCAAATTCATCGTTGTAATACTCCCCTCCATTATCCGACTGAAACATTTTAGCTTAAGACATGTTTCATTTTCTACCAAGGCTTTTCATTTAACAAAGTGTCAAATACATCGATTTGTTTCTAATACAATAATCCTAAACTTTCCTTGTTGCATCATCAATAAAAGTAACATAATAATTTGAACCCCAAGAGATGATACCGAGCCAGCCCCCACACATCGAATGCACCAACTCTAACTTACTCTCTTTCTTTGTAGGTCCAACCTTGAGAAACATCACTCACTTTTGTTTCCCATATATGCAATCCTCACAAAACTTCAAACCTATTTTTTTATATTCAGGAAAATCCTTCTTTATGATCTCCATGCCCTTGTGGCTCATATGACCGAGCCTATAGTGCCATAATGTTGTATCTACTTTTGAAGCCACGAGATTACAAACTTTAGTGCTATAAGTGGTTAAATACAATTCATACCTTCTTACCTCTTGCCACCAAAGAGCACCCTTGGTAACCTTCCAAGAGTCCACTGTAAATATCATAGTACAACCATCACTTCCCAACTACCCTGCCGATATCAAATTTTATCTTAATGTAGGCACATGTCTGACATCCTTTAATAGCCAAGTATTCCCATTCTACATCTTAACCCGAATAGAACCTTTTCCAACTATGCTACAAGGCTCATCATCACCAAGAAAAACATGCCCAAAATCTCCTTGAACATAATCAACAAAATAATGCCTATGTGGAGAAGCATGGAAAGAAGCCTCGAATCTAAAACCCAAGATTCAGTAATATTGTGCAAAGAAAGAATCAAAGCATCCTGACATACATTACCCGTTGCCACATTTGCATCCTTGTTTTCTTCCTATTGTTTCTTCTTGTCCCAAAGCTCCCAACAAATTCTTCTTTACATGCCTAGACTTTCCAAAGTGCTAGCATATTATCTTGCTTTTTGATTTTGACCTGGCCCAATCCTTTGATTTTCCACAATTTCCTCTATTCTTCTGTCTCCCTCTAGTTTCCACTATCAAAGCATTCCCTAAAGTAGAAGATTCACCAGAGATTTTTCTTCACGTTTCCTCACTTAGAATCACCCCTACAACATCCTCAAACTTCAACTTTGAGTTAGCAGGAACCGAGTTGCTTACTACCATTATCAGGCTATTTCAACTCTCAAGTAAAGAGCACAGAACTAATAAATCCCTAACTTCTTCATAAAATTATATTATAACCGAAGCTAGCATATTTACAACCGTATTAAAATCATTTAGATGATCTGCTACTGAACCATTCTCAGACATCTTCATATTAAACAAATTTTTCATTAAAAATATCTTATTAGAGGCAAGAGGGTTTTTCATACAACTTCCCTAATGCATCCATAAGTTCTTTTGTAGTCTTTTCCTTTGAAACATTAAATAATACCAAAGATGCAAGACATGGTTAGATTGTCCCAAGTGCCTTCCTATCCAGAAAATCCCATTCCGCATATATCATGCTCGAGGGTTTGTTCACTTTCTTAGAAAGTGGAGTATAAAGATCCTTCTGATAAAGGTAATCTTCCATCCGCATCTTCCAAATTATGCCATTGAATTTATCAACCCTAGATCTTCCATCATCTGCCATAAATCCCACTCAAGATAAAACTTTCCCTACGATTCAACACTTCAACAAACCAAACTAGGCTCTAATACCAATTATTAGGAAATAGGGATAAAATATGCGGAATAATCCCTCACAGAATTGCAACAGTAGAGACTAATATGCAGAAAATATTAAAGATCTCAAATAAAAGTGTAGAATAAAATAACTCAACAAAAAGAGAGTATTTAACATGGTTCACCCAATTTTGGCTACGTCCACCAAGAATCACTTGCTCATATTTTATTACAAGCCACCACTCTCTCAATATAATACCTAGATTTGTTTGGAGCTATACTCAACAAACTCTACAGAATTCACACCTGAATTTAAAGCACATCCGTAATGTTTTTCATACATGTATCATATGCATAAAACCATATAAATAGACAACTACTTAAGTAGTTTTACAAAACCATGGGTATCAAAACCATGGGAAAAACTATCCCACCAACATATGGGTCAAAATCCGCCCATATGAGAAAATCATGTTTCCGATATATCGGGCACATTTTAAGGCCCAAAAAAATTTTGGCCCCAAAACCCCTGCATCGGGGCTACCACCCCAGACCCCCACTTGGGGCTCGGCCCACCCCGAACCCCGACAAGGATACATGAAAAGTGTACAAGTACTCTTAGTTTACAATCTTCAACACTTTCACACATGAAAATATGCTCCACAACCTAAGACTCTAATTGGGACGATAATGTTGTTAGCCTCAGATAAAACTTTTTCATTTTCCTTGTTACTAACAACAGGAATTTCAGAGATATAGGTTTCCAGAAAAAAATCAGATTCATCTTCTAAATCTCAATTTGAATCAAGATCCTCTTTGGCTTCGAAAACCAGGTGTTTTGGAAGGGCATCTTTCCACCAGTTGTGTCTCTCATGTTGGAACTTTGTCATCCCATAATCAGTAGAGGTGTGTCCTAAACAGAAACATATCCTACACCTAAATGGTAGGCCTTCGTAATCTAAATGTTGTGACCAAGTTCTTCTTAGCACTCTAAGATCAATGGTTGCAGGAAGATTTTTAGAGGTGTCAAGTTCCACCAAGATCCTAACATAAGTAGTGTGGGTGTAATCAGTAGTTTGAGAATCTATATAAATTATGGTTCCTAAGGTGTTGCCAATAGATATCAAACAATCACGACTCCAAAATTGCAAGGGTAAATGGGGTAACCTGATCCATATAGGTTTGCAAGAAAATGATTCAGTGAGCGGGTTAAAGGATGGGAACCAAGGTTTAATGATCAAGTACTTAGATTGGCAGACCTAGAGCTTGGATGTAATGGTGTTTCTATTAGATATTAAATAAAAACCATAATGAAAATACCTTTAGCAAAAGGATACAAATCTAACCTTCCTTCCATAATCAGAGTCCAGTGCTTGGAGATCCAAGCATGAAGAGTAGGAAGGTTGGGCCATAGTCCCCGAATCTGCAAATTAACGTGTGTTCCTTGTAATAGTTTTTAGAGGAGATGACCTCTTCCCCAAAAGTAATGCATGGGGTAATGTCAACAAGTTTCATGGGGGAACCTTTTCCATTTAATGTATCTTTGAAATAAGGTAGAGTTGTAGTAGAGTCACCCTTACCAGTCTCACCAAGATCTATGTTAGGGTTCCTGTTCTCATTATTGCCATTTCAATTTCCATCACCAATCCTTGGTTTGGGAGGGTCAGTGTAACCTTTTCTTTTCCTTGGTTTTGCGAAAAGGTAAGACCGATCCAAGAGAAATGTTTTGTAGATTGATGTGGATCCTTGTCTCCTCCAATCACTTGGCCACTTTCATAAAGGCTCCGTATTTAGCTACGGACATCTCGGAAATAAATCTTTGGTTTGCACCATATTTTGTGAAGAGGGCTGCAATTTCTGTTGTGTATGGCCATCTCCACCCTGCATGTGCATATAACCACCTCCTCCCATCTTACACACATATCCATGGTCATTGTCAGCAATGTGATTAGGGTTCACGGGAGCGGTATTTTTAGGGTATGCATGATTCATTATAATATTTTATGTATAGGTAATTTTATTAAGGCATAGGGCATTGACTCATATTGATCCTTATGTTTGCACTTAATTTTTCCACTATTGCCAACACACACAATGCTACACCTATTCTATTTTCTCCTAATGGGTACATTCTTATTGCTTATACACTTCCTATTCATCTAGTTGGGATCTTGGACTCTATAGGGTTTTCCCCTCACCATGTTGACATTATTCTTTGGTAGCTCTTGTGTTTACCAATGTTCTACCTATTCTAGTTTCACCACATGCATGACACAATCCTACTCCACATGTTATGATACATGCACTTTCACACGACATATGTTCATCCTCTTTAGCATATCATGGGATCTTTCCTACTACTCTCATTACATATATATCCATCACTCGCACACTTAGGGGACATCCAACTCTCCCCATAGTCACATGTTCTAATCAGCAGTCACATATCCATACATTACTCTTGTTTTGTAATTCACGTCAATCTTTCTAGCAATGCTTTCTCTCATCTACACTATGTGCACACCTTGTTACATCTATCTATGCTTTTATGTTACTCCATACATGTCTTGCTACTCATGATTACTTATGGATCCTTCTACTCATGGTACACATACTACTTTCTATATAGGGTATACATCCTTTCGTGCACTATACATACTCTGGCTATTCTTACTCACAATGATCACATCTATTTTCCAATAGCTCCTGATATACACACTCAAGGGGCATCACACTTTCTCCCTATCATTATTCAATGTCTATATTGTGTAATTTTAGCTCTTTTTCTACACTTCATGTTTAGTGCTTCACGATACATCTTTTCTAGCATATACTCTCACACAATACATTCATTACCCAATGAAAAACTCTTGTTCTATTGTTCATGCTTGACTATTGAGGGTGTAATTCTTTCATGACCCCACATATCACATCTTGGATACTCACAATTCATGCTTCATGAATATATTTCTTAGCATTACCATGTATCTAGTTCACATACTTTATCTTCATTACCCACTCATGCACTCTAGTACTACGGTTCACACTTGAATGTTAAGGGCACACTTCATCAATGAACCATGCATCATCTACTCTGGCTACACTTCAATCTCAATACTTCACGATACATCTTTCATAACATCTATTATTCTCTCTCACTCCGTGCTTCATGGCTATCTTTCCGAGCATCACCACATCATTGGTTCACATACTTTCTCCTCATTACCCAATGATGCACTCTAGTGCTACGGTTAAAATTTGATTGTTGAGGGTCCAATTCTTAAATAATGTTTCTATCATCTACAATTCACACTCATTACTTCATGATACATCTTTTATAGCATCTACTCTCACACAACACATTCATTACCCAATGACACACTCTAGTACAATGATTGACACTTGATTGTTGAGGGCACACTTCATCAATGAACTACACATAATTTACACTTGCTACACTTTGAGCTCAATACTTCATGATACATCTTTCATAACATCTATTATTCTCTCACTCCACGCTTTATGGCTTCTGAGCATCACCCCATCTCCGGTTCACATACTTTATCCTCATTACCTGATGACACGCTCTTGTTATATGGTTCATTATTGACTGTTGAGGGAGAATTTCTAAATTAACCTCATCTCATACACATTTTTAGGGGGAAACGTCAATCCTATCATCTTCACACCTTGTATATCACACCATCACACTCACACAACATTTACATATCTTGGTTGCATTTACTCTTGTTAGCCTATACTACTTACATGTTTCACTTTATTTACTATGCTAGCCAAATTCTTAGTATGTCATTATCTTTTCTATATATACATACATGCGAGTTCACTTGGTATCTTGAGGTGAATGTATGGCCTTTCACATATTCATATATGATGTATGATGCTTGAAAATTCTCTCTACCATTCCCAGAGGCTCTTGAAGGAATTTACCTTTACTACTCTCACACTCCACATATCACAGGTTCTATTGTCACATTATTTACTACTTCTCATTATTGTCACTTTACTTTTCACTTATCTATACACAATTTGACATACTATTTATCTCTCTAACATGATAATGGGTTCTTCATGTGTAACATTTGTCTTACAGGATCAATATAACCATGGTTATCTATCACTATTTTCTTGATATTGTTTGAGGACTATGCCCTATGTCTTGCTTGATCATGGTATGCTTTTGGCCTTTTGGAAATGATTTTATTTTGACATTGTGAGCAATGTCTAATGTTAGAAACCCATTTTTTGTGTTCCATCTTATCTTCTTAATTACTTGTTACATTGTCTTATCTTGCGTTTAGCTATTTTTACTACTAACACTTGCTATTAGCCTATATTTTTTACATGTGCCTTAGTTTCTACCATGCACATCCTCACCCTCTATAGGTATCCACTTCAGTTATGCATATCAGTATCAATTCATCTCCTTTGGACTACATTATCCTATAATCGTCGCATGCACCTCAAATGAGGGGGACATCTATTGGGTGAGCAAGACACCACTACAATATCTAGGAGCTTCAATGCAACACATAATAGCATAGAATCAGCATAGGAACAAAGTTACATATTGGCTTCGAATCATACTTAGGCCCAAAAATAGAGCATACACTAGCATCCCGGTCTGCAGAGCGGTAGTAGTGAACGCTTGTGTCCCCCCTGGGATCTTGTGTCATGGGGGAAAAATCATCATTTTCTCACTCCAACATACTTTACATCAGATTTCATATCTATTCTTGATGTAGGCACTTGCCTCTAGTTACATAATTTAGTCTATCATTTACATTTTAGTTATAATCAAAATAATTGGAACAAAAAGAACAATATGAACAAATTAGGTACATACTATCTACAATGGTGCTTATTCATGAATTGTCATAAAAGAATAGAAAAGTTAGACCTCTCTCCCCAACACTCTTCTCTTGGCATGAGATTTCCCAAAAACTTGCCTTTGGCGTGAGATCACCCAAAAACTTGCTCTTAGAGTGAGAACGCCCAAAAACTCACTCTCGGCATAAGATCACCCAAAAACCTCACCATCGGCATTCAAATCTAGAAAATCCAAGCAAACATGATACTTTTCTATATCATACTCATTTACATAAGCAGGTGCAAAATTTCCTTTTACACACTTTTACACTTTGTACTTACTATCTAGGCATTACTTTGATTTTTCTTGTATTGGACTTTGACTACTTTCTTGCTCTTCTTTTACAGGTCCATCCTTATACGTAAAAAAAGTGGCTCACATCAGCAAGCAAAAGCTCCAACAACAAGCACGCTACTACGTGTACACTTCACCCCTAGGGTTTACCTTCCTTTCCTAGTCTCCACGCTTCACATTACGATCACTTCACACTTCACTTGTACATTTGGCATGTTATCAACAACACTCTTCTCTACAAGATTACAAGGTATGCATATTTTATCTACTTTATGTTATTGAGTATTCACTCAAAAACATAAAGTGGGGGAAGTATATACATGATTTTGTTGTTTGAGTTATTTTTTTAGTTTTGTAATGATTGTAATGTGATGGGTATAGATGTAGTTGATGATGATTTAGTTAATGGGTTTAGTTATGATTTTTATATAATGAGTTATGGATGTGTGTAAAATGTATGTTTTTATACTTAAAGATGTATAATGTGATTGTAATGATCTTAGATATGTTTGTGACAAATGATGACCTTATTGTTTGATTTACGCACTTTTCGACACAAAATATATGCATTTGGGTACATTTCTAGGTTTTAGAGCATACTAATATATACATGATTCCTAAACAAGAAAAATAGTAATTAACAATGTCTTTTGGGTCTTTTGCTCTATCTCTTATACTTTTATTGACCTTACACAACCTATAGCCATGTCGGTATTTGACTAATTTATCTTTTATGGCCTCAAACACTAGCACCCATTTAGGACAGAAGCACCCAGGCGCTCTTGTCCCTTCTAGGTGTTCTTGGCCCTCTATAACCCTTTCTCACTCTTTTGGGTCTCTTTTACTTATTGGGAATCTTTTACACTTACGGGTCATCCTTTCAATTATAAATTACAAAATTCAAACAAGGAATCATATATATATATATAGTTATTACTCTTAAATAAGGGCTAAACACTAAGCATTACCTATCATCACCTAAGCTTGCATTTAAAGGAACAAGAGAAATTCAAAGGAATTCATCTAGAATGCTCATAAAAGGTAAAAGGGTTACATCACTATGCTTACATAGCATAGGAGGGGGAAGTTCATTTTATTCCCTCACATGCATTCTATACATTGCTTCATTTTAGATCTCGGCTGCTATCATCAGCATACAACTTGCACAAGGGAAAATCGGGCATCATTACACACATATAATTACATGGAGTATGAAATGTAGTGCAACACTGACACTCGGTACTAAGTTCACTCCTTGGGTGATCATTGAGTTCATTCTAAATTCACATTATACATATTTTTTATTATATTTGATGTGGTTTATGGATAAGTGTAGGTAAACAATTCTTTTGAAGGTTACATGTACAATCAAAATCTAAGAGTGAAACCAAAAACAAAGGGAAACTAATAACAAATCTCCTCCTAAACAAAAAGGACATAAACTTAGGTCATAACTTGATACTATAGAAAATTGTTACACCAAAATCTCAAGGAATTAGTGAATCCGTACACCATGATCATAACATCCCACAATACTTCCGCAAAGCCCAACCAAAGTTGGATTTATGCCCACACTCCCATACATACATGCCTCACTTCAATGAAATTTAGGTTCTCGGCCCCCACCTACAAAGCATAACCAATCGAGTGGGATTCGAACATGGATGGTCACTCTGATACCAAATGTAACAAACCATTACACAAAAACCTCAAGGCATTAGTGAATCTGTATACCATGATCATAACAGACATTAGTTCCTATATCATTCACTAGCACCCAGGCACTCCTGTCCTCCCATGGGTGCTTTTTTCCTTCACATATCTAAGTCTCAGAACCTCTAGTGAGCCTCAACAACTCTCCTTCCCAAATCATCTCTAGATTGTTCAAAATATGCTAAGTCACCCTCTTTGCTCTTGTTTAGGGTTTAATATTATTTCTTGTTTATTGTTTGTTTCTTACTATATGTTATCTTGTATATAATTCATTACAGTAGTAACTTTACAATTAAATTAAATCAACACTATACGATGGATAAGAACATAATTTTTCTTCCTTACTATTCTAGACGTATATAATGTATGATGGTAAATTGTTTATATGTATGATACTGCACATGTAACTTTCTAAAATAATGCTAACACATGAATCGTAATGGTTAGTCATACTAGGATCATAGATGGATGTGGGATAGTTGTATCTATCCTTTTATGACATGAGCAAGGTTTGTATCTAACAAACATGGGGAAACAAGTTCTTCATGATATTTCCAAGGTTTTACCTCAATTTTTTTATATTTTACAGTAGCTAATCAATGTGGGAAGCTTGTGTTTGATGGAAAATATGATTGATGTGGGAAGTTTTCCTAGGATGGTTTGATTTTGATATGAGCATTGATCGATGCGGGAATCCCTTTTGATATGTATTTTTATTGGGTTGTCATCCTCGGAGGGAATGGTCAATGATTGATTTATTTTTCTTCATGGTAGTCATCTTTCGAGGGAATAGTCTATAGCTTTATTTAACATGATTTTTCTTTTTATATCTGTCCTTCAAGGGATAGTTTTATATTTTCATTATATCCATCCCATGGATATTTTGATATTTAAACCGAGGAAAGCCTTGGTAACTACTTAGTAGGGGATAAATAAACGTGTACTACATGTATGTCATCGTCATGTTGTTAAATAAGATGAGACAACGGAATGGTGAGAGTAATGATTATGGGGTTCCCTAATTATGAGAAGGGAAATTTTTCATGAGGAATATGCTACTAATAGAGCTATGGTGCCCATATTCAAAGTCATGACAGTCTCTTGACGGAAGAGACAACATAACTATGAATCATTACAAAAGTGATAGGATGTGTGGGTTGATAGATGGATATCATAGTGTGACTAAGGTCTCATAAGTTGATAAGTTAATAATAGAAACACCACAAGTGCAGGGTATTAAGAGGCTCCTTTTCAGGTTTACCATCAAGGGAGGCTAAACAATAAGCCCAGACCCATATTTATGAGTGATAATATATGGTCCAATATAGTTTGGAGAAAAATTCCCACATTTATTCTTTTCCATGTTAGTTTTCTTTGAGAACAAAATCACCAATGTTAAATTCATGTTGTTTGAGATGTTTTTATATGCTTGTTTGATTCGTTCTTGATAGATGTTGATATGTTTAAGGGAATTTAGGTGAAATTTACCTAACAATTCAAGTTGTGATAGGTGTTATTGACAATAATCCTCATCAAGGATGAAGTTTTTGAAAAATGCATAAGGATGGGACCTAGACTTTGAGAGGAAGAATGGATTCAGTTTCATATACTATGGAGAAGGGCGTAGCACCCTGTAGGGGTAAAAATGTTTGTCTGGTATGCCCATAAAGCAAATGGGATTTGAAGATGTCAATTTCTACTAGCTTGGTCAATAGTTTTCATGAGGATTTTGTTGAGATTTTGTTGGATGCTTCAGATTGGAAGTTTACTTGTGGTTAATAAAGAGGAAAATATTAGTTTGATGTTGTAAGTGTCCAAAAAAAAATTAAATTTCTTATTTTTGAATTATTTTCCATTATCTATGATGATTTTATGAAGTATACCAAAGAGACAGATAATGTGATGGTGGATGAAGTTGACAATTTTATCTACTTTAGTGGAGATAAGGGAATTGCTCCCACCCATTTTGTAAAATATATAGTTTTTGTGATGATGGAATTGTGTCATTGTGATGAGTGAGGGTTGATAAGGCCAATAAGGTCAATCCCCCATTATGAGAAAGGCCACATATCTTGAGTGGGTTGAAGAGTGTGGCTAGGGATATGTGTGATATTGGAATGTTGTTTACATTTGATGTATTTCTTGATGTAGTCACAACAATATTGGTTGAGCATATGCCAATAATATCCCATGTGTAGGATCAATTTAGCAACAACTAAACCATTAAAGTGTCCACCACATATGGAATCATGGACTTCTTAGATAATTAGACAAGCCTCCAGAGTTTTAAGTCACTGGAGGAGGATGCCGTCAAATTCTCTTTTGTAAAGGATACCCCCTAGTATGACACGGTGGGATGCACGTAGTTAAAAATATATTTTGTTATATATGGATAGATCTAAAGGTATTTTTCTCATGGAAATATATTCATATGTCTGTGTATACCAAGTTTCAAATGAGTTATCTTCTATGTGATTGATAGTGGGAAGTTCAGTGCTAGTATAGGAGGGTTGATCAAGTTTGTGTAAGACGATGAAGATTTTAGAATGGAAATCAGTGACAAAGGAATGAGAGAGGAAATCAAAGCCATGGCATGCATAAATTATTTAGATGATGTAGGGGTGGTTTCGATTGTGTAGTGGTCAAATAATTGTAGTAAGTCTTCGAAAATGGTTTTGTATTTTTGTAAGACCTCATTTTTACATTGATAGATCCCTTTGATTTGATTGATGACTAGTTATGAATCTCCATAGATTTCAAGAACTTGTACACCAAGAAAGGAGGTTATCTAAATGCCCATGATGAGATCCTTGTATTTTTTCATGTTATTACTACATTCAAAATTTAGATTGAAATATAACAGAATAAGAGTGTCTTAAGGGGGATTATGAGTATTTTGGTGCATCCCCCGTGTCTACATTTTGACCCATCAATGAAAAAAATGATTTAAAGAGGGGTATTTCTGTGATCGAGAGTGTTGATATATTTTTGGGGGAAGAGTTTGCAAGGTAATTGATTTGAAGGAAAGGGAGCTTCGTGAGATGATCAAAGCAATAACATGCCCTTTAATGGATTCCTAAGATATAAAATCAAGGTCAAATTCTGTCATAACCATGATCCATCTAGTGATGTGATCATTTTGATGTGTTTTAGAATGCATATATTTGAGTGGGTTAAATTTTGTAACATATGTTTTGTGATTAAGAATATAGTGGTGGATTTTGGAAGTTGTGAAGTACAAAGAACAACATAACTTTTTAACTTTTGAATAAATATTTTTGTAATCATGAAGGGTGTGGATAATGTAATAGATGAATTTATCCTTACTTTGTTCATCTTGATGTGATAGTATGGCTCCTAAGGCATGGTCAGTTATGGAGACATAAAGATAGAAAGGCTCCCCCTCACCTCGGAGGTGTAAGCACAAGTGGAGATAAAAGATAATGTTTGGGGGCATCAAAAGCTTGCATTGACAATTTTCATCCCATTTAAACTAGATTTCCTTTCTTAATAGATGATGAAAAGGTTGGAAATGGTATGACAGTTGAGAATTGAAATGATTTATTGATTGAGGATTTCCTTGAAGGTCATAAAGTTGTTTGAGATTATAAGGTGGAGGCATTTGGACGATGGATTTGACTTTTGGGGGTTGAATTAAATTCCCCTAATGGATACTATAAATCCTAATATGTTTCCTGTGAGAACTTTGAATACGCATTTAGTGAGATTAATATAGAGAAAGAACTATAAAATATTCGCAAAGATCACGTCAATAATAGTTATGTTATCTCTTTAATGTTTGGATCTACCTAAGAGATCATTTGTTTAGTATTTTATAGTTTTGTGGATGAGGTGATGAAAGATGTAGGTTATGGTGCATTTATAAGTAGCTCATGCATTTTTCAAGCTAAAGGGAATTATTTTGTAGAAAAAGGTTCCCCATGGGGTGATAAAAAGTCTTATGTTGATCTTATGGTGCGATGAGGATTTGATTGTAGCCAGAGAAAACATCCATAAGAGATAACATCTCATGGCATGTTGTCATATCAACAAGCTAACCAATGTTGCTAAGGAAAATTCATCTTTTGGAAAAGTGAGGTTAAGGTCTAGAAATTCCATACATATGCATAATTTTCTAGTAGATTTAGTGAAGGGAAATATGTTAGAAACCCATTGTGGATAATTAATGGGTAGTATGAAGATGGTTGAAAGAAGACATTGAATTTCTTCTTTAACTAATAATGTGATGCGAGGTGCATCCTACAATGCTTTTTCTTCATGGGCTTAACATTTGGGATAGTGACGATATTATGGATGATGATTTTAGGTTCTATACCAGGAATGTCACTATAAGACCATGTGAAGGCTTGACTATGGTTGGATAGGAAAGCGGTGAACTGTGAAGTTCATGTGATTCTAAGACTTGGCTGATATTGACAATGTGTGGCTCTTGTGATGTGTGATATTAACATCGGTGGTTGATTCATTAAGAAGCATGGATGTGTTAGAAGGAAGGGATTTTTGAAGATAACTATCCCCAACCCCTAGATAGGACAAGATAGTGTTGTCATTGTGGTAATGAAGGATATTAATGATAGGGGACTCATCTTCTATCATTTGTGGTAATGTGAGAGGAATAGTTTCAATTTTGTTGTTAGCTTGATAGGTTAGTAGTCCAAGTGTGATAGTGTTGATTAAAAAAATTAGAATGGGATAGATACGATATCGTCCACGTTGAAGGGTGAGAGTAATGATGATGATGGGTTTGGTTGATATTCTAATATTGATGGTTACGAGTTGGATTAAAATGTCTTGAAACCAAGGTCATACGTCTCGTGGGGATTCCTCAATTCTTCAAAGGAAAAGTCGTGTGGAACTTTTTTATATTGACCCAGACCAAATCCCTTCCATGCACAACAATGGAGGTACGTTCAGGAAAAGCGTGGTTTTTCTAAAAAAAAAGTATGATGAGAATGGTTTTGCATTTGGTTGATTTTCAATATGAGATGAAGGGCGGATGATACCTCTATAAACAAGTTATGTTTGGATTAAAGGGGGACCAAAGGAGATGATATTTCCTACATTATGTTCATAGAGCTGTTGTTTGTCAGGTCTCCCATATGTTTTAGGCGTAGGGAGTGAATTAAGAGCTAGAAGGTGATACTCCCCAAAGCAAGATATGTTGCATGACACGTCTTCAAAGGATTGATTGTCTAGTAGTTTGGATGCAAGAATGGAGGATCTTGTAGAAGCTTGATTTGAGGATGTGGAGTTTTTAAATGGAAGAAACACGTCATTGGGTTTGAAGGTAATGTGAAAAGATCTAAATGGATTCGGATCAGCGTGGATCGTATAATTTTTACCCTCATGTTCATATTTTATACATTGATTCAGTGTGGATGGGATACATTTCATAAAGCACGTATCCAGGAATGAACTAGTAGTGTGTTATATTGGAACTCTCCTTCTACAAGATAGAAGAGTTTGTGAAGGATCTTAACACCTATTTTGATGGGTAAAATGATTGTGCCTAATATGGGAGAAATAATTTTGTTGAAGGAACTAGCATGACTAAAGGTGATTGGGAATGTTGATACGGGTGTCATTGGCGATCATTACTCTCTTAACTAGAGTGTCGTTGATTTGGGCGGTGACAAAGAGGGGAAGATCATGATCCTCAAGTTGTAAGAAAAAAATTTAGAGTCCTCAAATGTAATATGGTAGACATTTTAAGTGCACCAACAAGGTTGGTAACCAGTTGAGGTTCATTCGATGGTATTGAAATGGATCAAGAGCTTAAATAATTATTTTTCGATGTTGTAGAGAGTTTTGAATGAGATCATAAAGAGACATCTTAACAGGGATTTAGTGTAATTGTTTAAGGATAGTTTTTTTATGGATGTTTTGGATTGAATGTGAGGTGCAACAAGGATGAAAACCTTAGCCTTAGAACGTTATGGGGGCTAGGTGATTCGGAGGGAGCAAAAATATGAAGACCTTGGGCCCATTTGGATACATGGATTTCAAGTCTTAGACGCGTGATGTTGTGGTTATATGAACATCTATCTGATTAAGAGGGGCTTTACTAGAGGAAGCCTTGTTTTTACTAGATATGATCTCAAGTGATGGTTTTGAATTGTTATGTTTGGGGATTTGAGAAGTGGGTTTGATTTTTTTTTTATGTCGAGATTGGGGGATAAATGGTTTTTATCGTAGGTATAATTCCTTTGTTATCAATCCTTTGAATTATAGCATGGAGGGATTTATAGTCCTCAATATAGTGTCTTGATATTCGGTGATAAGTGTAGAACACCTCATAGTTATACCAAGAATGTTTCCACACTCGAGGATCAAAGGGATTAACAAGCGAAATGTTATGATTGATGATTGAATGTATTTATCATGTATTTTAGTATAATATCCTAATGTGGTTGATTGGGATGTTAATAGAGGTGAAGGGTTTTGGATATCATCGATGGTTTAAAGGAGTGAGATACCGAGGTTATGTTTTGTGTGACATGTTTAGGTGTCATTTAAGGAATGATTTTATATTTTTGATCATGATTGTGAGTTTAGATGAAGGATGTGGCCCTAAAACATAGGTCTAGGGTTGTGTATTTCATGGTATGATCATCTGGTGAATTTTTGTAGGTTTTCTATTTTCTTGAGTGCATGATTTGTGGGTTTTGAATTGGATTACTATGATTTTTGATTTTATGTTAGATGACATGATCTTGGAAAGAGTTATTTAAATTTTCAATGAAGGGTTTATTTTCCTCAAATCTCGGAGGGATGATATGAGAATCATGTGTGGGAGTAGTTATAAAATATTCTAGATGTTGTGATGTGGGTGGGCTTGAAATCTAGACAGTGAGGAGATCCAAAGACTCGTGTTGTTCATGTGGTGTCTCAACTATGGGAACAAATGGTATTGTAGGTGAAGGTGTGAGGTCATTGACAGTGTTGATGATATGATGAGATCTTACAATGTTAGATTGAGGTTAACTACTAGATAGGGGATGATTCATAAAATTTTGTTTCAACATGTTCGGGATTTAATTAGGAGGTGTGTTCAAGTTATCAAGTTGTAATTCACCTCATTCGATAAGGTCTTAGAGGAAATTTCTCAATGTCATGTCATTAGACTTGATGATATTTACAATAATTATATTCTCTATACCATGATAGTTTGAATATGGGTACATCGATGGGTTGGATGGGGGAGCTTGATCAAACAAGTGACAAGAAGCTTATTGAAGATAATTCTACAGGATTCCCTTAAAGGTTTGTATTTACATTAAGGCTTATATTGTTCTGAATCTGAATGACCTTTGGATGCAGTCTTCAAAACAACTATGTTTGTTGAGCCTTTAGATTTTTCATTGTTAGAATAATTTTTAAAGGAGGACTCGGGTTTTGGTTTCTTGGATGACAATTTAACTTTACCATCCTTGAGGGCACAAATTTTTAGTCTCTCATCCATGGTAAATGCCTAGTCAAAAGTTTGAAAGGACTGAATTTTAAGAGTTGATTATATATGTTTGGCACAGGATTAAGAAAACAACTCGATCATCTAAGTTTGTGATAGGGAGAAGGACGGTTGATTAATAATCCCTCACTGTCTAGTGATGAAATCAACAATGAACTCATCCTCAAAAATTTTATTGCATATAGGTTTATTATGGATATTTTATGGGCGATATTGATGGAGAAGTGTTCTAAAAATAATTGTTCCAATTGTGAAAATGAGAAAAGTGAATGTTTTGGGATATTGTTGTACCAGCCAAGAGTAGGACCAGCTAAGGACATGGGGAATTCCCTCAACATGAGATCCTGATCATGAGTGATAAGATAACATGCATAATGAAAGGCCACGATATATGATGAACTTCGAGAGTTCCTAGTGAGGAGGATAGGATTTGAAAGGTACAAATGGATTGATAGGTTCATTACAGATATGTTTGTAAGTGAGATTGTTTTTAGGTCCCATAGTGGCAGCTTCAAGGCTAGAAATTCTACTTAGTAATGCTTGCATGGGATCATTTTGGACATTTGAAGGAATGGCTTGATTATAATTATGAGGGTTTATTTTTTAATAGAGGTGATATGGTAATGGAATATTTTTAGAGGGATGAATACTTGTTGGGATATTATAAGTGTACTGAGAGAATAATGGTTGCGAAGAGGATTGAACATACTAATAGGGATAAGGAATAGAGGTTTGGAAAGGAGTTTGTGATGGTTATGAGATATATTAGGAAGATATGTAACTATATTGTGAGATAGGAGCAATGGATTCCTATTGTGAAAAGGGAAGAGTACTAACAATGACACTTGTGTTGATGGGCGGTATATACAAAGGAATATATATGACTAGATTTTGAATTGAAGACGTGGGTTATTGTGATGAAATAAGTTGAGACATGATCAATGGATTTGTAGAGAGAGGGACACCAACTAAGCTTCGGGAGGAGGAGCAGTAGAGGTTATGTGACTAGTCAGAGATGGCAAAGTATAGGTATAATTTTGTATATCTTGTGGGATATACGAGGAAGCTAATGACACGTATGATTGTTGGCTGTATATTTCTTATAACGATATGGTTTTAATGTCAAAGTTAACGACAAGAGAAAAATATCAGGTTTTGGCATCCATATATTACTTATTAGAGAGGAAAGGAGTGATTTTCTCATTAATAGGTTGATAGTAAGGGTTTTAAATTTTGGAGTAGTTATAAGTGCCGACACTAGAAGACATAAAATATTTTGGATAAGGGTGATAGAGATGGATGCCTTTTACAAAAAGGTATCTAGTAAGGGCAATCGGATTGGATTCTAATAGTTTTGTAAATACAGTGTCACCACTCAAGAAGAACAACAAAGGGTTGAGACAAGCATCATTTGGTGTTGTGGATTGAGTGTTGGGATAATGCAGAGGTTACTTGATCTATTTCTAGGGGTGTTTGGAATGGATTTATCATGTTTGGGATGTTTTGAATGTGATATTAGATCTATTATAAGGATTATTAAAGTGGGTTTGTCATGTTTGAGATGTTTTGGATGTGAGACTGGATTGATTCCAGGAGATTCTTCAAGTGTCCTGTCATGTTTGTGTTGTTTTGAAGATGAGACTATTGTCTAGTTAGAACCATGAGCTAAATAAGAATGCAATAAATAAAATAAATAGTTTTTAAACAAATAAAAACATGACAATCATAAGAAATTTAACAAGAATGTAATAAATAAAAGAAATAGCTGTTAAAAAAAAAAGCGACACAATCATAAGAAATTTTTAGATTTTATTGATTAAAAAGTGAAAAATGAAAGATGGCTGAAAAGGAGCTAGAAGAGAGGCTAGCCAAGGTTGGTTTCAAGTGCGTTAAGTTTAGATTCCTTGATATAATTGAAGGTACGTGAGGCCCAAGTATGTGGTGGTGTTTGTACGATGCGTTATATTAGGGCCTACCCCTCACTTCATTGTCTGCAGTAATAAGGGTGTCAAGTGCTTAGTTTGATATACCACCCACCAATTATTTATGCTCATCGTAACAATGATTCGGCTTCCCTTGGTGATGAAATATAGGTAGGTGGACCCGAAAGGGATTATTTAGATTCAATTTTGGTTTGTTACATGATTTGGTAGTGTGTTAGGGGATTTTTGTGAATGCAATCATTTAACTCCTAATTAGACTATCCGAGCAAGCAAGGTTAATTTTGATGAAGAAAATTTAGAAAAATATGTGATGCTAAAATAAAATAAATGTACATGTGTCTATTTTCATTTTTTATTATTTATTTGTTTTTAAAGAAGTGATAACAAAGCACTCCAAGATAAAAAGTTAGATGATTTGACAACAAAAGAAAACAAGAGATACAAGGTCCGATAAAAAAGGGACTAGGGTTCCACCGATCAGTTGTAAAATGTGTGGTGGATTTTATTTTACTTATTGTATAACAAATCACCAAAAAATTGGAAGACATCGGGGTTTAGCAATACCTACATTGACAATGCAATGTCGAGAAGTGTGGATGCAAAGTGGGCACAAGGATCTTGTTTCCAACAAATGAGAGAAACCTACACACAAATAGATAACTAAACGAAATAGAATTTAGATAAAAGATGTCAAGTTTCTCATAAAGGTATGATCCTAGGAACCAAAGGGCTTCCTTGAAGGGTGTCAACTCATTTTACAATCAAGTGATAATTATAACAAGATAATTGACAATAAAACAATTATTACAGCCCATAGGGATAGAGAGATCTTGCTCCGTATGATATGTGCCCTAGGAAAGGGCTATGAAAATCTCAAACTCCAAGAAATAATCAAATCACTCCTATTCAAGTAATTTCTTATTCTTCTCGTATGACTTCAAGTTGATTTTTGACGTCTTCAATGTTTAGTGTCAAGGTAATGATAGAGAGACTAAATTCATGTGCAATGTCAAATTGTTCTAGATGAGAGGTTGTGAGACAATAATAAGGTCATGGATGCTAGTAATAAGATGTGCCTAGCCTAATATAATCATCTTTAGAAAGACTAAATTTAAAATAGGAAGATCGTATAGAAAAAAATTGATATACTAATTACAATGATGAGAAATGTTATTAAAGTGATAAAAACACAGGATCGCTATCGATTCTATATGGTCGTTGTTTATTTATGGAAAATCATTGGTGTTTACTATGGAAAATGTCCATTCAAACTTAGATCCTCATAATATAATTGTTCCATTGGGTGCACCATATTTGCATATCCCTTGATAAATTTCTTGTTGTATCACGTATGTCCTAAGAATGCACTCACTTTAGATGGATTTGTAAGAGGTTTAAGTCTAATTATCATCACGAACATTACTCTAAAGGGTGTGAAATACAAACATTTCTTCAAATTTAATGTAATGCATAATGTTCTACATCTTATGTTCCTTAAACATGAAGAAAATTTCCCATATCAAGATAAACTTCAAGAAATTCATGGATGAAATTCTTAAACGTGGTTACTACATATTAGGAGAATACTGCAGTGCGTTCTTTAATCCAAATGGTATTACTCTATGAGAAACATGCCCATAATATAGCAAAAAAATGGATTGATCTTCTTACATGATTAAAATATGATGATATCTACTAAATCCATCGGTGAATGAATATACCTTGTGTCCTGCTACTACCTCTAGAATCTCATTTGTGAATCAAGTAGAAAGGGGTTATTTATGAAAGATTAATTAATTGTCATGTAATCTCCACAAATTCTAATATCTCTTGTTTTCTTTAATTGAGTCATTACTAGGCACACCCAATATGATTTAACTATGGGATATATTAATCCTTCTTTTATCATTCGATCTATCTTAGTTTGAATTTTTCCTTCCGATTAGGATTCAACCTATGTCAACACTTCTTTATAGGCTTTGCACCTTCCTTTAATTAAATGTGAGATTTTCCCAAAGATATATCTACCCATTTTATTTCATTTAACTTGGTCAGAAAACATTCTCATAGTCTCACACTAATTATAGGATTTAGAAATATCTTGCTTTGTCAACAATTCCCAATAGTGGTTAACTTAACCATTCATGAAGGTCTAATGTCTTCCACCATTTTATGCACTACTTCTTTATATATTTTTACTTATTATTTTCCCTAGTCTCTCAAATTATCCTTAATCATTTTATTTCTTCTATGTTTAAATTGCATAGATGTTATTCTTCATTGCATAATTATTTTCTTACAGAAGTGGCTGAATATGCTCTAGTTCAAAAATGACTTAAATTTATATAACATATTTTTTATTTGAGTTGTCTCTGTATTCTTTGTTATTTCCAACTCTATGGCATAATTTTATAATCTAATTAGTGCTTTCAGTAGTTCTTCCATTATTATCAGTCATGTTTATGCAGTTCATATGGTTGGTTCCTTCGGGTATCTCGAACTTATCTTGTCCTTTCACATCTAAAGTTCCATAATAAAGGAATGTCTTGATATTTTGTAAGGCTTCATTCACCATATGATTTTTATCTTCAAATGTGAATGTTTGGATAAAGCTTCCTTGTATATTCCTCTAAGTGTACATTTCCTTCTTCGAATTTGGTGAATGTACAATGTCTTAGAAATGGAGTAAGTGTTTGTGGAAATACATAGACATGTCATTATGGTTTAATATGTTGAGTCTTCCAAGCATCAATGCATCTTTGAATATGTATCTTTGGACACTGGTTTGCACAATATCTTGGTCATGCATTAGTTAATCTAGAAGGTAGTGTAAATCTTGCATCCATCGTGCCTACTATTTCATTCCATATAAGTTTTTTCCTTTTGTACAATTCCCAATAAAAAAATTTATTCCTTTCAATGTATAATTCATTGTACTCACTCATATATCTTATTAGTGCACACGTTCTGAAATTTAATAAAGAATGTTTCTAGATTAGAGGTGCCAAAATATTGTGGAATTTTCTTTTCTTCAATGTTGACCATCCTCAATGAATTTCTTTCATGCTCCATTTGCATAAAATTGTTTAAGTTTGCATCTAAACCCCCATTAATGTGAAGTTTGGTCGAGTTTCAAAGAAGAAATAACACCGTAATTATTCCATGCCTCATATTCAATAACATAGGTTACATTATATAGATTGTATGAGCTCCAATTATAATGGAGTCTTAATAAACAATCAAACATGAATTATTTGGACTACCCAAGAATGGTGGGTTGGTTCAACAATCCAACCAACAAACTGATTAGCCCATATGCATGATTTGTTAACACAACTCATTAGTTATATTATTACCCACAAATCATATATGTGCACACTATAATTCCTAACATTTTCCCCCTTAGTGTGAACATGGGAAGAAAGCACATCTCAAGAACTGGAAACATAATCATATGCCTCTACATACTTTTAGGTTTGCATACTACTAGCTTGGATCTTGCTGTCTGGATCTTGCTACACATGACCAATCCACTTCACCACAGTGAATCCCATATTGGATGATCACACTTCCACCGATTCACCTACATATGCGAACTCAACAGTTCTCGCTTTCACTTCCAAAGTGAAGGATCTTTCACTAGTTGATCGATGTTAGAAGTACGATAGTTGAAGAATCTTTACAGTTAAAGGATCACTCCATTTCATCTTCCCTCCTATACAACTATTCTCAAATTCTAAAATATACATCCTCCTCATTTCAGTCTTTGGCAAGGAATGTATAACATGTTTTATTTCTACACACACCACTCAAAGAAAACAACTAAAAATATTATAAAAAGGTGTCACCAGTGTTGTATGTGACCCCATCATTGGTGACTGATGAGAGGCGTTAATCACCTTCCATCCTCCATTGTCTCCGATCACCAAGATGAAATTGCTAACTCAACTAGATTTGACCATAAGACTCATTTATAATTCGAATGTCGGTTACCCCAAAAATGTGTCCGTAAGACTTTTTTTTAGAATTTTACAATGACTCAACTATTAACAGGACAACACTCCAAAGAATCGATAATTTTGTTGACTATACAATTAATGACACAAAGAATTACAATAAAATTTGATTATTTTTTACTCAAGATGAAAATATGAAAGACAATGATGAAAAATTTATGAAAAATACATTCTCTATAAACAATCTATATTTAAAAAGTCTATTACTTTTTAAATAATTCTTGGAGCTACAATTTGTATAAACCTATTGACTAAAATACACCAAGATTTTTAAATTTTAACCAACGTGAGTACAAGACTCCCTTTATAAAAACAACTTGATAGAGTGCATAACCATAACACTTTAACTCTTTAGAAAGAAAATTGGACCTAACCTTATCAAACTGAAAGTATTATTCTTCTTACCAATGGCCGGCAAGGTAGTAATGACAACGAGCTGTAAGGTTTGTCACGTAATGAACTATAGGCTGATGATTATTATTCATATGGTTGTAGGACATTGATTGCATGGATGACATACTTCAAAGATTGAGAATTACGGCAAATAGATCTATGCATGTCATGTCAAACCTTAAGAGACATCAATGATCAAGACTTGAATAAGATAGGTATGCACGAATTGCCCACTTGGAAAATATATCTTAAGCCTCCAATGTACCTTCTCAGAATTCTATGATAAATAAGTAATGAAGAATGTCTCATATTTCACAGGAATACATGTAGATCCCAATGGATTCTTAATCGCAATAGATGGCACACGAATCAGAGAGATATTCTCATAAATTCTCCATATTAAATATGACTACCAGGATATTTAATAGCCAATTACAAACTAAAATACATCTTGATCTGTGCGTTAAATATTGTTATCCCATGTTGATCAAGATTCAGGTGCATACAAATCTATCAAATACGATTTAAATGCAAATTAATTCTCCCAAAGAAGACATCTATTCTGATAGGCTATAAGTAAATCTATAATGAGCGGTGTTTGATCTTTACGCAGGATGGAGTGCAATGTTGACTCTGTGATTGTAGTAATGTAAACCATCATTGTGCGTGTAGAGGCATCTTGTCATATAGCTCAAAATTTAACAGATGCATATATGAGACCATATGTCCACGAAGGGCCAACCACAAGATCAAACAATATTCACTAACATAATAAATCTTCTCTTCACATATCCAAGCAGTGTATAATGTCACTATGATGCCGGATGTGAAGTTTGGTCGTAGTTTCACCGAGAAATAACATGGTAATTATTCCATGCCTCATATTCAATAACATAGGTTACATTATTCATTGAATTTTTGAATTTTTCCCCCGCTCCGCGACTGCTCCGCGGCTGCTCCGCGGCTGCTCCGAGATTGCTCCGCGACTGTTCCGCGGCTGTTCGCGGCTGTTCTGCGATTGTTCCACGGCTGTTCCGCGACCATTCCGGGTCTGTTCCATGGTCGCTACCAGGCGTACCTTTAATCGCGTCCATGGTGGCGGCTCTGCTCCTGGACGGGAAAACAATGTGGCTGCGGGTATGGGATCCACGGGAGACACCAGGACTAGGGTGGGCAGCGGTCCTCCTTCCCCAGATCAAGAGGACTCGGCCCTTTCTTGGATTAATCTTGCTTTTGCATCCTCTAAGGAAAACGACACAATCACCGGTCAAGCTCCCCCTGGTGGTGATGGAGCACCTGTCCTGGGAGTTCACCATGCTCTTGTCGGGACTGGCAAAGGCGCATCTACTCACGGCCCCACTGTAACCTCATTCAAGGATGCTTTAAGAGGTAAGGATTCTCCTATGAAGCCAGCAGACATTACTCCATGCATAACATTTGGGGAGGAGGTCATTACAACTGAAAAATACTATCAGGAACATGCTCTGATCTGCAGATTTGGAGGACTCTGGCCCAGCCTTCCTGACCTACATGCATGGATTTCCAAGAACTGGACTCCTTTGCTCGTTGGGAGGTTAGACTTATATCCGTGTGCTAAAGGTATCTTCATAGTGACTTTCTCTTCAATTGCTGATAAAAACTCCATTGCTTCCAAGCTTTGGGTTTTCCAATCCAAGTACCTGATCATTAAACCCTGGTTCCCCTCTTTCAACCCGCTCACTGAGTCTTTTTCATGCAAACCTGTTTGGATCCGACTGCCCCATTTACCCCTCCAATTTTGGAGCGGTGAATGTTTGAAATCTATTGGAAACACCTTGGGAACTACGCTGTTTATAGACTCTCAAACTTCTGATTACACCCACACTACCTATGCTCGAATCTTGGTGGAACTTGACACGGCTAAAAACCTCCCAGCAACCATTGATCTTAGGGTGCAAAACAGAACTTGGTCACAACCTTTAGATTACGAGGGCCTTCCATTTCGATGCAGAAAGTGTTTCTGTTTAGGTCATACCTCTATTGCTTGTGGGTTGGCAAAGGGCCAGCATGAGAAACGCAGTTGGTGGAAGGATGCCCTCCAGAACATTTGGTTTTCGATGCAAAAGAGGACCTTGATTCAAATTCAAATGCTAAGGATGAATCTGGGTTTGTCCCTGAAATTCCTTTATTGGAAAATCCTATTTCCAACAGCAAGGAAATTGCAACAAATTTATCTCATTTATCCGAAACTCAGATTGTTAGAAACATGGAAAATTCACAAGCTGCTGAGGGCAGCATGGAAAATGAAAAATATATCTCTCAGGAGAACAACTTGGCTGTTCCAAATGGGACATTTGCGACTAAGGAAAATACTCCTCCTTTGTCTTCTTCTCCAACCGCGAAGGCTCCATCAGGGTGGGTAACGGTCAGCAAAAAGAAAAAATCTACCACTCTGAAGGGTAACGCTTCGCCTGGGTAAGGGTAACAGTCGCAGAGCTTCTGTTTGTTGTTTCTCTGCGGTTGGTTTGCTGTTTTTTTGCTGTTGTTTTGCTGTTATGTCTCGTTTGTGTAGCTGTTTCTGAGCTACTTTGAGCTTCATTGTAACACTTGGATCTTGATCCATTCTCTTTGTTTCTCACTCTTATTCCGGCTCTCAGGCCTTCTTTTGTATTCAAGGGTATAGTCCCTTTCAAAAAACTATTTGCCAATAATTAAAAAAACATAGGTTACATTATATAGATTGTATGAGCTCCTATTTTAAAGGAGTCTCAAAAAACAATCAAACATGAATTATTTGGACTACCCAAGAATGGTCGGTTGGCTCAACAATCCAACCAAAAAACTGATTAACCCATATGCGTGAGTTGTTAATACAAATAATTAGCTGTATTATTATTACCCACAAATCATATATGTGCGTGATATAATTCCTAACAATTGATTGATGAGGATTCCTCCCAATGGATATGCATTTCTCCATTCGGCTCTATATACTCCTAATTTGTATGTGTACACACATGCATATTTCCTATCTCAATTTTTGTAGGGGATCTAATCGTTTATTACACAACCTACTTCCAAGAATGGATCATTTGAGTGTGCTTTCGTAGGAATCTCCCAACTCCTAAAATCCTATTTTTCTTTTACTTCTCTTGATTACAAAACCTTTGTTATTTATTTATCCTCCACTTTAAACTAGCTTCTAATGCATGCACATAAGGAGACAATGGATCTTTTGGAATGGTGTAGGGATTTTGTTCAATCTTGTTTATGGGTATGATAATAATATAATAGTTTATATGTGCTTCCATTTAATTAGTGATTGTATTAATTTTCATGTTCCCATCATAAGCCCATTTTTTCCGATCAAAACATGATAGTGAATTTCATTTATTTTCATGTCAATGACTTCAAAGTATCTTTTCAAGATTAGATCTCCTACTCTAATTTCCACATATTCTAATTGTTTGATCACTCTACCCTTCTATAATATACTAATATTCGTGTTATATGGCCATATACTAATGTTACAAAGACCCATGGCTTCCCGTATACATCTTGATATCATGTTCACAAAGTGTAGACACAAAATCTATGCACTTAGGTAAATTTCTAGGTCCTAAAGCATGCTAATATATACATGATTCCCAAACAAGAAAACTAGTGGTTGACAACTCCTTTTAGCATTTTGATTGTTTTATCTCTTACACTTTACTAGTCTTACACATCTTACATATTTGTCATCACTTAATTGATTTATCTTTTATGGCCTCAGAAACTAGAACCCAATTAGGACAAAAGCTCCTAGGCACTCTTGTCCCTTCTAGGCACCCATGTTCTTCTCTTTCTTCTTCTTACTCTTTTTGGTCATTTTCACTTCTTGGTCACCTTTTAATGTTTTGGGTTAGCCTTTTAGTTGTAAATTATGAATGCAAACAAGTGAATCATATATATACTTAGTTACTTTTTATAAATCAAGGGTCCAAACAATATAAGCATTATCTATCACCACCTAAGCTTCCAAAAAGGCACAAGATCACTACAAAGTATACATCTATAACATTCACACAAGGGAAAAGGATTGTATTGATCTACATACACAACATGGAGGGGATTTTATTCTATTCCATCACACACATTTTTCATACTCGCAGTACAATATCGTTTCTATCCCGCTATCATCATTCAACTGGAACAAGGGAAACCTAGGCAACAAATACACACACACAAAAAAAAAATTGCATGGATTCTAAGATGTAATGTAGCACTCGGTTGTAAGTTCACTCTTTAGGTGACCACTTTGAGTCGGGCCAATTCCACGTTCTATATAGTTTTAATTATATTTGATGTGGTTTGTGGACATGTACAAATAGACATTTATTTTTCAAGTTACAAGTGTGAACTAAACCCGAAAATGAAGTCAGAGCGACAAAGAGAATATTGGAGTGAAGGTCTTCGGACCTTAAAAGATTAGAACCAAAGCATCTAAATAGACACAGGAACCCAGATCAATCACTAGCACCTGGGGCACTCTTTTCCTCAGGTACTTTTTCTGGAACAATCCTAAGTTATTAAACCCTCATCGAGCCTTTACAACATTGTTCCCAACCAGTTCCAGAAGATATATAGTCTAGATCACTCTCGGATCATACGGAATCAGTTAAGTCATCTTTTCCCTTTCATTTCCTTAGGGTTTTAAATTTTTGAATGCTTATTGCTTGGACATTACTATATATCATCACCTGAATATCATTTATTACGTATTTACTCTAAAATAATATTTAATATATGCATTAGATCGTCTCTCCTTCTTTTGAATTTATAGACCAATCCTCTTACCCATCATATGCACCCACTAGGGTTTTAAGCACAACTATCCTCACCGTTGATTTTATGTGGGTCTCGCACCCAAGAACCTCCCGCTTCAAACCTCAAATTCCCAATCCAACTATTAATATGGTCACCAATCGACATAATAGGCAACCCATGGCTCCACCCATCTCTATTCCACCACCTATTACCTCTACAGTTCCTATCGACACCTCCAAAGGTTATGATATCATTGAGAAACTAAAGAATACACCAGCTAAAATATCTCTTTATGATCTTTTACGCAATGCACTAGATTGTCATCATACATTAGAGGTTGCCCTACATTCCATTCAAATTACAAGTGACAATTCCCTTATTGCCTTTTCCCATCTTATTCAATCCCTCAAAAACCTACCACATGTCATATCATTTAGTAATGAGGATATCCCTCCTACTACCATTAGTGATCCTTTATCACCTTTTCTTATTACAACTACTATTGGTTACCATTATATAAAGCATGTATTAATTGACAATGGCTCCACTATAAATATATGTTCCCTTTCATTACTCACGCAATTGTGAATTCCTAATAATCGATCACCAAATCCTCTACCATTATTTGTGGTTATGATTCTACTACTCGAACATGCATCAACACCATCACCTTACCTTTACAAGTTGGGCCCAAAACCCTTCCCACTTTGTTTTATATCATTGATACATCATTTCAGTTCAATTTCTTACTCAGTAGATCATGGATATAAATTTGAGTAATCTGTAATGATATAAAATAGGATACAAATGCTAAACACTCTAAATATGTAACTATGTAAGCAAATGAAAGGGATAAGACACTTATCTTATTTTTGTTTATCCTATAATATACCCAAATTAGAACAACTGATGAAAAGGATGGGAAGAATACTGAAACACCCTATACAAATCATGGAACTCACATAATAACCTTGCCTTGGGTGCCTAAGAAGGGGCGAGGGTGCGTAGGCACCAAATACCTTCTCGTAAGTGCCGATGATCGTGTAGAGGGTCGAACCTAATCTTTTTGGTGTCACTAAGGCTTAACTATCCTTCGTTGTTGATCATTTTTAGGTTTTTAAAAGATCATTGAGTTCTCTAGTAATCAGAAATAGATAATATCCTATAAAAATACAAAACACGTCAAATTTTAAAAAGAAAATATAAAAATGGGGAGTCGATCGACCCGAAGTCACCCGATAGAGTGAACTTACGGCCAAGTGTTACACTACATCTCGATTCCATTTAGTTTTGTGTGTGTGTTTGAAAAATCATGTCCTTAGGTTTCCCTCTCACCGATAATGCCAAGATAGTAGGTTATAGTTAGATAGAATACAAATGTGTAGATGGAAAAATGAACTTCCCCTTCATATGTAGTGTGTATGTAAAATAATGAGTCCAAATTGTAGTCCCTTTGATAGTATGAAAATAATTAACCATTGATAGAATTTCCCACCATTATAATGGTATGTATGTTGTGTTTATATAGGGATCTCTTATTTTAATTTTGACACTAGTGACATGACATGTCAACTAGGACCTCGGGATAGGAGTAATAAAACTGAAAAGGCTGACCACAAATGTCAAAAATGTGAACAAAAAAGAGGACATGATCACCTGTGTTGGAAAGGAACACATGGGCACTAGTGTCCAGTCCCTAGGCAAATGGTGTTTTAAGATAATTGACGACAAATATGATGATACTAATGGTAGGGATCCCTATGACCTGACCAGAACTAGGTATAGAAGTGATAGATGCAAGAGATAAAAATAATAGAAATAGTCAAAGCAAGCAGATGAACTAGGAAGTGTGTCACCAGTGAATAATTTTCTTACTCAAGATACATACATAAAAACATACTTGGAAATATAGTAAAATAGTAGTATGTGCATGATTTTGTGTCTACATTTCCCCCTTTATGCTATTTGAAAGAAGTTCAAGTAGTGTAAATGAAGTAAGGAACATACATGTGAGAAGTCCGGAGAAGCCCTATTGCAGAAGTACACACGAGAATAAGAACATATGGTCCGACAAACCATGGATCAACGTGTCAATACATGTGGCAATAAACAGAGACAAGGAACCATTGCAAGGAGCATTTGGAGAAAATGACAATTGTGATTCAAGTAAGCTAGATAATCCGATTGTTGCTAATGGATATTTGAAGAGGTAGGGAGTGATAAATTCCCGACCCAATTTTATATGCTTGAAAAATTTAAGGATTTGGGCATCCTTCCATAAGAGGAATATTTTTAGGGGAGAGGTCTAGTTTTAATTTTCAGCTATGACTACATCCTCAAAAGGTCCAACTGTTGCAGACATGATAAATACCAAATTTTGTTCCATTTTGATCCATGTTAAATAACTCATATAAGAGCAGATAGGAAAGGCAATGACGTCTCATTTCCCCACTCCATGGGTGTCACAATTTTTAAAATGTTATATGGCTTCCTTGTTAGGTCATCTAGAAGTGATGTAAAAATTATTCCCATATTAGGTCATCTGGGAAAGTAATGATGCAACTCCCAAGTTAGATCATCTAGGAGGAATAATGAAGTAATGTTTGTTCCCATTGATTTATTTTATTGAATAATTCTTTTAAAATTGAGCATACGTGATGGATTAGTCATGGTGAGTTTTTTGCTTTTTCCCCATATTAGGTCATTATGGGGAGTTGAAGTAAAGTAGTAAAGAATATTGAATGTTATACGAGACTATTTATAGCTTCATTTGATTGATGTGATAAAACAATTTCGATAATGATGTATTAAGGGTGTCGAATTACCATATAGTATCCTAAGGGGGATCATAGGTTTATCCCAATTATATGACCCCCTTTTGGTGAAAAGGAGACTGGTAGTAAGAATGAATGTTGAGTTAAAAGTAGATGTGAAACGATGTATTAGTGAACAAGATGCAATATAGTAGATGTCACAAAATTTACATGTATATCAAATTAAAAAAGTTCCAAATTATAATATAGTGTTGTGATATGTGTACAAAGACAATGGTAGGATAAATTCTAAACCGAATGGCACAAACGAGGTAGAAAACGGAGTAGCGCAGCTCAAGATATAAGCGAAATTGTATGTTGTGTATTAGTTGGAAGAATAAGCATGAATAAGAACTATAGTAAATGAAATATTGAAAAAAAAGTGTTATATATATTAATGGTAAAAAAGTGAATAGTGACTTCATTTGAACCTTGATTGATTGAGAATTTGAGCTCGAGCTAGTTAGGATATCACATATTAGGGTAGCGAGATTGAACATGTTCGATATGATGGCGAAGTCGTGGTATCATAGATGACATATGAGTTGGTAAGTACAAGTATGAAATATCCCTAATGGGATATAACTTATAACTTGATATATTAATACAAATTTCAGCAATTGATATTCTGATTTTTCTGGAATAAAACCCCAAATAGGGCAGTGAACTGAAAAATAAAGATAACTTGCAAACCACTTGTCCAAATCACATGAGAGATTGTTGAGATGGTAACAAACACCAAAAAAATATTTTTTATATTTTTTGAATAATCGATAACTTCTAGTAAATTTCAGAATGCCCTCAATTGCTAAAATATTTTAAAAATTCATAATTGTGTGAATACATCTAATAAAATTTGATTTTCGTAAATAACATTTACAACATGTATAGAAATGATCCCAACCTCCCGATCTGAAAATGGGCACCTGGAAACCCTAAAAATACTAGGTGAAATATCCTAGGGCTGATGTTTCCCTATGAAAGGGGCTACAAATCCTCTAAAACTCCTCCAAAAGGCTGTGCCAAACTTGCCCTAAACATTGGGAAAAATCCGAAATGTAAGTGGCTGAAATATATGGGCAAATGATCTTCCACAACCTCTGAAAATTACCTGAAAAACCCTATAGAATCTACCTAAAAATCTTCTCTAAATGGGATCCAAAATAGTAAACTAGAGTGGATCTTTCACCACTAAAGAGTGACCCACTAGCTAGGAGTGGATCTCTCACCACCGAAGCTAGGGTTCCTGTGGGATTTTACTCCACAAGAAAATGAAAATGCAAACAACACTTGCTCTAATATCAAGATATGTGTGAGTGTAAGAATGACCCTTCTTCTCCCTAACACCACCTCTTATAACCTTCCAATATAACAAAGGGCCCAAAACCCTAATCGAACCCTTAGGAAGACCTCGCATGAACATAAAGTAACTTGTTATGGAAATTACAAGAAGATATAATTAACAAATTATAGATCCACGATAATTACCAAATATTTATAGTAGTTAAATCAAAAGGAAAAAACCCCACTGAAATAAAGCACTGCCTTTATTAAGAATTTATCAAGACTTTAACCTAGCACTTCCACTTCACTCCTCGCCTTCACATAAATAATTATAGACAGTTGTCTTCATAAATTATAGTTTTCTTACATAAAAAGCTTGATCATATATCCTTATCGTGGATAGTGCATATGGTACCAATCCCATGAGAGATCATCCTATATATATATATAATGGGTGAATGGTCATATTGTCTCACTCTTTTAGTTGTGAAATATTGACTTAAGTTTATAAATAAACTTTTAATAAACGGTCGTAAATGGTGGTCCACCAAAATGCATCCCCACTTAAAATCACGACCCCAACACTCCCCTTAATGTTAAGTGGGGAAAACAAAACAAGACATGCCAAATTTACCTTTTTCTACAAAAGGATTTACATATTCATGAATCAACAACAAGTGATTCAGATAGCATGTAAACAAGGGAAATCATACAGATCTTCCCATAAAGAAATTCTTAAGACAAGTGTTTTATATACAAATACTTATATCAGATTATGGAGCCTTTTATAAACCAAGGCATACCCATAACTAATGTTACATTGGGATTTACAAGTAAACTTACATACAAACTATGATTGTTTACTTATTACAAAATGGAGGAAGTATTGGAAGTTTACAACAACCGTTAAGAGGTGGAATTGTCATGCACACTCCCCCTCAATGGAAACTCTAATAGGCCCAACAAGGCATGAAACTTTAAAAATTCTCAAAACACGACAACTTTGTTAAAATATCTGCAACTTGATCTTCAATCAAATGAACTTGAGATCAATATCACCATTCAGGACTTTTTCTCAAATAAAGTGCATATGAACTTCCATATGCTTCATCATTTGATGTTGAACTAGATTTTTACAAAATCAATATAACTATGGCTGTCACATAGAAGAGTAGTGCTCCCTTTGATGCCCATATGCAATTCATCCAATAGTCTTTTCAACCACATAGCTTCCTTTGCAACTTCCATAACAATTCTATACTCTAATTCAGTAGAAGAGATAGACAATGTTGGTTGCTTCTTGCTAATATAAGTGATGGCACTTGCACCCAACTTGAAAAGATATCCATAAGTAGATTTTATATCAATAGCATCACCAAAGATGGTCGAATCATAATATCCAAATAATTTCTCATCATCACAAGAAGAATAAAGAGATCATAATTAATTGTTCCTTTTACATATTTTAGAATTATGTTTTACATTTTCCAATGATCCTCATAAGGATCTTGCATAAATCGTGAAACAACTCCTACTACATATGAAATATCGTGCCTAGTAATAGTCAAATAAATTAGATTACCAACTAGTTGTCTATACAGAGAAGGATCAACTTTAGCACATGTAGGTTTAGGATCTAATTTCACACCAACTTTAATAGGCAACATGCTTACAGTTAATCAAGTTAAATATTATAAGTAAGTTCATAGCATACTGATATTGAGATGTAATGATAGATTTATGATCCTGAAATATAACCATGCTTAAAAATGATTTAGCAAACCTAAATCAGTCATTTCAAAAGGTTGTTTTAATATTTCTTTGATTCTAACAATTAAATTTTTATCACCGCTATTAATCAATAGATCATCAATATACAAGATAATAATGATAAAATGAGTATTTTCAAACTTAACAAATAAATCATTATCGAACAACAATTTTGAATCCAAGATCCTCAAAGAAATTATTAATTTTAGCATACCAATCTCTAGGAGCTTGTTTAAGACCATACAAATATTTTTTTAGCTTACAGACATATAGTTCCTTACCAAGTTTCTAAAAATGCTCATTTTATCTACGGGAGCAAAAGTCTCAACATACTCAATACCAAGTTTCTGATTGAAACCATGAGCTACCAGTCTTTCCTTCAATTTTTCAATTTATCCTACAAAGTTATAATTGATCTCATACAACCACCTTGATCCTACAATAATTTTCTTAGAAGGAGGAAGGACTAGTGCCCAAGTGTTATTTTTAATTAAAACATTGTATAAATATTTCATAGCCTTGATCCATCTATCATCTTGTGGGCTTATTTGAAAGATTTTGGTTCAACCTCATATATGATCATCAAGGCATGATAATAATATTCACTATGAGTTACATTTCTAAGACTAACAGATGAGAATCATTAAAAAAATCGAGCCCATTTAGGAATATTAGGATGCAACACATTTTGAGATGGCTCTCCCTCAATCTCCATCATATATAGATCAAAATAATCAACCTCTTGAACTTTTGTTTCCATATTGTTAGGAGAAGGATTATTAGCCTCTATCTCAGGAGAAACAGAGGAGGGTTCATAAGAAGCATCATAGAATATCTTTTCTAAGACATGAACATTCCTGTTTTCTAATATGGCATTCTTGAAATTTTCATAGACTCTTAAACCTTTTGTTTGACAACCATAACCAAAAAAAACCCAATAATATGAGGTTTGATCAATCTTCTTCCTTTTAAATTTTGGAATGAAGATAAAAGTAGGACTACCAAATATTTTTAAGTGAGAGATATTTGGTTTTTTCTTTGTCCATACTTCATTATGAAAGAACTTGATGAAGATATTTTTTAGGAACTCTATTAAGGTTATAGACAGAAGTTCTCATAGCTTCTTCCCATAAAAACTTAGTCATATTAGATGTATGAATCATAGTCCTAACCATTTCTAAGATAGTCATATTTTTCCTTTCTACAATGCCATTTTGTTGAGGGGAATAGGAGTAGTCAACTCTCTTTGAATCCCACATGACACACAAAACTCATCAAAATTTTTGCTAACATATTCACCTCCATTATCAGTCCTAATTATTTTTATTTTTAGATTAGAATCATTTTCAACAAAGGCTTTAAATTCTTGAAATTTAGACAAGACATTAGACTTTTTCTTAATAAAATAAGACCAGGTCATCCTAGAGAAATCATCAATGAAACAAACAACATACAAATCTCCACTAAGAGAAGGAACTTCAAGAGAATCTCTCATGGCACCATAAATCAACTCTAATAACTGAGAATAATTTGGATCATGATGTTTTTGAAATGGTTCAGCATTTTTCTTACCATGTAAGCAACTTTCACATGTTTCATGATCAAACTTCATTTTAGGAAGACCAACAACATGATTTAGGTGATACATTTCATACAAACTTTTAAATTCACATGTCCAATACTTTCACTCCAAATTTGAAGATCATTTCTAGATAAAGAAGAAAAGCAAGATAGAGAAACAAATCCATCAAAAATATATAAACCATTTTTCTGTATACCAGATGCAATAACATTACTGATTTCATCTTTTACATACCATCTATCTTGTAGCGATACAACTTTATAGTTTTCTTTAGTTAAATGAGAGAAATATAAAAGGTTATGTTTCAACTCAGAACATATAGGACATTACTAATTATTCCATTTGAAAATTTAACATTCCCACAACTTAGAGATCTAATGATGGAATTATCTCCTAGATATATATTTTCTCACATTTTACAACATCTGAGAGGATACCAAAAATACAAGTCATGTGCCTAGAGGCACCACTATCTAGGATCCATTCATTATCATTTGAAGCTAAGAAAGTAGTATATAAGGCAATAGAATGCTCAAGCATTATTTGCATGATTTCAATTCGATATTCCTTCCGACTATTAGATTTACTATTTATAGTATTTTTAACAAAAAAATAGCTTTTACATGACAATCGAGACTCCTTATGACCAAATTTTCTACACTTGTTGTACATGTGACATTAAATTTGACTTTAAAGTTATGAATTTTTTAACAAAATTAGACCTATGATTGGATTTAAATCTTGATCTCGTAATTAGACTTCTAATTAGGACTACGATTATTCCAATTTTGAGCAGACTTATGATTCTAAGAGAATAATGCCCGAGATGCGTATCTTTTGAATAAAATTTCTTCATTACACATTCTTATTGAATTAACAAAGAAGACAGAGTGTCTAAATCAAAGCAGATCATTCTCAATTTGATATTAATAGTTAATAATGGAGTTATATTTCCTAAATTTTTCATGAATATTTATCCGAATAATGAAATACATAATCTTATTCTCAAACAGTTCATAATTACATCCTATCCAATTGAGCTTTAATGTTATTAATTTTACCTAGATAATTAACTATTTTCTCATCCCCCTTCATGGGAGTTGTAAATAGTTATAAAACTAGCTTAATTATTTTTGATAGGTGATTGCCTTCATGCATAGTCTCTAATTTCTTCTAGGCATCAATAGGAGAATCCATATGACCTATATGCATTAAAAATCATCTTTCTATGCTTTACAATAGGATGGATAAAGCTTCATGTGATCTTTGAGAGAAGGAACTAATGTTTTCAGGTTTTCTTGCCTACTTGTGGGTCAATTTTCCACACCGCCATTACAAGATCACATAGCTTTCTAGCCATGAAACATGATTTTAACTTTACTCTCCAAATAATGTAATTCATTCCATTTAATAATTGATACTTATCCATCAAAAACTAGCAAAACTATCCATTTTTAAATGTTCAGATAGTAATGATGAAAAATACAGATAAAAATGAACCAGAGAACCAAACAGAGGCAAAAGGAAACCTACAGATAATTTTAGCAAAAATACTCATACACGAGATAGCTAAAAATGAAACAAACAAGTTGTGGAAGGCCCCAGAGCAAAGATCTAATCTTATAAAATTTTGGAATCCATGAGACAAACAAATTTGGAAACCCACATAATGAAGAAAATTTGAAATTCGTGATACAAACAAAATTTTGGGGGCACATGTCACCTTTCCTGCCACTTTCCACACAAGTTATCCCAGCGGAAATGAAGTCTCTGTGGAATTAACTTAAACAAATTGCCTTTCAGGTTTGATTAATAATGTGAAAGAAAAGAAAGCAAAAACTTAATCAAACAATGCCACATGTCAAAAATCTAACAACCAAAAGAAGACACTTGGTGAATTTCTGCCAAACTTATGAGAGATGGCTTTAGGTGGACTTAAAGTCTGTGGAAAAGCCAAAATAAAAATTAAATTTGGGTCTACAATAAAATGCCATGTGTCACAATCTTACCAGCTAAAAAAAATAGAGACTCGACACAACGAAAGCTAGGTAGGCAGCATTCAATATCGTAAAATAATAAATGCACATAGTGTTTTTCTATTGTTTTGCACTTTGCAAGTGCTACCTAAATGACTAACACAAAATTGAACACACGTGGATCCTTCTTAATGGATCACTTTTCATAAATCGACAAAGACCGACAAATGTAAAATGTGAAGATACTTGGATTAATTCTATTGGCTCAAATTTTACATATGACAGAAAGCAAACACAAGACTAATAGAGTGAAAGAAGGAGATTCTTAGAGAAATATTATTGGCTTGAATTTCCTAAATACATAAACAATCTTTCACAATACTAACGATGTGAAAAAGAAGCGACTTGGAGCTTTCTATTGGATTTGATTTCGCAAGTGACATAGGAAAGCTAACACAAGTTTGACAACATGAGAAAACATGGAATGCCCTTATTGGCTTATGTTTCACAACTGACAAAAAATCAACAAAAAGACTAACAATGTGAAGCAAGATGGAGCTTTCTAATTGGCTTAGGATTTGTAAAAACAAAAAAATCAAAATGACTAATAAATTGAAGCTAGATGGAGCTAAATGATTTGCTCAAGCTTCACAGAGACGAACTTCATAGACAACGAGAAAATCTATAAAAACTGACACAATGAAGCTACTTGGCACTTAATGATTGGCTCAAGCTTCTCCAAGACAGATCTAGAATATATATATATATATATATATATAATGACGGGTCCTCTCCTCCCTTAGTAAACTACGAAATAAGTAAAAAATTAAAGAAAATTGAAGTCCATACTGAAAAATAACTAAGCCTGAAAAATAAAATAATAGCTATAACAGCTATAAAAGGCACGAAAAACTTTAAAAACTTGTATACCATGGATTTAAACTACAAACGACCAAAACAAGTTGCAAAAACACATATTTATACATAAAAATGCAAAAACAAGATCTAAATAACCAATTAACTAATATTTCAAAAAGTATTTGGGCATAAATTGGAATTTTTCACCTGATTAGCTTGAAGTTGATGGTGGAGAAATTAGGGATTCACAGATCCGTAAATAAACTTCAAGCTTCTCCACTTACAAAGATCCAAATCGATCCCGCACACACATAATTACCAATACGATACCATGTTAGGGAAATTGTGAGAAGATATAATTAACAAATTATAGATCCACGATAATTTCCGAAGATTATAGATTATGATGTGTAGTTAAATTAAACATAGATTTAGATGTTTATATATTATAGATTATAGAATGTAATCATAAGAGATGAAAGAAAATAATAGTAGAGTAAAGAGACAAAAACACTAGATTTATAGTGGGAAAACCCAAAAGAAAAAACCCCACTAAAATAAAGCACTGCCTTTATTAATAATTTATCAAGACTTTAACCCAAAGATATCCACTTCACTCCTCGGTCTTCACATAGATAATTACATACCAAAGTGTCTTCACAAATTATAGTTCGTTTACATAAAATATTTAGCATATATCATTATCATGGATAGATCATCTAGTACCAATCCTATGAGGGATCATCCTATGTATATATATATATAATGGGTGAACGGTCATACCGTCTCTCTTTTATTTGTGAAATATTGACTTAAGTTTATAAATAAAATTTTAATAAAAGGGTCGTAAGTGGTGGTCCACCAAAAGGTATCCCCACTTGACATTATTACCCCAACATAACTTAAGTTACTTTTTCCCCAAAGGTTTCAAAAGTAACTTAAGTGACCCCAATGAAGGAATAGAAAAATAAATTACCATGAGTCTCACCCCTTAATAGAAAAATATAACAATAGTTCTACCAAGTTTCCCAATACTAATGTCAATCACAAAATATAACATAAAGCAAGGTGGTAATCGGATATCCATATGCAATAGCCTCGAGCATCATTATCCCCTCAGGTATGACTAAGGATAATACTTAAAAATGGTCATCATGCCCTCAGTGAAGGAATGGGAACATTATAGTCCTCCCTTCCTGAAATTTTCTTATCCCCAAGCAAATGTAAACTAGGATACTATAAAATATTCTCTCCCTCCCAAGTAGCATCTTCCAGTGGTAAGTCTCTCCACCACACTAATTACTTTGTGATCACCATGTTCCTGAGCTTCCTCTATCTCACCTCAATGATAGATTCAGGTTCCAAAACCAGCTTCCCCTCATCCTCCAATGGGGAAAATTCATAGAAGGCACAATATGTTGCTTTATTACATTTTTGAGGTAGGAAACATGAAAAACATTATGTATCTTGTTATGTTTGGGAAGTTCTAGCTCATATACAACTACCCCAACCCTTCATGTTATCTTGTATGGTCCATAGAACCATGGTTTTAGCTTCTCAGCACCGCTCTGATTAAGTGAGGATTACCTTTAGGGTTGTAAACGTATGAAGACTAAATCTCCCACCTCAAAAGACTTCTCTAACGTGTACCTATCTACATAGATATTTTGTTGATTCTATTCTTTCTAAAGGTTCTACTTAATGTTCTTCAAGATGTTCTTGATTCTCATGTAACCAATCACAAGCTTTGGGAGCTCGACTATCTGATAATACTAAGTCTGTAAATGATGTAGCATCATACCCATATAGTTCGTAGAAAGGAGTCATGTCAATGCTCATCTGGTAGGTGGTATTGTAACAATACTCACCCATGTGTAGCCATCTAATCCATGCATGTTGATGTCTTATCACATAGCTACATAAATATCCCTCTATCCACTTATTGACTATCTCCATCTTCTCATACGTATGCGGATGATAACTAGTTCTATGAGTCAATTTCGTACATGCAAGTCTAAAAATCTCCTACCAAAAAGTGCTCATAAATATTTTTTCCCTGTCACTGACAATGTTTTTAGGAAAACCATGAAGCCTAAAAATACCTGTATAGAATATCTGAGCCACCTATGGTGCCTTATTCCCCTTAGGCATAGAAAATAAATGGGCATACTTGGTTATCCTATAACCCACCGCATGTATATAATCATGCCCATGTATTGAGGGAATCCCTGTGATAAAATCCATGGATATGCTCTCCCACTTCTACTCGAAATAGAAAGAGGCTATAGTAGTCCTGCTGGAAAATAATGTTTGGCTTTGGTTTTCTTGCAAACCACACACTCTCTAATATGGTTAAGGATTTCATCCTTCAACCCCTTAAATTAAAATATATCCCTGATGTACATGTAGGTCTTGAAATACCCAAGATGTCCCGCTAGGGGTGTATCATGCACTTCTCGAAGGATATTCTCTTTCATCTTGGATTCTAGTACAAGGAAAATCATATCCTTGTAGTATATGAGGTCATCCAAGATCATGTATCTATCATCCTGTATAATGCCATCCATGATCTCACATGCAAACTGATTTTTGGAATACTCAACAAGTATGTGAGCCTTCCAATCTACTGAAATCTCAGACATAGAACTAAGAATAGAAGTAAGGTGAGGCCTCTAGATAATGCATCAGCAACAACATTATTCTTACCTTTGGTGTACTCTATGTCGAATTCATATGTTTTCACCTTATTCACCCATCTCTCGCTAGAGGTCACTAAGATCCTTCTACCCGGGAAGAACCTCAAACTGTTGTGATCCATACGAACCATGATTTTTTTCCCATAAGATAATGTCTTAATTTGGCCAAAGCATGCATAATTGAAAACATATCTTTGTCATAAATTGAGTACCCCTTCTCCATAAGGCTCAATTTTCGACTCATAAGAAATGGGGTGCATATCCTACATAATAATTGGTCCAATACCCTCACCGATGTGTCATATTCAAGTATAGATGGAAAAGATAAATTTGACAATGCAAGAATGGGGCATGAACTCATTACCCCCTTAAGGTGATAAAAAATCTGATGTGTATTAGTTCTGACCAAGCAAAATCCCCCTTCTTGGTCAAATTTTCCAATGGTGCAATAAAGAGAGAGATGTTATTCAAAAACCTCCCGTATTATGTGTATATCTCTAAGAACCCTCTCAATCATGTCAATGTCTTAGGCGGTGGTAAATCCAATGTCATCCGAATATTTTCCCAATCAACCTTGACTACACCTCCACCAATCACATATCCCAAATACAATAACTTTGTCATACCAAACTCACACTTAGAAGCTTTTGCGTATAGTGAGTTAGCTTCCAACATACCCAACACCTCATCAAGATGTCTAATGTGATCCTCCCAAGTCCTATTGTAGACCAATATGTCATCAAAGAAGACCAATACAAACTTCCACAAATGGCGGTTGAACACATGGTTCATACAAGACTGAAAAGTGGCCAGTGCATTAGACAAACTAAATGGCATCACTAGAAACTCAAAGTGACCATAATGGCATCTGAAAGCCGTCTTATGCACATCCTCCTCTCTGACCTTGATCTGGTGATATCCAAATCGCAAATCTATTTTAGAAAAATAGATTGTCCCCTATGATATAGAAGCATCAAGAAGGAGAGTCAATTTTTGAGAAAAAGGCATCTTGTTCATGATTAGAGAGGTTAAGGGGCCAATTAGAATGGGTTTGAGTCATTTAGAGGTCATTAGAACTCATGACATGTTGAGTTGTGGTGTCTAATATTCAAAAATTAAAATAATGGCTTTTCCCTCCAAAAGAGGTATTTTGAAATTGTGAGTTATTCTAAACTATTGTGGACTTGTTTATGATGTGTTTTGTGGTATTAGGTGTTTGAGGGTGAGTGATAAGAGTTTATTCATGTAAGTAAAGACTCCTAATGCATGAAAAGGATAAAATGATGTATTTCAAGGTTAAAATGTCTTAAACCATAGGTTTTGAGTCATGATATGTAACCAAATTTAGTTAGGGGTAAAATTTGTGTGTGTAAAGGAAGTAAGAGCTCGCATTGAGGGAGTTAGTTTCTCAATAGGAAGGAATGGGCTCATGGAAAGGAGCCCGAGAAGACAATTTTATAAGGAAAAATAGTTATAAATGAGATCTTTGTTTTACATATGGAAGAAAGATTGTATTCTTGAGGAGTTATATCATGAATGTGAGTGAAACTATTCAATAAATTATTTGAAAATTATGAATGGTGGGTCTTAAATGTTAGTAAGATGATAATCATTTGTTTTTAATGTCTCAGAATGCATAATTGGCAAGTTTTTGTTTGAATTTGTTTGATATGCCTTGAAGCTTATGTGCAAATCTATGTTTCTTAAGGAAGGGGTTGAATGTTAGTTGTGCAAGTTCCATGAACCACATCAATGATTTCTCTCTTGTTATGATGGATGACATCTCAGGGGCAATGTATAATTTTATAAGTGAATATTTAACCCTTTCTTTTGAAATAAGATTCCAATTATTATATCAATGTTAAACACAAAGTCCCATAGTTGGGGAAAATACTTGTAGTTTCTTTACTCACCGTTGAATAGATATTGCTTAGTGTCAGGAGAAAACATTTCATGGTTCCTACTATCATACAAGTGTATTAAAGTATAATATTGATCCTTAAGTGCATGATTGCTAAGTTCCAATAATGTGGAAAATTGTGAGAAAGAGAATATTTGCTTCATTAATATATTAGAAACTTATAAGAGGTTAACGTCAATCCATATAAAATATTTTGAACCTTGAATCAAAGGTGGAAGCAAGATATACTAAAAGTTGTGTTTCTCGGGTAAACTTTTCCTCTAGCTAGGGTTTTGGGAAACTAGCTTTTGAGGCCTTAAAACTTAAAATTTTGAATTGAAAATTTGTAGATGATGTGTTGACAGAATTATTAAGAGGATTTAGTAAGAAATTTGTAAATTGGTTGGTGGAAATTCTAGGAATTATTCGAACTCTTCTATAATACTTTGTCACGGATTTTGAGGGCTAAAATAAGGGGTAGTTTAACAAATGATCCTTAATATGGATGTAGAGTGAGACAATGATACTTATAGGAAATTATGAATACCATAATGGGTGCTCAAAATCCCTTCATTGTACTTTGTAACCTTCTACATAGTGAGAAAATCTTGATGAGTTACATTAGGAATACCTAGTTAGGGTTTATTATCAACATTGCAAAAAAGTGAAATATTGGAAACTCGTGTGTTGAGCCAAGTCCGAAAATTTATGGGCATGTTGGTATAGCTAAAGATGAACTAATGAAATTTTTATATTCCTTTGGGTACTTATAAAATTCTAGATGTCTATTTGATCCGAGAGTCATGGTCTTAAAGGGGCAAATAAGGGCAATTTGAAGAAAGCGAAGGAAAGGCAAGATTTATGCATTATACATGCATTTGGATGAATGGTACAACATCATAGTGCTGTGAAGGATAGAAGTGAAGTAAATACTAAGACCTAGTTAATCCAAAATCCCAAATTGGCTAAATTTGACTAAGATATTTTGTGAATAAGAGGTGAGAAACAAGGCATAAGAAGAGACTTAAGTCATGTTTCTTGAATTCAGAGATAATGATGATGGTGAAGGCTTGGAATGAGCTAAGAGAAAGGTTGAATAATGCAAGAAGGAATTCAAATTACCTACTAAAATCAAATTGATAACTAGACAATCTCTTTACAGACATGATAGTGAATGCATGAAGTGATTGGTTTTGATGTTGTTTTAATGATTAGATAAAATTGACATGTTCCTCTCGCATTACCTTGTATCTCATCTAATAAATCATTAATACATGGAACTAGATACTTATTTTTTATTGTCTTCTTGTTCAATGCATGGTAATCTATGCACATCCACATGGTTCTATCCTTCTTCTTCACCAATACTACTGAAGAAGCAAAGGGACTGGAACTAGGTCTAATATGCCCCATCTCTATGAGCTCATGTATAGTCCTCTCGATCTCATCCTTAAACCATTTGGGATGATGGTAAGGAGTAGTAACCACCAACTTGTTGTCCTCAAGCTCAATCACATGCTCAAATCCCCTGTCTAGAGGCACACCTAGAGGTATATCACCAAAAATTGCACTATGTTTGTCCAGTAGGCCCTAGACATCTACATGGTACTTTGGTCGATTGTACTCTAACTTCTTGGTCATAACTAAGAACTTTATTTCCCAATACACCTTGTTGTGCCTATAAATCTTCTTGATCCACTTGGTCGTGACCACCCTAGGTGCATCTATAGATAATCCCCTCAAGATCATGTTCCTCCCTTCGGACCTAAACTTCAGCTCCATAGTCTGAAAGTTGGTCCAAAAATCTCCAAGAGAGTGGAGCCACTACACTCCCAAGACAATGCAGATCTCTCCAATACCAAAAATATAAAATTCATTCAGTAACTAATTGTATAGTTACCCATCGTAATGCTCACCGTGGAGTCACTTTGTGTGTACCTCATATACTCTCCATTAGCTAAAATCATAGTGAACCCCTAAAAATCATGTCTACAAACCTCATCTCTCAACCAACGTTGCATAAATAAAGTTGTGGGTAGCCCCACTGTCAATGAGCACCACTACTCAATGACCCTATCGTACTCTCTCGACCCTAAATTCCTTGTACCTTGGGGTCCAAAAAAAAGTGGCAATTTTCTCCTAAGAGAAATTCTCATCCTCCTTCTCAATACTATCACCGCCCAAAGCATCTCTATCCTCATCATCTAATCCTCGAGTCTCTTTCTCTTCATCTTCATCACCATCACTCTCCTTAAATACCTCAATAAATTGGGTCTTTCTTTTGCTTGTGTAATTATGTATTGGAGCCCAATGTGTGCGGTAATTGAAACATAGTTTCTTTCACCTCAACTCAGCTTTAACCTCTTGAGATATGAATGGTTTCTTATTTGTATCCTTCCTTGGTGAAGGTGTCTTTTGCTAAAAACCATCTGGTCTAGATGGAGGTACCCTCTACTGAACTCAAGGTGAAAACCTCTACTTTGGATTAGATAACTCCTAATAATGTGGTCTCCTAATAGCATCATGCAATGAAGAAGGCTCAAATGTCTACACAATTCCTACTAGTGCATCTATCAACCTTGCTATGAAGAGTGAAGTCAACCTTATCTCTCGAATCATCGGGACCCATGACTAATATCCTTTGAAATTCTACAATGTACATGTCTAAAGAACATGTCTATCTCAAATGAATCAATTCTCTTAAATACCTATCGGGATCAATCCTATCACACCTGTTCATAAACCTCTATGTGAACTTCGCATAGGTACCAATATGCATGTGCCCCAAGGAAAACTTTCATGGTGAATTTTCGTTAATTCACGAATATTCGGTTTTTGAAATTTGAAATTGGTGAATTTTTAGGGTAGGAATTAGGACTGGGTCACCAAAATTTTCTAGGTAAAATTAATTTTAGGGGTCAATTCACCATTCCAAGTGAAACAGAAATTTGTGATATTTTCCTTAATGTTATTGTTTGGTAGCATTTTGTAATGCTACCAGCCAACAACATTTTTTTATGTTATCGTACGATAGATAAATAATGCAATCGGTAGCATAAATAATGCTACCAGTCGGTAGTATAATTTATGTTACCATCTAGTAGCATATTTTATACTACCCATTGATAGCATAAAATTAAAAAAATCACATACAAAATTAGTGAAACCTGTATTTTTTCGCAAAAATAATTTTTTAATTATTTTTGTTTATGCCATATTTTGTGAGGACATATTTCTCGTCGAGCCGGTCATTTTAACTTCTATTGTCAAAAATGATTTTTCAAAAAATTGCATATATTTTGGTGACATCATATACTATCAGTAACAACATAATATATCTTGTCAAATTGATAGCATAAAAATTTATACCAACTAACAATATTTTAGCATTTTCTTCATATTCGCCATTAGCGTGAAAGTCAATTTTCACATATTGCCAATGAATTTCTACGATTTTTTGGGGGTCTTAAAATTTACCTTGATGTACCCATGTGTAATAAGACCATGATGCCACCAGTCATGTGCATCTCCCTAAAGGTGTAGGATTTCAAACTTAATTGCATCCTCTTCACACATGGGATTCAAGTCAAAGTATGTCTTCAAATTTTGAATCCAAGATTAAGTTGTACACTTCTTGGATCCATCGAAGAGTGGAATAGAAATATTTCCTAATATCCTCTATAACTCGAGAACCTAAGTAGTGTGATCCCTCTTGGGCCTACTACCAATCTTCATCTTATAGTACTCAATAAAATACATGTTAGCTTTAAACCCTTCACTCAAGGATTCATATTTCAACCAACAAGTCTCCTCATCAAAAATTTATGATTGTTGTCCCATTTGTGTATTTTCTAGATCTTTCAAAAATGTGGGCTCATGCATGCTCGAATGTGTATTATGGGAATGGGGAGTGTGTTGCCCTGAATTGCTATTTTCACTTCTTCAACGTGGCTTCCCCATGTTACCATTTTCTCCTTTTTCCATATGATTCTCAATCTCTGTCATACACTAATATTTCGGTGAGCTAGCTCAAATAAATATTAGTGGTCTCCTACTATTTAACCATATTGATAAAAAAATTCATCATCTCTTCATTCAGCTCATCATTGTCACCCATTTTCTTCCCTTCTTTTGCAGTGTATTTCTCTTGGAATAAACTTTCATTCACACCCAGCAGGCTAGAGGAAATTCATCTCTACGATACCATTGAAATATCCTTAGTTAGATATAACTTATAGCTTGAAAGATTAATGAAAAATTGTAATAATTGATATTTTGTTTTTTTCTCGAATGAAACCCCAAATAGAGCAGTGAATTGAAAAACAAATATAACTTACAAACCACTTGTCAAAATCACACAAAATTTTATAGAGAGATTGCTGAGATGATAAAAACACTAGAAAAATATTTTTGGATTTTTCTGAATAATAGATAACTGCCAATAAATTTTAGAATTCCCTAAACTATGAAATATTTTAAAAATTCATACCTACGTGAATACAACTATAAAAGTATAATTTTCTATCAATAACATCTACAACATATATAGAAATGATCCCAACCTCTAGATCTGAAAATGGGCACCTAGAAACCCTAGAAATATCAGCTACAATCTCCTAGGGCTGACGTCACCCTATGAAAGGGGCTGGAAATCCTTTAAAACTCCTCCAAAAGTTGCACCAAACTTTCCTTAAGCGTTGGGAAAAATATGAAATGCAAGTGGCTGAAATATATGGGAAAATGATCTTCCACAACCTCTAAAAATAACCTCTGAAAAATCTCTGAAAACCCTACCTGAAAACCCTATAGAATATGCCTAAAAATATGCTCTGAATGGGCTCCAAAATAGCAAACTAGGGTGGATCTTTCACCACCGAAGAGTGCCCTACTAGCTAGGAGTGGATCTCTCACCACGAAGCTAGGGTTCCTGTGGGATTTTACTCCACAAGCAAAGGAAAAATGCAAACAACAGTTGCTCCAATATCAAGATATGTGTGAGTGTAAGAATGACCCTTCTTCTCCCCAACACCACCTTTTATAACCTTCCAATGCAACAAAGGGCCCAAAAACCCTAATCGACCCCTTAGGGAAGACCCCACATGAACATAAAGTAACTTAAGTTACTTTTCTCCCTAGGTGCCAAAAGTGACTTAAGTGACCCCAACGAAGGAATAGAATAATAAAGTACCATGATTCCCCCTCAATGGCAAAATATAACAATAGTTCCCACCAAGTTGCCCAATACTAATGTCAACGACAAAATATAACATAAAGCAAGGTGGTAATCAGACATCCATACCCAATAGCCTCCAGCATTGTTAGCCCCTCGGGTATGACCAAGGCTAAGACTAAAAAATGGTCGTTAGGCCCTCGGTGAAGGAATGGGGACATTAGAGAGTATTTAGAAAATTGCGATGAAATTGGCTCATTTTTGTCAATTTTTTTGTAAATTTTAGATTTTGAATTTCTCGGGCATTTCGACCTAGGTGAGAGTGGTTGAGGCATTGACGCCCTTCGAGACGTCGTGCCCAATTCCAAGCATTGATGACCGACCCTAGGCACCAGATCCAACTCCCGGGCATTAGATACCTGGGAGGTTATTTTGACCTCAAAATGTGAAATATGTGTTATTTGATGATGTTTTACAATATGAGTTATTATTTTCAAGTATATATGAGGTATTAATGTCACATTTTTATCAATTTTTTGTGTTGTGCTTAGGGATATTCATTTGAGGGATTTTTGTGGAGATCAATACTTGAGTACGTTGTTGACTTTGGACTTATCTCGATGCTTTGAATGGGATATATTGGACCATGTCGGACCGCAACACATAGCGAGGTTGGGGGAGGGACCCCATAATATGTCAATGATCACTATATTATGCGAGAGGTGGTGCACAAACACTTGTATGTTTTGGTTACCTATTAGGAGATGATTGTGGCCCTAGAAGATGTATATTGCATATTGCAACTACCAATTATGGGTAAGAGATTCCATGTGATGGTTGTTAAGGATGTGCAAAGGAACATGAGATAAGCTAGGTGATACTTTACATGTACATGGGTACAGACAGAGACCCATATTAGCTTGGATTCTATATTGAGATCAAGTGTTCCATGATTGCAAAAGTTTTTTGTAGTAGTTATTGCTTCATCAATGGCTATAAAGGGTGGTGGAGTGGGCATCTTGTATAAGATGCATGATATATGTTAACGCATAAAGGAGGATGGGACTAGATTTTCATGAGCGCAATATGTATTAGCGCATTTGTACAAAGATCTATATAGGCTCATGTAGGAGGACCATGGTGGTGGACCTGGAGCCACCACATTGTTACATGTATAGGCTTATGATCACATTGTGATATTAAGGCAACTCATCTAGCCACGGGCTGATTGCATAAGGCTAGGATATTTGCAGTGAGGTGAGCAGACACACATAGTAGGATACCGAATACTACAACTTATAGGTCTATGCTTGATCATATAGGGCTAGGGGCCATTATATGGCATCCATATCAATCCTATGAAGGATGGCCAAAGGATGGAGTAGAGCTATGATGTATCCATCATACCGTGTGGTTATAGGATCGCCCGAGGGGTAGTTGAGCTATTTCGTGCATAGCATGTGTCATGGTAGTTTGACATGGCTCAGGATGTTGTCTCGAGCCATATGTATGGGTTTGAACCATTAGGACACCAAGGAGGTTGGGAGTGAGACCAAGACCTACAAGAGCACAACTAGTGCCCCTAAGTGTAGATGATAAGGATGTGGCCATTGAGATAATACAGGTGGACAATGTGGGATCTACGCAGCATAGAGTATGTGGTGGGTAATGCAGCGATGGGTTTTATTTTTTCCATTTGTTTCATATGTGGTGGGAGGACAACCTATTGGAGTTTTGAAGGGGAAGGCACCTACCCCCAATGGCGATGGTATAAAGCAACGATTGCATAGCGTGAGTATTGTTTTTTTGTTGTTAATTATGAGTTGTGACTTGGTTGTTATATATGAGAAATGGGCATGATAACTAGTGCCTAGGTGTATGGTTGCATGAGATGATTATTGGTCCTTGATCATTGATTCATCAATCTACACATTGATGCAAAATGTACCTCCAAATGTGCTCGTGGGAGGTGAGATATTAGAGGGATTAGATGTCATTACAAGAGAGCAAGCCCATTTGTTTGATCCAAGAACGATAGCAGCAACTACATGAATTATTTTATTGAGTGACCATGAAGAGGTGTGGGTGAAGACTTAGTGAGATACTAGAGGTGGTATGAGGAGGAGCCTTAGCGTAGGATGTGTTTACATAGAATTTGGATTCGCAGAGGTGATTTGTAGAGTAATCGGTCGATTTATCCTTATTACAAAGGAAGGTGGAGAGATATATGGGTCGCAACCAATGACACAAACCGAGTGGAGCAACATCTAGTTCTAGAGCTCCTACAATTGTATTTAATGATAGTGATGATGATGTAGTGATACATGGGAACTTGCACCCAAGTGATTGTATTTTTAAACTATTATTTTTATTATATATATATATATGGATGGTTGGCGTTATTGGGTTATGTTGATGTTTTATCGATATGTGATGCGATGATTTTTGTTCATATGTTGTTCTTGTGATGATTGATTTGCATTGTGTGAATGATTATGTTGATTTGAAATAGATGATGATGTAGATAGGAAGTAGATGAGGAATGTTTGAAAAGTGGATTGTATGTATAAATGAGGATAGATAGTATGTGATAGTAATAGATGTAAGTAGATAAAATGAATGAGACATGATGTATGTGAACATGTGTGAGTATGATGAAGATGGATGAGATTCATTTATATAAGACCCTTAGCGATCAATAATGAACCGTAAAACAAGAGTGTGTCATCATGAAATGGGTTAATAGTGTATTGCTAGATAGATATATCAATGAAGCGTATAGAGTAAATATGGAAAGAGGTTATTATTGTAACAGATCCATCAACAGTCATTTAATAACTATAAGAACATGAGTGCATCATCAGGTAGTGAGGTGAGAAAAATCACCTACCAAAGATGCAAAGGTATGTGAGGAGTGGTGGAAGTATGTGAGTCAAGAGCAAAGATGAGTGTAAGAGCCAAATTGAATGTTAGACAAGATGGTGCCAATGATGAGAGATGTAGTGGTAGGAAGCATAGATGTTGATGTCTTAGGAATCCAATATGGAGTAGGAGCATTGTGATGTGTATGAGAGGATGTAGCTGTGGATGAGTGAGGTGGAGGTCCTACATGAATAATGACTTGAAGCGGTGGATGAATGATGACCTTGGAAGTGGGAGGAAGAGGCATGTAAATCGAAGTAGTAGCATACTTGTGAAAAATTAGAGAAATAGACTACTCACGAGAGCGAGAGCCAAAGGAAATGACACCCTTGTCTTCTAATTATTACAATTTTTCATCAAGGAGAAAAATTCATTGTCCCAATGGCCATTGATGCAATGATAATTGTTATAAAGGTGATCGGGTGCACTAGCAATGTAAGAGATGTGGAGGATGATGTTGATTAAGAAATGTAATGGCTCTCGGGGAAGATGGAGAAGCCTTTGGTGGAGAGTGGCGCGCTGGTGGAGATGGAGGACACTTATGCGGTGGCGGGGATAGAGAATGATTGTGATGTGGTGAATATGGAGACCTTGGTGGATGCTTAATAGATGGAAGAGGATAAGAACTAGAATATGATGTAGTAGTATAAGGAATAGAAGGAAGATCTATAACATGTGTAGCAATTAAATATTGTTTTATATCCATGACCTTATAGCATAAGATTTTAAATGATTCACATGTATCATATTGTAATCATCTTTTAAATCAGAATCAAGGCACGAAAAATATAGATTGCTTCTCTAGAACATAAGGTTGAAACACTAACTAATGCATACAAGAATTGAATCGTAAAATTTAATTAATAATAGGTTCTTTCTTTCCCTGATGCAAGCTAGGTAAGTGATCGCATGTGAATATAGGACCATTGTTAAGAATGAAGCATCTAAGAAAAGCATCTTCCATTTCACAATCTGTACTAATATATCCAAAAGGAAAATGAGTGTACCATTTAAGAGAATCATCAACAAGACTATGAGACGAAAGGTTTTGAACAATAGTTGATCATTCAAATAACAAACCATAGCTAAATGATAATGCTTAAGATGTAGATATGGATTTTCAAAGTGCCATTGAAGAATGAAAATGTAGGCATGATGAAATCCTTAGGATATGATGCATATAAAAACATATCAACCATATATTCAATCAACAAAATATTTTTCAAACAACTAACTTCTATCTTACTTTGCCTAAGCGGATCATACATGTGCCCAAAAATTGCTTACTACTGCTCTACTTGATCAAATCATGCACAATACGACACAACATCACTAAAATAGTATTCTTAGCATTCTAATATGTCTCTAAATAGTGCTTCTAGTGTCAAGGGACTCCTTAAATAAGTTCCACCTCAAGCCTTGGGCTCAAGAGTGCACCTTCCATTATAATTAGTGATTTCACTAATTAACTAACATTTCTTACCATTTCAATTAATTAACGATGCTTTATTGATATCATAACCCCTTTCACATTTAATGATGCCACTTTATGAAGAATCGTAAGTCAAAATCCTCAAAACAAGACAATTAGCATTATTAGCTAATTAAGCCTATTTTGCCCTTGTTTTGGTCAATATACCCTAATATTGCTTCAAACCCCTCTTATGACCACTCAAAATCACCCCACTTTCCTCCAACATCTCAGCAAGCTTCAAAATCTTATCCTAGCCTCCTAGTTGACCCTAAGCGGTTGATTAAGGCTCCATACCTCTTAATCACTTGGTAATTCACTAATTATGATTAGAAAAGCTTAATCATGATTAGAAATTCTAAATCTTATTTGTACTTTTAGTCCCACATGCACCAAGATGCAAGTTTTCCTCAAAGGAAAAACTATAAATAAGACTAAGTACTACCTTCCAACTTTACACCATGCTTTTATTAGTAGCCTCATATAATACATATGTTAAAGAGCCTAAACTCCTTTAAGGATTCACATGCTCATCTTTGCCTAAAGCCTTCATTATGGTTAGTAGGAGGGTATCTAACATGACATTGTAGTCTTGTGTTAGAGAGATCTCCTCACCATTTGTGGAGTAGCAACCATTCCCAATTTGATTGCTCCTAGATCTATTTAGGTCTATTGTTTAGTAATCATCTAACATAGTAAGCATGCTTAGATATTAGATGTTAGTTTCATTTGATCTCCATTGTTATGCTATTAAGCTTTTATCTTTGATGTTTCATTCCTTAGCTTTTATAATTAGCTTTAGATCATGTGGTGTTAGATCTTCTTGCTTTAAACTAGTTAATTTGTGTTAAAAGTTTGGGGTGTTATCATTTGGCACGCTCGGTGGGACTCAAACCCCATTTGCATTCATTCTCAAGATTTTTAACATAGTTTTAAAAGTTTTAGATTTCAATTTTTCTTAGATTAACTTCAATTCTTAGATTAGATTCAAGTTTTTCTAGATTAACTTCAAATCTTTCTAGCTTACTTTCAAAGTTCTTAGATTAAATTCAAAGTTTTCAAGCTTTTTAGAGTAGTTTTCAAAGTTTTGTAGTTTGATTTTGTAGCTAGGTAGTTGTTTCAACTAGATTAGTGGTAGAAGTTGTGTTTTCATGTTCCTTGCAGGATATAAGGAGGTGAAGCCCTGTCAAAATTGCCTCAAAATACCAAAGATTGGATCTTTTTGAAGAAATTCTTCTCAAAATTTAGATTTTGGTCACCTATAGGAAAGGTCACATGCTTGTGCATTGAAGAGTGCATGTGCATCAAGCATAACACACCTATGCATTGAAACCTATGCATGTGCATCAAGAAGTGTGCATGTGCCTCTCTGGACATGCATGCACTACTGTGTAACTACTAATTTTTGTCTCTTAGTCAAGTCAAGCTTGCTGTGTGCATTAAGGTCCGCCACGCCTCTCTCGCCATGCCTGCACTGTGCACTATGATGATGTGAAAATTTGATGAGTGTGCCTATGCTCTCAAACCCACATTCTATGCTTCAAAGGGCATGCCCATGCTTCAAAAACTTGTGCATGCATGCACTAAAGGTGCCTGTGCACTCAGGTAAATTTCTTTCAAAGTTCATGATTTTTAGTTTTTAGGATTTCTATCATTTTTAGAGGATTTTAGTTGTTGTTTTTGTCAATTTATTGATTTTAGAGCAATGTTCCTAACAAAATTTACTTAGGGTTTGATAAGTAATCTTTGTTAAAATTGACTTAGGGTTTGATAAGTGATTTTTCATGCTTTATTTGAGTTTGGAATAGGGTGTGTATGCTCTTCCCTTGCACTTAGTGTGATCTTGGGAATCAAAAGCACTTCTAAACCACTTTTTTCTATTTTAGAGTAAGTAAGAAAAATCATCATTCATTGATATGCTTGATCTTTTAGTTTAAGAGCTTTTTCACTTAATAAAGAATCAAGGCTAAAATTTGTGTATGCTCTTCCCTTGCACCTAGTGTGATCTTGGGAACCAAAAGCAATTTTAGTCTTTCATTAAGAAGCACTTGGATTAATTGGGAATAAACCTTACTTTTGCAAATTTTTATGGTAGTTAGTTGATTTACAAGCTTTTCATTTCTATTTAGTTGGATTATTTGTTGTGTATGCTCTTCTCTTGCACCTAGTGTGATCTTGAGAAACAAAAACAACACTTAATCCTCTTTCTATGATATTGTGAACCTTTTTGAACTACTAATCATTTGTTGAAGGACCTAAAAAATTGTCAAAGAAAGAAGGGCTCTCTTCAAACCAAAATCTAACATTCATGTGTGTTGTAGGTTTCATTGGTGGTCTAAACCAAATTGCTTAATCCAAAAGATAAAAAAATACACCAACACACCATTCAAAACATCATGTATTGCAGGTTTCGGTTAAGAGCTATGGCTCATCGCTCAACTAGGACATAACCCCTTTGGCATAAGCCTTAAGCTACAACAATGGGGGTGGTCCTAGGAACCCTAAAGTAGTTCACGCAAGAGGGAACCTTGTGAATGAAATAGGAAAGTGCTCCACACTACCGACTTGATTAGTATGCCTTGGTGAGATTAGAGTCAAAGATATATCCATATGTGACCCCAGTGAAAGTATAACTGAATGCACTTTGGTGCTCATTATATTGAAGGGGGTAAAGTAAATCCAAGATACTCCTTGGGAAACCTTGGTAAATTGAGCTCTTAGATATACTTGTGACACCTAGAGAGAGAACCACCTAGGAAGCTTTCGGCTTGGAGCCATTGTTTTTGTCTTAGTTGTTATACTTGAGAGCTCTCACAAAGTGACAATTTTGTTAGATTCAAACTCTTTTTTTGAACAAGGAAATAATCTCTTAAAGTTGAAACCATGTGATTTTCATCATGAAATCTACTTAGTGTCATTTTGTCCTAGTTTTTCACTTGTCCTAAGACAAGGTGAAACTCTACCAAAATAACACCAAGTTTATTTCAACACCACTTGGTCTACACCCTTGTTTTCTTGTTTGCCCATTTTTGGACAAAAGGAAACAACATATATGGATACCACTAGATATATCACGTGTCCACCACTTTTGTATTCTACTTGTGACTAGGTTGTAATGTTGGAGTGCAAGTGTTGAAAGTGTGCATGGTACGTACTCACGATCTAGTAGGCCCCCTTGTCTCAAAAACCCATATTTGAGACTTATTATCATCATAGTTAGGTGATTTCATCCTTGTCTTCTTTTGAGTTGTTACGCTTACCCACATTATAGCCATACAATTGAGATATTTACGTCTTGTTTCCATTGTGAAATTAGGCCTAAATCTCTATATTGTAGAGTTATGTTGCTCACATGCATAACAATTTCTTGATATACTTAGACGTAGTTTTTACACCCTAGCTTTGTCTTGAGTTTTGTGAGTGTTGAGGTTACTTTGTTAGCATCGCTATAATGCCATTTTGATACTAAAATATTGCTTTCTCAAAGTTTGATTACGTGTCCAAATAGCATTGTTACGTTGCTCTCACATTTGTATCATCCATTTTACAAAGCTTAGACTTTGTTAGTGTTTAGAAACTGGCTTTTAGTATATCTTGTTAGAAGATCGCGTCAACATTCTCTTATCATTTAGGCCTTGTTTTTTGCAAACTTGACCTAACTGGTGATATTGTGTTGTCACTATTTGGTTACAAACCTATCTAGATGAATCTTAGAGAGTAAACTATTTGGTGTAACTAAATTTTGAGTGTTGTACATCATTGTATTATTCTAAGGAAAACTTGTGTCATATATTACCTTGTTAGGGTAGCTTGTTCATTATTCTTTAGTTCATACGTTCATTTTCTTTGACCTATCAATTTTGTGGTTATTCTATAGTCACCTTGTTTTAACAATTTAGCATCGTTACGCTGCAAAAATTTGACTAAGGTCCCTTTTTAGTAAACCTTAGTGGAAATTTTTCACGTTGTATCTCCTATCTCGAGTATGCCTACTATGAGGATGGGATCCCAAAGATTAGGAACCGATATATTTGGAGGTGACAACCCTCTTTTAGAGGATAATCTCATGGTTGACCATAGTGGTGGAGAGGAAGATTCTCCTCGTATGAATATAGAGCGTCCTCCCACCAATTTTGATGATTACATTTTTCAAAACAAACATGAGGTTCTTATGTGTGTTATGGAACTAGGAGCTAAGTTACCTCCCACGGTGGACCCTTCTCTCATTGCCATGCAATGGTTTGAGGGGAAGAAGAAGTGGAACATCCTCATCACCATATAGATGACATATTAAACCCAGGTCATGCCTCTACTTCTACATGACAAAATAATGAGGAAGTACCTTTCAAAAATGATGGAGACTATCATTTACCTCCTATTAAAATTCATTGTGAAGACCATGAAGAACATGTTCATCATGCACAACCTCCCCCTAATGAAGATTGTAATGAAATACCCATTCAAGAGGTGATGTTAGAACAACAGGTCAAGCCCTCACTCACCAATTGGCAAGTTTGGCTTCACATATACAAAAGGAACAACCAAAAGTTGTGAAACAAGCCATACCAAAGGCAAAACCTAAAAGGCTTCATTTCACGAGTTCCCAATAAACACTCCTCGACAGAGAGACGAAAAAGGATCCTTATGAGGAATTTTTCACGAGAATAGGGGTGGGCATACACCTAGGCTTAACCCTTTATATAGACCTACGCCACCACCCATGCAAGACCAACTCTTCCACCAAGAATGGTCTACTATGAAGAACACCCTTCAAGCATTACAAGAGGGCCAAAGTAAGTAATAATAAGAAGTATCGGTTTGATGAGTTATGTCCCTACCCATTCAAAAAAGCCATGCTATGTACCTTTCCCAAGACACTTTGATTTTCCAAAATTTGACAAATATAAGGGAAAAGGTGACCCTCGTGACCATATTAAATATTTTTATATGGCATGCCAAGAGGTTGCATTCAGAACAATTATCTTATGTGCCTCTTTCCATGAAGTTTGGGAAGCAAAACACTAGAATGGTTTGTACACATCCCTAAGGGATCCATATCAACATGGCAAAACTAGCAAGAAAGTTTCATGACACTTCTCTTTTAATATAGAGAATGATGTCACCATGTTGGATCTCTGCAATGCCAAACAAAGAAACAATGAAAACTTCACTTGCATTTTTACAATGATGGAGAGGATTAGCTAGCCACTTTCCTTGCTCCATACCCAAAAAATAGTTGATAAGAATATTTTTTCCCAACCTCCATCTAGACATTACGTTCCACCTACAAATGCATTGTGGCAACACGTTTGAAGAGGTAATCGAAAAAGGGAGTCAAATTGAAAAAGCATTGTTAGCTAGGGGGACTCTAAAACCTTTCTCCATGATCAAAATGATTCTAAAGTCTAATGAAAAACCAAATTTTGTTCATAATAAAAAAAAAAATTCATTGGTGATGGGATAGTAGACTCAAGTGAGTACAAGCCATTCAAAACCACACACCCTTGAAACTTGCAAAGGGAAATCCACCTACTGAGTATAAATGACATACTTTTACCCCTCTATCTGAATCCATATCATCCATACTAAAATAGTTAGAGGCCATAAACATGGTAAAGTACCTGAAACACAACCCTATGGGGACAACACACCTAAACCATCATGGTTTAGGGAGAATGAATTTTGTGGGTTTCACCGTGTAAAGGGTCATAAAATTGACAAGTGTTTAAGATTAAAACACTATATTCAAGACCTAGTCGACAAGTGGTGATATTGAAGTAGACTCCGTTGCCACTGCAAAATATCCAAATGAAAGCTTAGGGATCTTCAAAGAGCCTTTTCCCAATCATGAAGAAAAGAAAAAATGGATCGGGGACAATCATCTCAGAATAAGAATGCTAACTATATGTCAAACAAAGACCATTTTGATGCCTTGATAGGTTGTGTTGACCCACTCATTGAGAAAATCAATACAATTAGAATTAAAACAAGAGAGTGTGTCATGGCAACATGATGAGCTCACCTTGTTATAAATTTTGAACCTACTCCCCTCCTCCTCAAGAGAGTCATTATGATGTGTTAGATCAACTAGAGAAGACTACAACTAAGATTTCAATCTTAGACCTTCTAAATATTTCTAACGTCCATAAAGATATACTTTGTAAAACCTACAGGGATCAGGAGTATCTATTGATGTTGACCCTACACATTTACAAGCCATGGTAGCACAAATCACTCCCACAAGACACATAACCTTTATCGACAGAAGCCTTAACTAAAAATCCCTCCCATAACCTACCCTTACATATTGAGGTAATAATCAAGTGTAAGAAGGTCAAGAGAGTGCTTGTGGATGGTGGATCGGGTCTTAACATTTGTACTCTTAAACTAGTTTATCAACTAGGTGGCACAAAATTTGATTTGGAGACAAAGGTCATCACCATAAAGGCATATGACAATGAAGAAAGACAATCATTGGAATGATCACTTTCTCATTAGAAGTTGGTCCCATAACCCATGATACAAAGTTCCATGTCTTGGACCTAGAGCTCCCTTACAACATCTTTGCTTGGTCGCCCATGGATTCATGCCATGCAAGTATGTGCCATCAACGTATCATCAATGTCTAAAATTGTAGTATGAAGGACAAACACTTACTATACAAGGGGATCCCCAACCATTTTCTCATTACAGAGCATTGTTGGGCTATTTTCCTACCATTTACGAGTGTCCCTCTATGGAGATTATTGTTCATGTTCAGTTGGAGGCCCTCGCTTCATGAGTGGATCCAAACACCCTGACTCCCAGTGATAGTGGTGCATCTACATCGAGAATCTCCTTTTTCTACATGGGAGATGAAGGTCATAAACAATGGTTGTGGAGAGTATAATCTTCAACAAGCCCTTATGGTTCAAAACATTCCTCTATCAGCCCAAGCACGTGGTAGACCATGTTATAAATTCCAAAGATCAAGGGAGAATTTCCCTTTTGACAATTTCACTTTTCGGTGGCTTGCTAGAAGATGAAAGAATCCTCAATGATATTATATTTCATCCTCAAGATGATGAAATGGATTTGTGTTACAAGTCATCTAGGTATGTTATTCCTAACAAAATCATGCTTACTATGAGATACCAAGGACGTGGGTCATGGCCGCCAAGAACAAGGTCCATTAGAATCTCTTTCAATACCTCATCACATACTTGGGTAAATTGGGTATTGGCATCCATTTGTATGAATCTCACCCTTTAGATAACGAGTATGTTTCTTCTGAGAGTGAGGATAGTTTGTCGAAAATGAAAGTGAAAATAGATTCTGGTGTAGTCTTTATGAAGACCTCACCTCTATGAACCTATTCTCTAACATGGCTATCCTTACCATAACCCCTGTTACACCCACCATATCCCCTATAAATCAAGACATTAACTCTCATCTACCCATCACTGGTGAATTGGGATCAACAACAAACATGTACCTATTGATGTGTTTTAGAATGATGAGGCTATTGGTGAGTTCTTGGGCATCAGAGATAACATTCCAAGAAATGATCACAAGAAGGGGTTCTCCATTCAGCTTAATGTGTGTGTACTTCAGAGAGGAAGTAGAGTTATGTGGACACTTAAGTAAAAAAAAAAAGTGAGCAAGGGAAAGAGTTCCAAAGAAAATCCTTGTGGAAATAAAAAGGGGAAGTCCTATAGTGAAAACCTCTTTGAGGCGCTTGTGGAAAAACAAGCAGAACAACCTATGGAAAAAAATATAGTGTACCCATATAAAGATGATGATCACCTCCCTGAACCAATTTTTGTAGAGGAGGATCTCAATCTCCCTCCCGATCCTACATGCATGGGGGATGAGTCAAAGCTACTAGTGGAAGATACAATAGATGTTAACATCGACACAGAGGAGTTACCGAGGATAGTTAAGTTGGGAGCTTCACTCTCAGCCAAAGAACAGAAAACATTCACAGGACTCTTGAGAGTATGCAGACATCTTCACTTGGTCTTATGTTGACATGTAGGACTTGATCTGCATTAGTGGTACACAACCTTGTTGTGCACCCAGATGCCAAGCCCATCAAACAAAAGCTCTGGAAGATGCATCCTCGTGTCACCTTATTGGTAAAGGAAGAGCTAGAAAAGTTATTAGAAGTAGGCTTCATCAGGCCTATCGACTACTCAGAGTGGATTTCTAATGTGGTACCAGTTTAGAAAAATCCAGTCGGTATCAGAGTGTGTACTGATTTTAGAGATATTAACAAAGCTTGTCCCAAGGATGACTTTCCTCTCCCTAACATCGACATGATCATCGATTCTACTGCTGGTTATGAGATGTTATCATTCATGGATGGATTCTTAGGTTATAATCAGATAAAGATTGTGGAGGAAGATCAACACAAGACAACTTTCACAACCCCATGGGGAATGTTTTATTACCAAGTTATGCCCTTCGGCCTTAAGAATGTAGGTGCTACATATCATAAGAGGGAAATGATGTAATCTTTCATGACATGATAAGTGACATCATGGAAGATTACGTAGATGATATACTAGCTAAATCTAGAACTTGGGAGGAGCACCCAAAATTTTTGGCATATCTTTCAGTGCCTAAGGGACTATAAAGTCCACCTTAACCCAAAGAAGTGTGTCTTTGGTGTGTTATGGGAAATTACTAGGATTCATTGTATCAAGGAGAGGAATAGAAGTGGACCCTACAAAGGTCACGACTATCACAGAAATGCCTCCTCCTAAGAATATTAGACAAGTTACGTAGCTTACAAGGAAAATTTAGGCCATCAGAAGGTTTATTTCACAACTAGCTAGACAAAGTGTCATACATTCACACATCTTCTTAAAAAGGATGTTAATTTCACCTGGGGGCTAGAAAAAAAAAAGCATTTTCTTTACTAAAAGAATACTTGGCTAAACCCCCATTCTCATGCCACCCATGGTAGGAGAACCCTTGTTGCTTTACATCTCTGCTACACATTTTGTGATTGGGGCACTGTTGGCCCTAGTATGATCAAGAGAAGAGAGAAAAAGGTTGTATACTACTTGAGTAGAACATTGATAGCATATGAGCTCAACTATCCACAGATCAAAAAGGCTTTCCTAGTAGTAGTTTTTTTTAGAAGAAGCTACGCCATTATTTTCTCAATAATAAAGTCAAGCTTATTTCAAAGGTCGATCCACTAAAATACTTATTGTCAAAAAACACTACACTCATAGGGAAAGATGGCTGATGGATCATCTTATTAAGTGAATTTGACATTGAGTATGTCATCAAAAGTTAGTAAAAGGAAAAGTCTTAGTAGATCAGCTAGCAAAAGCTCCACTACCAAGTACCAAACCCTTGAGTCTGGAGCTACCAGATGCATCCATCATGTACCTTGAGGAATCTATCATTTGGAAACTATACTTTGATGGCTCCTTTACCTTTCATGGTTCAGGTGTCGGAGTTGTGTTAATTACTCCTATGGGAGACTTGATTCCCCAAGCATTTTGACTCGGGTTCCCCACATGAATAATATAGTGGAGTATGAAGCTCTCATCACAAGGATGAAGCTAGCCATCAAGTGGGATATCAGAATGAGTTAAATGCATTGGTGATTCAATGCTTATTATCAAACAGGTCACAGATGAATACAAGGTCAAGGATGAAAAGTTGTTTCCATAAAAGAATGGTCGATTCCTTGAAATAATTCTTTGAGAAGATAACATTTGAGTAGATACCAAGAGCCCCAAAATAGAGTAATAGATGCCATGGCTATGATAGGATCTATGTTAAGCATTCCACCAGGGAACAATGACATGCCATTCTTCATTGAAAATCTAAGAACAATAGCATATGACATACCAGACTCATGTTTGGTGTGTGAGGTTGTTGGTCCCTTTTCACCATGGTACACTGAAATATTTAATTACCTTCATGATGGAACATTTCCCACTAACATTTCCCATGAAAAATGCACCCTCATCAATGTATAGCCCATTATACCCTACTTGGGGGCACCCTCTTCCATCGAGGCTATGATGGGAATCTATTGTGATGTTTAAATTTGGATGAATCTATCCAAGAAATCAAAGAGGTGCATGAAGGCATCTATGGGGCTCATACTAATGGGATCATCCTTGAAGAAAATTCTTAGAGTAGGCTATTATTGGCCTACCATGGAGCATGATTATTGTAACCATGTGAAGAAATGTGTGGATTGTCAAAAGTATGACAACTTGATACATGTGTTGGTGTAATCCTTGTATCCTATCACAACCCCTTGGCCATTCTCAAAGTGGGGTCTCGATCTAATAGGGAAACTTAACCATGTCTCTTCAGATGGTCATAAATTCATCATTATCATTATTGCAACTGAGTACTTTACAAAGTGGGTAGAGGTTGTTCCTCTCACCTATGTTGAAGGTGCCCAGATCTCTAAATTTATCATGAACCATATCATCTATCGATATGGTATCCCTTATGCTATTATCACTGATAATGGTAAGCCATTTAAGAATAAAACTATGAAAGCACTCTACAAATGCTTTCAAATATCCCTTAAGTTCTCAACCCCCTATTACCCTCAAGGTAATGGGAAAGTTGAGGCTTCAATAAAACCTTAATTCACATATGGAGAAGATGGTGAACAAGATAGGTCATGACTGGCATTTACAAATTCACCCCCCTCTGGGCATTTAAACTTCTATCCACACCCCCACAGGTGCAACTCCATACTCCTTAGTATTTGGCATTGAAGTCCATACTACCTTTAGAGATCGAGATCCCTTCTTTTGCGTATCGAGCTAAGGGACTACTGAATGAAGAGGAAGACTACAAAGTAGCTCGACTAGTAGAGTTGGAGCTATTAGATGAGAAAATACTTCACACTCTCAATCACCTTAAAGTGTATCAAGATCGAGTGTGGTGAAGCTACAATAAAAGAGTCATACCTCATCAATTTGAGGTAGGGGATTTGGTGTTAAAAGAGAATCAGAAGAACACCAATAAGGACCATGAAAAGAAAGGGAAATTTGAACCCAATTGGCTAGGACCATATGTTGTGGTTACCAAGTTGGTTTAGGTGCCTATAAGCTAGCCCATGTAGATGGTCAAGAGCTTCGAGAACCCATGAATGCAATGCATCTTAAGTGCTTCTATGCTTAAGTATGGGGTCTCTAAAATATCAAAAAAAAAAAAATAAAAAAAAAAAAAAAAAAAGATAAATAAATAGGTGTGTCCAATAGTGAAAACCACACAATGGTGGCACTTTGGACAAGTCCTTTGGTGAAAACTAGTTTTCGGTGCCAAGGGAGGGTCCATTGTTCAAGCATTTTCAGGTTTAGGAGTATGAAAACTTTTTCCTAAGCTGGTTTTTTCCTTCATCTGAGTCCCTTGTGAGCCTATCCTTCTTTGCCCTGATCGGCTAATCTTACCTTTTGAATGTGAAGAATTTAACTTTGAATGAACCCATCTCACATGCTGGGGGAACCTTCACAACATCACTTATGGCATATACCATGTGGCATTTGCCCTTGTACATCCCATCTAATGTTGGGGGCATCCATGTTTCTTCATTTCCTTGCACACATTCACTTCGGAAAACTGTTGAAAAATCAAAAAAACATTTGTATAACTTTTTGAAAATCCCAAAAACACATAGATATGTTAGTTGAGAAAATAAAAAACATTCAAATACATTTCATAGAAAACTCCAAAACAATAGAAAATTGTCTTAAGATAAGACCAAAACAATAAAAAAATGTTTCAAAATTGTCCCACAAAAACAAGTTAAGTAGTTTGCTTACTTTTTAGTTGTTGGTTTGTATGGTTTTTAGTTACATTTTTTTTGTATTGTGTACTTTAAGATGGATTCACTTGCTTACTTAGATTGAATGTTATTTTAATCTATGGTGCATTGCATTGAGTTCATTTTATCTTGCATACTTGTAAATAAATGTGTTGCTTTGATTAGATTTTTTAACTTGTGCTTGTTTATTTTTACTTGTACATTTTGTTATCATTTCATCATCATATCACATAAAACCATCACATCTATACATCATATATCAAAAAAATGCTAAGTTTACATCACACATGTATGCTAAAGCTAATCATCACATACCGTATCATCAATGGGGCAAGAGGGGTTGTGCATGATCACAAATCTATCCCCCCACACCAATATCAAAAATATAAACATGTTTTACTCAAAGTATCTCATCAACATGCAATATGACATCAACTAAGGCTATCTCATAAATTAACAAACATGTGATACAAACATAAAACATACAGATTAAGCATGATATCTCATAAACAACATGTGATACATCAATAATCCATCTATCATCATACATCATCAAATATAAATGTCCATGTATATACAAAACAACATGTCTCAAAAGTACATCGATACAATGGGCCATCATGGGCATCTATACAAAAAAATGTGCCTTCATCACGAGGCATAGTAAAAAAAATAATACATATCATACATCTATAAAAAAAGTTCCTTCATCATGAGGCATGATAAAAAATAGTACATATACATCCATACAAAAGTATGCCTTCATATCGAGGTGATACACCAAAAATATACATCTAGTACATCAATAAATAAAGTCAACCATGACTCGAGCCCTCTCTCGGGACTTCCTGGTGTGGATCTTCCACTAGGGGGGCATCTGAGATGTTGGATGTGTAGAAGGTGTTGTGCCCATGTTCTATAACCCATGCTGCTCTAAAGCCTGTTGTCCCGAAGGACCCTATACAGATCGCGTTGATCATGACTACTACCTCTGTGATCTATGAGATGAGATAAGTGCTACCTAACTATCCTGACTATACTCGGGGACTCTCTCGATCATGGTGGTATGACCACATAATGCATCATCTGTAGTATGTAGCCTCACCTGCCATAGTGGCATTGTGCCCAATCAACTATTGTAAACCTGAGGCAAGTGTCGGCTGACTTTGCTGTGCATCATGCTCTGCTCTCTCACTTGCTGGCCAACTATATCCTAATTGATCTCACTCTACTGATAACATGGTCCTCTCTCTCTACTCAGTTGTAGGCTCTCTCTATGGTCACATCTGATCTGATCTATCATAGTATTATATCTCTCTGCCCCTAGCTTGGTCTCACTTGGTAATGAGTTGATCTCTCTCAGTGATCACCAAGTCCCTCTCAGCTATGGCCTAGAGTTGTAGGGCTACTACCTATTGTAGATTCTACTGTACAAGGCAAGCCACCTATCCACCAACCAAGTATATCCTAAATATCCTCATCCATATGCTGCTCAACTACCTACTCACCAACTAGTATGTCCTCCTCCATCTGCTCTCTCTCCACCCCCACCATCTCCTCCATCTCTCGGTGGACTATGTGGTGGACTCACGTGGGGGTGATGGAGGTGCTTGTAAGGGTGCCCATAATGGCCTGTCAGGGCATATGGTGCCAATACATGTGGCCACACTACTACTACTACTGGGCCCAATACCATTGCTACACTAAAACTAAAAATTGTTGAATGAATACATATTGTGTTGGTTCTTGTTGTTGTTCTCCCTATGGATCTCCTTAGCCCTGTGCTTGTGCCCTAGGAGGTGGGCCCTAAAATCCCTATGTTCTATTGCATCTAGTACCTCTGTGGAATGGTCAAATGCTGGTCAAGGTAACACTATAGCATACCAACCTGCATAGTCATGTGTAGTACAGGATCAACTATTATGCACGTTGTGCCCAAGGATGGAAAACCACCTATAAAAAGATGGCATGAGCTCAAGCCCAACCTGATCAAGGCCCCATGTGAAAGACCTCTCTGTATCTCTAGGCATACCACATCTCAGCCCCAAGAATCCCCTGAATAAGTCCAAACTGGTGTTGAACCTAGTCTACTCTATACCACTCCATAATGTGGCTCCTACTCCCAAGAAGGAAGTGATCCGCCATCGTGTAAATCAAAGCTCAACAACATCCTCAGGCCACTAATATAACCTATATGGATGCCATGTAATCATATGGGGTTGTAGCTCATCAAACTCACATCTATAATAATAAGTATCTCTGCATGGCCACGTACATCTCTCTCGACTGGAACCCAACCCATAATGAAGGCTCTCCAATAACTCGAGCTCTCAAAGCTCCCATAGGGTGGCTGATCGCATATGGTCCCAAGCCCATATCTATAGAAAAGTAGTAGGACCCATGGAATTTTTGTCCATGGTAAGCTATCAGATGAAGATCTCACGTATAAATGAGCCTAGTATGCATTGACCCCAATAGTAAAACTCTCCCTGTAGAAGGTGTGAATAACTCCAATGAGGCCAAGGGGAAACCGAGCACCAGTCTTTTTTAGGAAGTAGTATATGCCACTGACAAGAGCTAACAAGAACACAGGACTCGGCCTAGCCATTGATCGGCCATGCACCTCCTAACAAAAAAATTATCATACCCCGGTGGGGTATATCTATCACTCAAAATTCATGGTTGTATATCACTCAATCCGGTCCTGATGACCATCGTAAGTGATCAAATGACCCTGAATAGGAACTCACAAGATCGCCACACATCCTCTAAAGTAATACTCATCTCCAGTAGGAAGATGCCGAAATGTATGGCTCTCACTCCACCATCTCTAGCTAAGGTTGTGAGTAAGTTGTGGTCTATGGTAATCTGGGGCATGTGAGCTACGTGTGCTAGCCCAGATCACCTCTAAAGTGATCTCAGAAAAATTTGGTCACGTCGGCTAAAGGTCTCCTCGTAGGCCCGAGCCTGCACATGTCACTCTTGTGTCTCTTATCTGTCTAGGTCCTCCTAAAAACCAATCGGGTCATTTAATTATGATCTATTCTTCTATTCTAATATGTCATTTATTCTTCTACTCTATCATTTAATTTTTCTATTCTACCACATTATTCTTCTATTTTTATATAAATATCATCTTTACCTAACACCTAGGGTTTGCTAAAACCTTGGTTTTCTTCCAAAAAAGCATTTAAAAATGACTTTTGTTTTGCACCAGTGTGCCCCCACTTTGCACAGCACCCCATAGTGCAGTGCACCCTTAGTGCACTGCACCGCACCCCTCAGTGCATAGGTGCATGCCATGCAAAATAAATTTTAAATCACATTTGTGCACTACCTAAGTGTCCTTTTTTGCAGCTGCACACCCTTTTTTTGTGTAGGCATGCATGCATGCCCCTGCCTAAAGCCAATTTTTTGCATAGGCACATACCCATGCATGCATACATGTGCATGCATGCCCATGCATGCCATATGTAGCAGCACAGCGTGCCCCTAGGGCCACGCCTGTGCATTTTCACCACTAAAATACCCTAAATCTACCCTAAAAACATGAAAAATAATCAAAATTAAATGCTAATAATTCACAAGGGTAAAGGAGAGCTTTGTGTACCTGGGGTCCATCCATTTGGGAGCCTCATGTACTCTCTCACGTGATCCACATGGTGTTTTCGGCTCCACACCCTCACCATCTTCTCCCGTAGGTCAGAGCTCCGATCAACGGTAAATGGTAAGTGAATGTGGTAAATGAATTGGCCGCGATGACTTATATACCCATTTTTACCTCCCGTGACATGTTTTCCCCCGAGCCCTGAAACCATCGTGGTTCTTCTAATTTCTTCTAATATTGGTCGTGATGATTATTTTTAATAAATAATTATTTTACACCCATTTAATTGCCCTGGGGCATGTTTTTTGCATCTCGACGGCCTTTTCTACTACCTGGGGCATATTTTTTCCTCGTGGTCACTTTTAACATTGTCTCATGACTTCATTATTTCTTCTATAATATTTTCTTCCGTAAAAATAAAAAAAATTAAAAAAATAAAAAATTCAAAAAAAAATTGATAAAATCATTAAAAATCCAAAAATTACAAAAATTTAATTTTTTTCAAAAAAAAATGGTAAAAACATGCATACGTACAAGCTAAAGCATATATAATTGCATTATCCTCGAACATTGAAATATGTCCTATAAAAACATCTTTCTAAGGTTCTTGCTTGTTCTGGTCTCAAATGACTTGCATGGATCATCGTGATCTACCTCCATTAACAAAAGCTAGGTTGCATGCTATGTCGGTACTCCCATGCAACAATGAGTTGCCAGAGACTGTGTCATAGTGCATGAAATATTTTCCATGGGACTACTTGTGTCCTCCATTATTCCCCTCACATGTATCCTTTCTTGGGGCACCATTTTTAACCCTTGTCATTACAACATGAACATTTGGGAACTCGCACTGACTTGATAACAAAAACATTGGTGCAACTATCTTAAATGTTGTTTGTTTGAGTACATGTGATTGTATTCAGTTTTCTTTGTTAGGTTAGTTAGTTGGTTTACTTTCTCGTATTGCATTACATTTGTATGTTGCATGGAGCTAAATATCATTTTACTTTCTCGTATTGCATTGCATAATGTATGTTGCATGGAGTTACGTATTTTTAGTAGTAAACAATTGTTAGTAATTTAGCTTTTCATGTTATCTTACACTTTTGTTTATTTTAAATAAAGGTCGATGATGATGTAGATCATAGGGGAATGTGATGAAATAAGGTTGCGTATTGAAGACTGGATACAAAGATGAGCATGTTCCTATTCTCCACTTTCCTATCTTATCACTACTAATTTTTCTTCCAAATCACCTGTAGGGCAATAAACAACCATGTTTATCCCTATCATTTTTCTCTTCTAAAATAACCAAGGGTTTTTGTGCCCATTCTATCCTATTTCTTCTATCCATTTCAATCATATTTTTTTGATCGTTGATTGACTTCTTCTATCACCCCATCGACACTCGAGGGGCATCCTTCATCCTACTAATTTTTTTCAAAAATTTACTTGTTTATGCTTGTCTACTATATTTGAAGTGAAGTCACTAACTTCACCTCAAACAGGGGCAAATGTAGACACCTAAATTCACTTTTGCAATCTTATTGCCAAAACACACACAAATCACTCTCATTCTTCCAATTCCATTATAATTAGTGATTTTCGCTAATTAACTAATGTTTCTTACCAATTTTGTTCAATTAACAAGCACTTTGTTGATCACCAAACCTCTTTCACATTTAGGATGCCACTTTATGATGAATTGTAAGTCAAAATCCTCTTCAAAACAAATAATTAGCATTTATTAGCTAATTAAGCCTATTTTCCCTTGATTTGGTCAATATGCCCTAATATTGGCTTAAACCCCTCTTATGACCACTCAAAATCACCCCACTTTCCTCCACAACATCTCAACAAGCTTCAAAAGCTTATCCTAGCCTCTAGTTGACCCTAAGTGGTTGATTAAGGCTTCCACACCTCTTAATCACTTGGTAATTCACTAATTATGATTACAAAGCTTAATCATGATTAGAAATTCTAAATCTTCTTTGTACTTTTAGTCCCACATGCACCAAGATGCAAGTTTTCCTCAAAGGAAAAACTATAAATAAGACTAAGTACTACCTTCCAACTTTACACCATGCTTTTATTAGTAGCCTCATATAATACATATGTTAAAGAGCCTAAACTCCTTTAAGGATCCACATGCTCATCTTTCCTAAAGCCTTCATTATGGTTAGTAGGAGGGTATTCAACATGACATTGTAGTCTTGTGTTGGAGAGATCTTCTCACCATTTGTGGAGTAGCAACCATTCCCAATTTGATTGCTTCCTAGATCTATTTAGGTCTATTGTTTAGTAATCATCTAACATAGTAAGCATGCTTAGATATTAGATGTTAGTTTCATTTGATCTCCATTGTTATGCTATTAAGATTTGATCTTTGATGTTTCATTCCTTAGCTCTTTACGTATTGAATATAGTGACAAAGAGATATTTATCTTGAAAAGATATCAAACACGATCCCAGTTCAAGTTTGTCAAGGAAACCCCAACATGCAAGAGAAGACAATAGTTATATGGCTTCAACTCCTTGTATTTTTTATCGACACCCTCACTCAATCACTTATTCATTAAATGATATCATCCACATTTCCATAGATCAAATCAATCAAAAGGTTTCTTCACTCTTCATCACATTCACAACCCACTCAGGGTTTCAACATGCAATGACATACACATCAAGATGAGCACCTCAAAGCCTTAAACAACATGACAATCTAGTTTGCTCATGGATCAATATAGGCATGCTCAAACCCAAACCATAAACCATGCTCTTTGAATCATGCACAGATGCATGACCAATCACAAAGATAATAATATACAAGAAACCAAAAAAATAATGCTTTAGAACTCAATGCTCTTAACCAAGTTTAAGTTCACCTTTCACTCAACTCTAAGGTCATACATCTCATACATGTGCAACAAAAACACAAAAATCATGCAAGAAATGTCATAAAACTATGTTTTCTCCTTCAATTCCTTCTTGAAACTTTACACCTTGATTCATATCTAGATGGAATGAATAATTGCAATTACATTTTTCCTCTTATCCTCTCTTTGTTACCCTCACTCAATATTCTTCTTCATTTGACCGATTACAAACATGTTCATGATGAGATTCCATTCAAGGGAATTACTTTTGTATAAAAATGCCTTAATTCTAGCATGACTTAGCTCCTTTCATTATATGTGACCCTATATAGGACCTAATTACACCTTATTTTCCTCATTCTGCCCTCTAACATAGTTTCCAAGCTTCAAGAATACATTAAAACTCTCAAACTAAGCCAAAATTGGCCTTACAAATTAAATTAGCATTTTGGAGGGAAATGCTTCATTTGAACTTCTGAAGGTCCAAAGCAAAACTAAGTACATATAATAACTCTTAATGACTACTAGGACTCATGAACACACAAAATATAATGTCTTAATGGTTTATTTATATGTATGGAGTGATGCTCCTGCATCATACTCGAGGTAGGAAAAGATTAGACTTCATAGCTCTGTTTTCTTCTTCTTTCCAATTTCTTTGCTTCTTCATCTTCACTCTAATATTCTCTTTGTATTCAACCTGTTCACTCTTCAATTCCTCGATCATATGAATTTTCCGGGTCTCATTATGTACTTCATCTTCATATATGAGGTATGCTCTAGTAGAGCTTCTCCATGAGTCTTTTATTCTTCATCCTCTTCTTCAATCTTCATGTCTTCCTCTTAGACTTGTTATTATTGCTCAATTATTATTTCATTGGCTTCTTCATATATTTTTCTTCTTCTTAATCGATTCACCTCCATTTCTTGGTCTGTACCTACATAAACAAAGCTAAAATCCACCTTAGAATGCAAAAATAGATGCAAATCGGTCTTTTCCTTGTCTTCTCTTTTCACCATCTTCTCTTCATAATCCTTTTATTGATCATTCTTTGCTAAGAGTACTACATTTTTCTCGTAACTCTTCGTGTTCCTAGTTGTTTTCTTCATCTTGAATCTTCATTTCTATTTTATCTTTATGGTCTTCTTCATTTACCATTGTTTCTCTAGCTTTTTCCTTGTTTTTCACCTCATCTTCTCCACTAATCCAACTCCACATGCTTGTGAGATCTCTCCATGATCCCTTCATCACACTAACATTTACTATTGTCACCCTTAGTTGATCCATTATGAGCTTGAGCTTTCCCACAAACTTATTCTTCTATATTTTCTTCACTCTTGTTCTCTACCTCTTCATACACTATCCCTTTATTAACTTCTCTCTCTTGTCTTCTCATCCTCTTTTCTTCTTGTTTCAACTTCCTCTCTTCTTCTCTTATCTCTCTTCTCGTTTATCTCTCTTCCTCTTCCTCACAATTAACTCTATTGCCCATTTGGCCTTCTTCTTGACCACTATTCCAATTGGTTCCTCTACTTCTTCTTGGCTTTCCAACATCTCCAACAATTTTCCCACATCTCTCTTCAAATCTTGTATCTCTTCTTGTATTCTCAACTCTCTTTCTTTTGTCAAGTGCTTATTTCTTTCTTCTTTTCTTTTCCTTTCTCTCTCTTCTTGTTCTCTCTTGTTGTGATTCAATAACCTAGAACCCTCTTAACCAAGTCTCTGTTGTTGGTTATTCTACATCTTCATCATCTATGTCTTATAATTTCTAAGGCCTAACAACCCTCAACTCTCTATCTCTATTTGATTTCCTTGCTTCCAACAAATCTCTTCTTTTTGACATCATCTTTATTAATCTTCTATGTTACTTTGGTTCTCTTATCTTCTCATGCATTTTTTTACTTGACCTCTTCTCTCTCTACTACTGATTTCTTCATCCATTGTGGAATTCTATACCCATGCTCTATGAATGGTTTCAATATCTTCTCCTCACTCATCTTCACATGTCACTTTCCACTTCACACGATCACACAACATTGTTAGCCACAATAACCATTCATTAAAATCTCAATGCCTTCTCTAATACCAAAATATGCAAAGAAAAACATAGCAATCATATATTCAATCAATAAAATAGGTTTCAAACAAATAACTTCTATCTTAATATGCCTAAGAGGATCATAAACATGACCAAAAATTACTTACATCTGCTCTACTTGATCAAATCATGCACAAACTGACACAACATCACTAAAATGGTCTTCTTAGCATTCTACTCTGTCTCTAAATAGCACTTTCGGTGTCAAAATGACTCTTTAAATAAGTTCCACCTCAAGAAACTTCACTTACTCTTATCATCACCTTACTTTCTCTTCTTCTTGCTTCACTAGCCTTGGGCTCAAGAGTGCAAATTTGCTTCTAAGTCTCCTTGTAGCTCCTCTATTTGTAATCCTTTATTGACCACCTCAAACCATTGTTAGAATGACTACCAAAAGGAATTCAAATAAACCAAAACACAAAACACCCTTTGTTTGTCAAAATTGCCTTCTCATGTCCTTAAGACAAGGTAGCTTGCAACATGCATGGATAGAAGAATCTAGATACACCCATAATTTTTATAAACTTCATTAGTTCACTTTTTCCATCCCTAAAGTGCTTGCAAAATTTTGGAATCTACCTCTTTGTATTTCTCTCCCTAGCTCAACTTTTTTCCCTAAGCTTATAAACCCTCTAGTGGGTCACGAGATAGTCTTCGATGTACATATTTCCTCATTTCGTCAATACTTAGGCATAATATTGATAGTTTCAGACACCCATTATGGATTTCTTCAACCATGAAAAGTTTCAAGTTTCATCTCAAAAGGGAAAGATCACTTCCTTTGTAAAAGACCCCTCTAGATTAGCCTTTTGGTTGTGTTTAACCACTTAGGACTAGAATGCCATGAAATTATGAATATTGAACCCTTGGTTTTGTAAAATTCCTTCAAAATATATTTACATCAGTTGTCATCATGTTATCTTAGGAATTTCAAGGCGAGAATATGTTGATTTGTTGCTTCAACTTGCAAGCCCTAACAATACCTTGACTATAGGTTACAGTATAACCTGAGAGGGGAAAATGCTTATATATTTCTTCCTTGTTAGTGTTAAGATCCAAACTTTGACCCTGAGGTCTGTGTCCTCATCCTACCTCGTTCTATTTTACTAGTGAATCATGACAAGAATCACATTACCTTCGACTAACCAAAAACATTCCATTATACATGATGAAGACAAAGTTACTTCACGTGTTAGCAGGGTTAGAGTCTTACATTGGAAGTAAGTCTTCCTTATTTTCTCAAGCCACTCAATACTACACTCCTCCTAATGGTTTCAAACTCTTTACTTATTGAATATAGTGATAAAGAGAGCTTTACTTTGAATGTCTATCAAACACAACCCCAATTTAGGTTTTTCAAGGAAACCCAAACATGCAAGAGAAGACAACAGATATATGGCTTCAATCCTTGTATTTTTATTGACACCCTCACTCACTCACTTATTCATTAAATAATCTCATCCATATTTCCACAAATCAAATCAATCACAAGGTTTCTTCACTATTCATCACAGTCACAACCCACTCGGGGTTTCAACATGCAATGGCATACACATCAAGATGAGAACCTTCAAATCCTTGAACAACATGACAATATATTTTCTCATGGATCAATACAAGCATGCTCAAACATAGACCATAATCCATGCTCTTTGAATCATGCACAAATGCATGAACAATCACAAAGATAATAATATACAAGAAACTAAAAAAATCAATTCTTTAAAACTCAATGCTCATAACAAAGTTTAATTTCACCTTTCACTCAACTCGAGGTCAAACATCTCATACATGTGCAACAACAAACACAAAAATCATGTAAGAACATATCATAAAACTGATTTCTCTCCTTCCATCCCTTCTTGAAAATTTACACCTTGATTCATATCCAGATAGAATGAATAATTACACTTACATTGTGCCTCTTATCCTCTCTCCATCACCCTCACTTGATATTCTTCTTCATTTGATCAGTTACAAACATGTTAATGATGATATTCCACTCAAGGGAGTTACTTTTATCTAAAAATTCCTTCAGTTTAGCATGACTTAGCTCCTTTCATGACATGTGACCCTAGAAAGGACCTAATTACACCTCATTTGCCTTATTCCACCCTCTTACATAGTTTTCAAGATTCAAGAATAACTCAAACTAAGCCAAAATTGACCTTACAACTTCCATTATCATTTTGGAGGGAATTTCTTTATTTGAACTTCTGAAGGTTCAAAAAAAAACTAGCTACATAAAATAACTCCTAATGACTCCTAAGACTCATGAACGCACCAAATATAATGTCTTCATAGTTTATTTATATGTATGGATTGATATTCTTGCATTAAGGTATGCTTAATTGTGAATTTTCTTTGAAATAGGATTGCCAATATGAGATTTATTATCAATAGAAGCACAATAGGATTTTATTTCAAGAGTGAGAGATTGAAATTGAGATTAAAATTGGAAAACAACATGCATGGGTGATAAAATGTCATGTGAAGGAGTCGTAGAAGATGTGAGAGGCACATTGAGAGGTTGAAGCTTTCCATTATGAGTAATGATGGTAATGTGAGAATAATAAGTCAAAAATGAAGATGTTATGGGTACACTAGATGTAGAATAAATAAGAGGCAAAGTATACTAGAAGAAGCAACATGAATATCATCGCGAGATGGAGAAGAGGAAAGAGGCAGAGAAGAAGATGGGATATTAACTAAAATGCTAGCAGAGTAGTATCAAAAGAAACCATAAGAGGCAAGCTAGTAGGAATGGAAGAATCATCATGAATTTCATTAGAAACAACATTAGAATTAGATGAAAGTGGAGTAGGAAATTCACATTCATTTGTCTTAAGAGAAGTAGAATTTTCACTAAAATGTACATGTTGATAAATCTAATTAGTATCAAACAAAGTTTCACATGCAAGTATTTCATCAAGCGAGTCATCAACATTTATTGAAGTAGGATAAGAACTATCATAAGATGTATCTATCTTTACAAGCGGTGGAAATATTTTCAAAAGTGGAAGAAGCGTGAGATATAATTTTACATTCATCCTAACTAGTATGAGAAATAACATCATGCATGTTCATTTTAATCATTGGAAGTAATATGATTTTTATCTACAGTATCATAATCAAGACCAAACATAAAATCTATAACAGCATCATAAAGTGTGAATTTAGTAACCGAAAAGGTGGAGTAGTCCTGGAAACTATGGAATAGCAAGGATTACTTCTAGGAAAAAATTGGTCCTTAGAAAAAATGTTGTGATGAGAGTGGGAAAAAATAGTAGGAACTTTGTGTTCATTAGCATCAAACAACCTTTGAACATTGTCATCAAATTGAACATTGTGATAAAGATCAAGAAGCTCAACCTCGACTACATCATCAAAGATAGGATTGACACTCTTTATGAGGCATGGATTTCCTAAGATAGGAATATTTACATTTATCCATTAGGTTTTGTGGATCCTAGGGAAAGGAGTTCTAAGAGTTGAGTTCACCAAATGATTTAAAAAATCTAAAATGTTATTATTAAATCTAAATTTCGGAGTAACTACAATGATATACAATAGGATACAAATTCTAAACACTCTAAAGATGTAAGCTGTGTAAGAAAATGAAAGGTATTGGGAACTTATATGATTTTTGTTATTTGAAGTATACCCGAGCTCAAAAAATTGATGAAAATGTCGGGAAAATACCGAAACACGCGATATAAATTCTAGAACTTACAAAATAACCTAAATTGGGGTGCTCGGGCAGAGCAAAGGGTGCCTAAGTGCCGAGACCTTCTATAGGGTTTTTGTGGATCGTGCAAAGGGTTAAAGCCTTATTTTTCAAGTGTCCCTAGGGCTTCACTATCCTTTGTTGTTGATCACCTGTAGGTCGCTGAAAGATCACCGAGTTCGCTAGTAACCTGAAAAATAGATAATATCCTACAAAACCAAAAACACATCAACTCTTAAAAAGAAAATATGTAAAATGGGGAGTCGAAATGACCTCGATGGTCACTGACAAAGTGAACTTAAGACTAAGCACCGCACTACATCTCAAACTCTATGTATTTCTATGAGTGTGTGTGAAGAATTGTATCCTTAAGTTTCCTTCGCGCCAACGATGCCAAGATAGCAAGTTGTAACTAGATAGAATGTAAATATGTGGATAGAAAAATGAAATTCCCCTTCCTATGTAGTGTGTATGCAAAATGATGAGCCTAAAATTTAGTCCATTTGATAGTATGTAGATAAATATCCCTTTATAGAATTGTCCTCCATTATAATGATATGTATGTTGTGTGTATATAGGGATCTCGTATTTATATTTCGATACTAGTGACACGACATGTCGACTAAGACCTCGGAGTAGGAGTAATAAAACTGAAAAGGCCAAACATAAATGTTAAAAATGTGAACAAAAACAAAGAGGACAGGAGCGTCCAAGTTAGACAGGAGCACCTGGGTGCTAGTGTCCAGTCTTGGGCGCTAGTGTCCTAAGACTACTGATGAAAAATATGAGGAGATTGACAGACATAGATCCATGTGGTCTGACTAGAAATAGGTGTATAAGTGATAGATGTAAGAGATAAAAATAATAGCAACAATCAAAGCAAGCGGGTGGACTAGGAAGTGTGTCCACCAATTACTACTTTTCTTACTCTAGATGCATACATAAAAAAAACATACTTGGTGGTATAGTAAAATAGTAGTATGTGTGTGATTTTATTTCTACACCCTACCATATCTCCCTATATAACTACCACTATCCCACCCTTTACTACTCTTCCTAGCCCCACATTGATCTGAAAATGGGTGTTTGAAACTAACACTTTTTAACCTTTTCAAAGGATCATTAAATTTTATCAACTTAAAAGGATTTTATACTTCCAAAAATTGATTAAGATTTGATTTAGGACTAAATTCAAACTAAAGTTTGCAATTTACTCAAAAAAATCAATGTTTGATCAAAGTCCCAAAAATCATTATTTTTTATTTAACTGATTTTCAAATTTTATCAATTATTGATTATAGTTGCATCATATTCATATTCTGAATTTGATTTACTTGCAAATATCAGAAATTGAAAACAAAATCAGAACACAACACCCAAATTGTTTACGATGTTCAGAATTCCTACATCCCCAGGTTTGTGGTGAACCGATCCATTAATAATGTTTAAAATGTAAATACAATAACCTTTACATTAACCAATAATGAATCAAAACCTAAAAATATGTGTTATCATACCTTCAAATAACTTTAATGGAGCTCATAGCCTGTCATTTACCTTCCTGATCCACTTGCAGTTGTGTCTCCCTTTGGTTCTACACTTTCATTTGACTTTAACGAGAAAAAAAAAAAAACTCTATCAAAACATCAAAAATGGGAAAATTATAATACCATCATGATCGTCTTGAAATTCTAAACAATTTTCATATATAACTCCAGAGCTGGTTTTGAGTGGAAGTGCCTCAAAATTGTGTTTTTCTCCAAGTAATCATACTCTGCCTATACAGATTCGACACTTTTTTAATTACAAATATCACCGAGATCCTTTTATATTGTTTAGATCTCCTTGGCACAATGTCCTGGGAACTCATACTTTTACACTAGTGACCCAGTTCAATCCTCCTTAAGTGCATTTAGTTATTCCCATTTGGGAATTAATCCCATATTTGGCGCTTGAGGGGAGATTTTTGCATTTAAATAAAGGGGTTTGTGCAGGCAGAGTTTATTGGCTTAAGAGCCATTTTGGTAGTTGCATTGGTTAGCTAGCCCATGGAATGGATAAATTGGGGTGATTTGGTTTAGCATTGTAAGTATGGCCGCATGGAAGGATAAGGTAGTGTGGAGAGATAAGGTTTGAATAAAATGCATAACACTTAGCATATAAAGTGTGGAAAATACATGAAATGCGTGGGAGATAATAGCTTAAGTAGCCAATATGGAGAAATAAGGAGGTGGTTGGGATAAATGTGTGGAAAATAATATATAATGTATGGTAGTTTGTAATAATGCAATGAAGATATTAGAATATGGTTAATCATTACAAACTATAAGTAAATACTTGACTGTGTAATATATATAATGTGATCCAATTTCAAAGTGACAATGTGGCACAACAATATAGGCCACTTGTCGAATCTGAGTGAAATTGAACTCATGGTGGCTTGAGGAACCACCACGTCGGCAATGATATAATCATCCTCACGGCGGTCGAGCTCCCCTCCATAACAAAAGTTAAGCCTCTTGTTTCAACGAACAACTTTTTCACCGACAAAGACTAGAGGTCGTAAACCAATAATTCATTTTTCTCCTTTCTCCTTTTGCCATGTGTCTCTTTCCTATTGAGCCACTTGTGCACACATACACATCACCTTGGACTGTTGACCAACATTGACCTTTCGGTTGAGTGAAATTTGACTAGACATATCTTGAGCTCGAGTGTCTGCTTTTCACGTTCTTACAATCCTCGAAAAGCTCTATGAAGGATCTATTGCACTAGTATGATTTAGGGAAATCAGGGAGCATGACATTAAAATTTATCCCCTGATCACACATCCACCAGCTCTCATCTCAATATCCTTAAGAATGTTATCCAACAACATAATGTCAACACCGATGATTCTGATGATGAGGTTAATGTCATAGAAATTACCAACGAAATTTTTTCGCAATATCAACTTTATTCCTATTGAAATAGATGAATATTATTTCCAAGACACCTTTTTGCTACTATCCCAGGAGAATATCAGTTCAATCAACCTCCTCCCTCTATTACAACCATGATTCCTTTCTAGATAACTATACATACACTAGACCTCATACCACCTCCTCTATCTCCCCAAGTCACCTCTAGTCCATAACATGATCCATTCACATGCACTTTACTCATACATGAATCTTATTGGCCTCATATTCCATTCAATCCCACTTTCCTTGACACTATTTACACACATGAAGGCTTAGCACAATTAGGATTCACACTTGCTAATCTCCTCCCCTCATTCTCCCCACCTATATCATAGATATGTACTCATTAATACTATATATGGCCTTTGTTTCTTCCATCTATCGGTCTTCCTTGCACATACACATCATTCCTCTCTACTCACCCTTGGAAAATCTTGGCTTGACTATATTAGTGGCACCCTCAACCCCAACCATACTACTATTACCTTTCCTATGCCTTTTGGCCACATCTCTATTTGCAATGATTCCTTCCTTGGCTATAAAAAAACCTAACTCACTGGTACACATGATTTTCTACAACCCCCTTTTATTGATGAAGAATATGCTATAGGCGTGTATATTTTTTTGTTGCATAGGCTCTTTCTATGATCAACCTCCTACTATTACAGGACTATGTTTCTAATCCAAATATTATTGATTATGACCCTGACACTAACAACCTCCTTAATGAGTTTACTTGAATCCTCTCCCCACACATAGGGGGACACTCAACTCCCCCTTACTAGTCACATCTTGGTGAATCTCTCTTTATCTCTCACACTATGTGCTTCATGTCTACCTTTCTACACATTATCAAATCTTTGATACATACATTGTACATCATCATTATTCGATGACGCACTCTTGTTGTATGGTTCATACTTGATTGTTGAGGAGTATTCCTAAATGAAAATCATATCATGCACATCCTCTAGGGGAAACATGACCCCTCTCATATACTCATCTTACATATTGCCTTTGTAAGAGGGTTTGAAACCCGAAAACAAGGATCACGAGGGAGAACATGCACATCAACGGATGTGTGAACGATAGTGTGAAGAGATCTCGGGAGGAGTGAGCATCAACCGAATGTGCATGTAAAGATTCGAAACACGGGCAAGAACCTCGTTACAATCCACAAACTCTCCTCTATCTCATAGATCCAAAGGGGTGTACATATAGGAGGTGTTGAGTAACCCCAATGCTGCAATCATGACAACTCAAGTGGAGAGGGGGAGTTACATTCCCAGAATAGAAGTGTAACTCCCAATGATGCATATGACACACTAACGCATTGATGTGTAAGAGAATCTCATGATGACCCCTAAATGACACATGGACCTACAATCTCACCTAAGTGAGATGACTCACCTAATGATGTGGAAAATAATACACACCAACACCCCCCTTCATTATAACTTAGGATGAGGTGGCAAGTCAGAAATGAGAAATGGGTCCCGACACAAAGCCTGCCGAGGTACCCACGCACAAAAAATAAGTCCCAAGCAAAGTGAAGGAAACCTCGGTGAGAAAAACATCCACCACGAGAGAACAAAAACTCTCTAATCTAAGAAAGATGCCAAAGATGGGTTCCATTTATGACAGAGCACGAAAAGGTACCCATGTACAAAGAGGCAATCTCTTGGAAAGAAGAAGAAGAGAGAAGAAGAGGGAGACGAGAGGAATGTAGAAGATGCCATGGACAGATCTAAACTCTATAGCTCTAGGAGGTCTCCTAAAAGAATGTCGATGATGAGATCCTCTACCTCTGGATTGAAGAAGAGCCACCGACACCGAACTGTGTGTCTGCCCTTAGGAAGGATAGAAATGACGTCTTTGGAAGTCTTTGCACTCCACGAAGGCGAAGGCGTGTACGAATAATTTCGAGTGCGGTCCACGAAAGTGTGACATAGGTCTAGCAAGTGAGTGCGAAGCAATTAAAGGTAATGTCACGAGTGCAGAACTATCAGAGTGTGAAGGGTGAACACCTGTAGAAAGGATGTCCAACAGATGTGAAGGAAACAAAACATCCCCCACAACAGAAAAGGGATCCACAAGCAAGGGTGGATCAATGAAGCACTCCAGAAAAGTGGAAGTGGTAAGAGTCCCAGAAGGGGCACTCCCAATAATGGAGATGATGAACTCCTCTAAAATACTTGTAGATGGATGAGGAACATGTAATACATCACAAGTGTACTCTGAAAAAGATGACTAAGGTCGACAAATACTCGTCCCAATGAGGGGGACACTTAAAATTGGTTACTCAATTTAGTGTCTCTTACATTCGTTTACCTGCTCAGGTAACCTGGGGCACGTTTATATCACCACTACCCCCTTGGAGTATTAATCAATTTGTGTTTTAAACACCTATCCTAAGTTTAATTCAGCCCATTTTATTTTACCCATGAGTAATTAAATATTAACTATTTAATTACACCTTTTTACATATATCCTAACCACTTATCTACCCCATATCTATTTTATCCATATATCCCCCCTATTTCTCCTCCTCCCAAACCGAGTCGCGGGATATCTCCCATACTTGGGATGATAAGATCATTCTCATCTTCCCAGAAATCACTCCGTTTGGCCATTTCGGGAGTCTGTTCCCCGATCGGCGCCGACCGGTACTCGGTCGACGCCGATTTTTGAACGGCGCCGATTTAATCTCGGTCGGCGCCGATTATAAATAGAAGCCCAGAACTCAGTTCTGGTTAGACACAGATTGTAAGAGAGAGAACAGGAGAGTTCCGAACATCAAAATTGAATGTTATCTATCGAGTGAAAGTGAATTTTGTCCAAATCAATCCCTGAGAGGAGCACCGTTACTCTGCTCTTATCACATCAGCATTGCACGTCTCCATTGATTCTCTGGACTCTGTTCCTCCGCATTCAAGCACACGGTGGACCACCTGGCGTGTGTCTCTCGGCATTTGCGAGATCCTGTGAGCGTTGACGATCTTGCCTCTATTTTCTGATTCTCAAACCTTCTCGAATCAACGCCGATCTACGGATCGCGCCGATCCAAATCGATCCGATCTCTATCGATCGATCGCCGATCTACATCGATTGCGCCGATCATTCGATCGGCCGCCGATTCTACATAATCGACGCCGATCATACTACAGACAGGTAAAAAGGACACAGGTAACATAGATCCAGCTTTGTTTCATAGTTTCCTATTTTCTATTGCTTTCTGTCTGCTGTTTAGATTCTGTTTTATTACTTGATCATAAAATCTAGTCCTATACGTACATCTTTTATCATGTATGCTTCTCTGCTTAATTGAAAACGTGGACTGACATCCGCCGAGGAAGCTTATCGCTTCCCGGACCCGCTTCTCGGGCAGTCCACCTAAATACCTTTTAACGTGGTCTTTTTCTGTCAAGCATCGGTGTCTTGCAGGTTACTCGGATCTACTGTGTGGAATTGCTCGTGTGCGCCCGTCTCATCTATATTGGCTTCCTTATCCGTCTGCATCTTCAGATCTTGTCCATCAGGTATCAATTTCATTTTGAGTTTTTCAAGGTTTTTGTGTTTAGTTTGGTGCATTAACTTGGACAGGTAACAAGCGCGAAATTCTTGATCTACATTCTGGCACGCCCGGTGGGACCCAACCAAAGTCCCTTATTGGTAAGTTCATCTCTTTCTGGTTTTGAGCTTTGTTCTTTTTCCTCGCTGATTTTTATCAGTCTGTTTGAGCATTTCCTTTCATAGTTTCAATCTTGCTTTTTATGCGAAATCGTTATCTTGAAATTTTTCTATTTCCTTAAAATAGAAATTTTTCGTTTCACCATTATCTGGATATATCTTTCCGGATCTTGTTTGGTGTTTGCTTAACCTTTTCTTGCGGAGCACTTTGCTTGTTCGTGGGATTGTTCGAGGGGAAGAGCTCAACAACGCGCTTTTTGAAGTCCACACACCTTGGAGAGCTAAATCTACAGGTATTTCTCTTTTACGGTGTTTTCTCTTTTTAGGAACTAAAAAAAAAAAAAAAAGTAAAGAAAAAAATTTGTTTGTTTTTTATCACATCCAAACATTTCAATTTTTGGTGCTTAAAAGGAATTTAATCGCATTTGGGAAAGAATCTGTTTGACTTGTCTTCATCGAAATCAAACACTTCATTTTTAAGTGCTTAAAAAGAACTTTTTCTTTGTCATTGTTGTTGTATGTTTCTCATCTAGTTTTAATTAGGCTGGAAAATTGATCAAAATCGGTAGTGACACTATTTGATTTTTATTTTTCACCCTTGCACACAAAGCCAAAATCACTAGGTATAAAGCATTTAAACAAAAATTCCTTCCCTGGCCTCACCTACTTGGAAGTGACATCCAAGAGGAAGAGCCTACGCGGTACTCGGGCCGCGCTATAAATTCACGGAAGTTCTGGTATATATTGGCAAAGCACCCGACTCCCTTATCGCAGCGGTGTGTGAAGTGCGGGGTAGGCCCCTATATCAAGCCACGTACCGGTCTTTTACTGAAGTGCCTTGGGACTCCTCACCAAACATTCCCAAACCATCCTTAGTTTGGCTATACGAGTAGTTCTGTTCTAAAAGCCTTCCCTAATATTTTCTTTCTTAAAAGCATCAAAAATTAAAGGAGATAATCACTGTATGTTGCTTGAATTTGTCTCGTGCATTAGTTAGGTCAATCTTCTTTTCTGCGTGTTTATGACGGTCATTACTCGGTTACAATCTAGAAGAATGGCTCAACTGGCCCCTTCTTCTTCCGAGATCACCACTAGTGTGGATGTTTCGGCACCCCCCAGATCTTCCTCGGGACCGCTGTTAGTTGGTTCCCCATCCTGGTCATATAATCCTTTCTATCAAGCCAAAGCAACCCCATCACGTCCAGCTTCCCCTAGTCCTTCAGAAATATCATCTGCTTCTGACTTAGAGTATGTTCCTCGTGGGGATCCTAAATTTCAGGCACTCCTTGATCGTAACCCGGTAGCCCTCATGGACTACCTAGTACACAAATCTATCCAAATATCTGATCAAGGACCACCAATCCAACAAGTGTACGATTATCCTCGTGAACCATCCCAGGATTTTGTAGAACAGTTAGCATCATTTTTCTCGCCTCGAGCCACGGAAGAGGGTGGCGCACCTGTGCCTCCTTTTTCTCTTCCACCGACCGTATCGACTAGTTCTCAAATAGTCTTACCTATACCTAACGCCGCAGTTACCTCGACTATTCCACAACCTACTTCTGAGAAGTCCTCTTCTCTGGCTATCATGGGTGCGTCTGCGCACCCACATATTGTTGTTAATTCATCTATGCCGTCCATTGTATCCCAGGGTCAGTACCTCTTTATGAGTCAACCCCCTTCGACTAGTCAGTTGGTTCCTGCTTCTCGTCCTCCAGTGGGTTTTTCTTCCAATATTCCAGCAACAGTGACCTTCGCCCATCCTCTAGCATCGGCGCCCTTAGTAACTAATCCGGCAGTAAAAAGCCTCTTTCAGGTCTTGTTCCCCACCATGTCCAATCAAACCAACACCCATGTTCCTCAATCTATTCCGATTCAGTCAACAAGCATAGGAGTCCACCAATCACAGGCTCCGTCCGTCATCCAACCTTCATTTTCTCAACCACTTATTATCCCATAGCCTGCCTATACACAGGCTCCTTCACAGCAAATACCTCACCAGGCGTCACCCAGAACGCCTGGTTATTCCTCTTATCATCCTATCAATCAACAGACGAATCCCCCATTGACACCTCAACAACATCCACCATTTGCTTCCTATGTAGGACATGCCACTGTGCCTCCTCCTCAATCTGACGTGGTTCAAATTCTTTTCAAGAAAATCGCAGACTTGGAAGCCTCCACCAAAGGGGCTCGTCCTTCATACTCTTTTGAAGAAGTGTGTAATGAACCCATTCATCCCTCAGTGGCTTTTAAGCCTTATCCTCCCCAATGGGAACTTCCTAAATTTTCAAAATTCCATAGTCGGGAGGACCCTCAACAGCATTTGCGAGCATTCAAACATGCTTGCTACCTCATAGTCCAAGATCAGGAGCTTATGCTCCGTACTTTTCCTATGTCTCTAGCAGGTCCTGCTTTAGACTGGTACAACAACATTCCTCAACATTCCTTGTTTTCTTTCTCTCAATTGGCTCAGATGTTTGTTGAAAACTTTTCAATAAATATCACATAAGATCTCGATCACAGATCTTTATAACATTCATCAATTCGATGATGAGTCTATTGCAGACTTTGTCGCTCGTTGGAGAGGGATAGTAAATCAATTGTCTTTCTCCCTTCCTCAACCCCAACAGATCGAGTTGTTTACTCGATCTTGTGCTAATCATATTTCTTCCACTTTAAGGATCCAGACCTTTCATACATTTGAAGAAGCCTTTACGATGGCACGCAAACTTGAGTCTCGCGCCATTGAACAAGGGAAGTTAAAACTTCGCTCTAAGTCTAAACCAGATTTTTCTCGGTTTACCAAATCAAATCCTTCCACTTCTAAAGACAAGAACCAGGGATCCACCAACGCTATCGTATTAAAAACATCACGAGCCGATAATACTTCTAATCAAACACCACGGAGAGACTCCTCATCTTCTCGAAAAGGGTCCTCATCATCTCGATCTTTCACTTCGTTGGGAGAATCATATGCTTCTATCTTAGAGAAAATGTTGGAAGTTCGCATGATCGAACTTCCTCCCATTAGGAATATTGATGAAAACCAAGAACGTCCATTCTGGTATAGGGAAAATGATTTCTGTCATTATCATAGAACCAAAGGTCATGACATTGAACGGTGTCAGACCTTCAAAAATCTTGTCCAGAAATTCATTGATAGAGGTGAGCTCATTCTGGATAACCCAAATGCTCCCCCAAATCAGGCACTGGATGTTTTTAAACAACCTTTTCCTAATCATTCCCCGAACCATAATGCTTCAGAGTCTCAAAAACCAAACACTCATACTATCAGCTTCATCTCTACTAAAGAATCTTCTTCTGAAACTAAGCCATCTGCGAACACATCGACCGAATCAGAACCTCCTTCTACTTCGCTAATCGCTGGGATTCCACCATCTTCAAATAGCTCGTCTTCGAATATTCCTACATTGCTAGATACGGATTCATCTCTCTCCGCTTCTTTGTCTGACCTTCCAGCCATACCCGAGACAGTGTCATCCTCATCTGTCTCATCGTCAGACATTCTTTCAGTGCTCGAGGCAATTACATCCCTTCGAGTTTCCACTGCGGATACACCTACTTCTATTTCTCCCATTTTTGCTGCGACTATGCCATTGGTAAATGTACCTATAGTTGTACCAACTTCAATGGAAGCGTCTTCGATTTTGACTCTTCCTGTTTCCTTTCCTACAGTAGTTTCACCCACAATTCGTTGTGCGAAGTAGTTCCTTTGCAGGAGCTGCTTCTTCATCACTCACTTCTTCCATCACCAATGCTGCTTCGCCCATTAAAGGAAAATCTAAAGAGGTAGCACCGACACCTATACACTCGGTTCCCGAACTTAAACCGAGACAACCAAAATCTAACATTGCATCATCAGCATCTCCCCCTTTGTTCTCTCCGGAAAGGTTACAATCACCTTATGTGGTTGAAATTGTCACCATCCCACGAAAAGGGAAAGCCTATAGTTCACGTGTTCAAGAATCTGGGTGCTTTCCATGAAAATCTCTATCTACGCCTCATAAAAGATTGGATTTATCCACTGAGAAGGTGTCTTCTCCTGCAAACTTATCAAAACCATCATCTTCTTCTACAACACATTCTTCACCAACACCTCGAAAAGTGGACTTACCTATTAAAAGGACGTCACCTCCTTTATCAAAATCATCATCTTCATTACCAAAAACCAGGGCACCCTTTATTCCTCCGATTAGACCTACTTTGGGAGCTTCTTCCTCATCTAAATCGACATTATCTAAATCATCAGTAGTTTCGACCAAACAGCCTCCTTTACCTCTGAAGACCGCGACACCTGTCACATCTCCATCATCTTCAAAATCTATTTTAGGGGCTCCTCCTCCATCGAAATCAATCATGTCTCACTTACTTCCACCTCAAGTGCCCAGGGCTGCTCCTCCAGATGTCCAAAAAAATAAGATGATCCCTAAAAAGACTGTCAAACCTAACATGCAAGTCCTTTTACCTCGGCAGTCTGTTAAAGTGGAAGAGGTGCCTTCATCATCCCTGTCCTCATCTTTGTCTAACAGATTCTATACTGAAATCCTTCGCCAACTTATCCAATCTTCATCCATATCTCTTCCTCCGATTAAACCCTATAACCCTAAAGGAGTTAAACCTGCCTGGTTTAACTCTGATTTGATTTGCGCCTACCATCGTACCCCGGGTCATGATACTGAGAGATGTAAAGCTCTTCAATCTGTTGTCAACAGCCTTTTGGAAGAAAGTGACCTTTTGCTAGAGGATGAGGAACAAGTATCTCCTGTCATCATAGCTCCATCTGAGCCCCAACGATCTACTCAGACCTCTACTTCTAGTGATTCCACTCCAAATGACCTTCCACCTTCTCAAATCGACACAATCCATATCGCTACTAGAACCCAACAGTATGATAATCCATCTTCATCTACAGCATCTCGACCACGGGTTGTCATTTCTGCAGCCCCCGAAGGAATTTCTCCTTCCTCATTAGCCTCGAGACCCCGAGTCTCCATTCGTGCTGCACCTCGGGCTCAAGTTCCCGTATCAGTTGAGGAGAGTGTTATGAAACAACTCACCCAGGCTCCGGTCAAAATGTCTCTTTTTGACCTCATTCAATCCTCTCCGCAACATCGCCAAGCTCTGATTGATAATCTGCGTCGCATCGCAGTGAATTCAGATGAGCCCCAGCCTTTCGAGATGGTTGTTGGATTGAATAGACCATCAACCACCATTTCTTTTGAAGACTCAGAAATTCCTTCCCTTTCTTCCGAGGATTTAGAGGCTCCCCTCTTTATCACAGTCCAGATCGACAACACTACATTAAAACGCATTATGATCGACAGTGGAGCTGCACTTAATGTCATCTCCTCACACACATTCGAACAGCTTAAGTTACCAAAGAACGTAGTGTCACCCCCGCCTTTCGCTCTTCGATCATTTAACGATCAGCTAGCAGTTACTTTAGGAACTGTGGTCCTACCCATTCGAGTAGGTAAGAAGCTGCTTCACGAACTCTTTTACATTGTTGAAGGGAAATTCCACTATAATATGATCCTCGGACGCTCCTGGATTCGTGCAATGCATTGTGTCCCATCCACCCTCCATCGATGCTTAAAATATCAATATGAGGGCAAAATCTATACTCATCCAGGAGATCCTTTTCCTTCCGCACAATGTGACATGACCACAGGGTCTGCCCCTCTAAAGGAAAATGCTTGTTCTCCTGACGGGGCCTCATCTTCTTCCATACCTGCAACCAAACTACCGGATTTACAAAATCTAGAAGAGACATTGCAGCGTTTCTCACTGGGTGAGCTTCCTCTCCTTTCTTTTGACACCCATCTCACACCTAGTGAGTATGGTAGACCAGACAAACAACCTGAATATCAGCCAGGTCTCGGTCGCATCGTCACTATTGGTCTACCCAACCAACAGACTAATTTCATCTACGGTGGTCTTGATACGCCTCACTATCACCCGGATTCTCCTCCTAGGGCCAAACCTTATTTAACAGGGTTCGATTGTCTACAGAATCCCACGTTTGCAAAAACTTATTTATATCGATGCGCGTGGAAGGGCTTTGGCCTGGGAAAATATGAACAAGGTGTGCATGATCTCGCATCCATTCCAACTCTCATGCCACATCAAAAATTTGGTTTAGGATTTAAACCTCTTTCAAAAGCCACCGTCATTGTTCTCGATGAGCCTCTTCCTATTGAGGAACCATCTTCTCCCGCTAGGTCAGAAGCATCACTCGATGTGGACGACGCCATTTCCATCCCGTCTAACTTTTTTTTTTAGTCAATACCATTTCCTTAGGACCACTAACCTATAAGACTAATGACACGTCCACTTCCATACCGTTAGTTTTCCCTGAAATAGTTGGAGATGACTCTCCTACTATCAACACTATCCACTGCGCGGATGATGATTCTGTTCTCACCTATCTGGGGGCAGAGGATTCCTATCTTCCTAAGACCATTCCTTCTGACACGTCTACGCTTCTCAACGAAGCCACTGTCGACCTTAATATAGGGACTTCTAAAGACCCTCGCATCATTAAGGTCGGCCAATCCCTTAATCCACAGGAGTTAGGAGATTTTACCACTTTTCTTTCCAACCATCGTCAAGCCTTTGCTTGGTCATATGAGGATATGCCCGGACTCGATCCCGATATCGTGGTTCACAATATCGTTACTCTTCCCAACATTAAACCGGTTAAACAAAAATTGCGTAAAATGCACCCTAGAGTAGCCCTGCTTGTTAAAGAAGAATTACTGGCGCTTTGCTCTCGGCTAATTTCATCAACCCATCGATTATCCACAATGGGTTTCCAATGTAGTACCAGTTAACTAAAGCCCTTTGGGAAAATTTGAATTTGTACCGACTTCCGGGATCTCAATCTTGCTTGTCCAAAAGATGATTTTCCTCTACCTAATATCGACCAACTCGTGGATTTAACTGCGGGTCATGAGATGCTTTCTCTTATGGATGGTTTCTCTGGGTATAATCAAATTCTCATCACACCAGAAGACCAACATAAGACTTCTTTCATAACTCCTTGGGGGACCTTTTGTTATCGTGTCATGCCCTTCGGTCTTAAGAACGCAGGAGCAACCTATCAGCGAGCAATGACCTACATCTTCCATGATCTCTTACACAAAACTGTGGAAGATTATGTCGACGATCTCCTTGGTAAATCAAAACGTCGTCAGGATCATCTTTTCATTCTTGCACCTCTCTTTGAGAGGCTTATTCACTTTTGTCTTCGTCTAAATCCATCTAAATGCGTGTTTGGCATTCTCACTGGTAAACTTTTAGGTTTTATCATTTCCATTAGGGGTATTGAAGTAGACCCCGCAAAAATAAAAGCTATCCTTGAGATGCCTCCCCCTTCTAATTTAAAGCAACTCCATGAGTCTCAAGGGCGTCTTGATCGAGTCGTCGTTTTATCTCACAATTGTCGGACCGTTGTCAACCTTTTCATCATCTCCTCCGTAAGAATGTTCATTTTGAATGGGATGAGCATTGCCAAAAGGCCTTTGATGATCTCAAAGCTTATCTTCTTTCTCCACCTATGCTTACACCTCCACGAGGGGAGCCTTTCTATCTTTATATCTCTGTGGTGACCATGCTCTCAGGAGCCATGATTTCACATCGGGACACTTGTGGTAAAGAACAAGTCATCTATTACATCATCGCACCCTCCATGAGTATGAAACACGTTATTCGAAAGCTGAAAAGCTGTGTTGTGCTCTCTTCTTCGCAACTTCTAAGCTTCGTCATTACCTCCTTAATCACAAAACTTACATTGTCACAAGTGTCGATCCACTCAAGACAATTCATGCAAAGCCTTATCACGATGATCGTATCACTCGTTGGCTCATGCTTAATGAGAATTTGACCTCGAGTTTATCCCGCAAAAGTCTATCAAGGGTCAGGTTATTGCAGATCAATTAGCTGATGCTCCTCTTCCGGACACTCAAAACCCCCTTGCTCAATTCCCCGATGAATATATCCAACAAATTGATTTTGGTCTATCTCCATTTAAAGTAAAGCTCTTCTTTGATGGATCTAAATGTCAGCAAGGGGGAGGTGCAGGTTTCGTAATGATTCCTCCTTGGGGTACGCCTATCCCTGTCGCACACAAATTAAACTTTGAGTGCACCAATAATATGGCCGAATATGAAGCTCTAGTCTTGGGTCTTCAAAATGCCATTAATCTCGGCGCTCGTCATATTGACATCTTTGGTGATTCTGAACTCATCGTTAATCAAGTCACAGGCATCTATCAATGCAAGAATGATATCCTTCAAAAATATCGTGACATCGTTCTTTCTCAACTCCAATCTTTCGATAAATTCACTATCCAAGCCATTCCTCGCACTGCGAATCGATTCGCGGATACAATGGCTTCATTAGCTTCACTTATCCCACCTTTTACCGACGACTCGCGACTTTATGTGGCTGTGCAACGATTAGATCAACCGTCTCATCTTCGGCAACTAACTTTAATCCATGCTATCACAACCGATACCCAGGATGAGTGGTATCAACAGATTGTTGATTTTCTATCTCATTCGGTGCTTCCTCTAGATCTGACTTCCAATGGTAGGAGATCTTTTATCCAACGCGCTAATCGCTATACTATCCTAGGTGGGATCCTCTACAAATGTGGCTTTGATGGCATTTTGCTTCGGTGCCTCAAAACCCATGAATCATCTAAAGCTATCCAGGAGGTCCATGACGGTATCTGTGGTGGACATTTTAGTGGCTTGGCTGTGGCTAAACGCATCTTACGTTTGGGATATTATTGGCCTTCTCTTAATCGAGACTGCTGCGAATACACTAAGAAATGTGTCAAGTGTCAACAACATTCCAATCTTACACATATCCCTAGTCAAGCTTTACAACCGGCAACGGATTTGTGGCCTTTTTCGCAATGGGGTCTTGATCTCATTGGCCTCATCAATCCCCGTTCTTCACAACGTCATCATTCTATCATTACTGCCACGGAATACTTTACTAAGTGGGTGGAGGCTATCCCTCTTTCTTCAACAAAGGCTAAACCCATAGTTGATTTTGTCTATCAACACATCATTTGTCGCTTTGGCGTTCCACACAAACTCATCACAGATAACGGTAAGTCTTTCAAGAACGTTGATTTGCAGAACCTCTGCGATGCTTTCAATATCAAGCTCAGCTTTTCCTCTCCATACTATCCGCAAGCTAATGGCCAGGCCGAAGCTTCCAATAAAACTTTGCGTAATATCCTCGCAAAGGTAACTAGTCGAGCTGGTAGGGATTGGCATTTACATATCCCTTTTGCTCTCTGGGCTTATCGGACTAGTATTTGTACTCCTATGAGTGCTACTCCCTTCTCTCTCATCTATGGAGTGCAGAAATTTGTTCTTCCTTTGGAAGTCCAAATCCCATCTCTCCGTGTTTCTCTCAGAGAATTTGTCTCCGATGAGGACTATCGTCAAAATCGTCTAGCACAACTTGAATTATTAGATGAGCGGCGTCTCAACGCTCTTGAACATCATCAAGTCTATCTTGAGCGTGTCAAACGTGCTTATAACAAGCACTTGTAGCACCGTGACTTCAAAATTGGTGATCTTGTTCTTAAAGAAAATCAAAATGTCACTACACTCGAAAGGAGTCAGCGTGGTAAGTTTGCTCCCAACTGGATGGGCCCGTACATTATCACTCATAAATATGGGTCTGGGGCTTATCGTTTATCTTCCATGGATGGTATACCTGAAGTGGAACCTCTTAATGCTTTGCATCTACGGCCCTTCTACTGTTAAAATCTATCTTACACAAACTTAGTCGCAAGACAGATCTTTCATCCATCTAACAATTAGTCATATACCTTCATGGTGATTCGGAACTATGTGGTTCTCCGCCTATTGCCTCTTTTACCTTAAATATGAGTATCGCGGCTCTGCTCATTGCATGTTTCTTTTGGATATGTTTCTCCTCATGGTAGGAATACCTTAATCACCACTTCATCTGTCCCAAGTGCTTATCTTAATCGGATCTACTCGGGGCATGAGTGCGTGTTCTTTTATGTTCTCTTCCCCTCTATCTCGATCTATTTAGGTCTAAACTCAAACTTCTTCCAAAAGGATTTCCACAAAAAAAAAAAAAAAACAAAGATGCTATCAAAAAAAGATAGACTGATCCCTTGAAGGACAACTATCCATACATTATCAAAATGAATCAAAAAAAAATATAGACCATGCCCTCGAAGGATGGCTATCATTAAAATTCAAAATACAGACCGCTCCCTTGAAGGACGGCTATTTCTCAAAGGAACACTCAAGGCTTCTTGCATTGATCAGCCTTGTACACTTTTTAGCATCGCTGAAAGACTTCCCGTATTGATCAGTCTTTCCATATCTAGCAAACTTCCCGCATTGATCAGTTTGCTTTTCTGCCAAAATCATGAAGCTGAGATTTAAGACCTTTTGTCGATCATATGGAGAATCCTATTTTCCCAGTATGAACATGTATTCTGTCCCTTGTAAATTTTGACAAGATACTTACTGCTCTTTCCGTTTCCATCCTAAATCTGGTTTGCGGCTAGTTAGTGTCAGGTTTATTTTAACCTTATATAGGGCCTTGTATGCATGGTCTTTCGGTTTCCTATCCAGATTCTATTTATGGTCGGTGGGGAGTCCGACTTATCATTTTTCTTCATATTTGGGTGTATTTCCTTTATTTCTAATCAAGGTCGTTCTCATTACGTCCTTGACTCTCACCAAGTGAGTCAATTATTTCATCCGCTTTACTTAACATTTAACATTATTTCATTTATCTAAAATCTATCTATCAAAATTTAATTATCAAAATATAATATCAAATCCATTCAGATATTACCTCCTATCTATTTATCACATAAATCTAATCATTTGTCTATCCATGTCACATTACATCTATCTATATCCATTTTTCATCAAAATTAAATCCATACATCAATCACATCTATCCATTTATCCATCAAAATATCTAAAAACTTGTACATCAAGTTACATTACATCTATCTATTTTATTTTTCATCAAAATTATGTCCACATATCAATCACATCAAATCACATCTATTTATATCCTCTATCAGTCTATATCTATCAATCACATCAAATCACATATATTTATATCCTCTATCAAGTCTATATCTATCCAATCACATCTATTCATCATCTATCAGTCTATATCTATATCCATCACAATTACGCTACATCTATCCATGTATATCAAAATCAAAAGCATGAGAACAATTATATGACAAATGAAATGATGAATCTATATATACATGTGTGTCTGTACAACAAAAATGGGTGGCTTTCAATCAAGCCATCTATGGGATGCCTTCCAATCGAGGCTACATCACATCACTACATCAATCCCTATATAGTAAAATCTGATGCATGGAGGACACTATCTCCCCCACCCTCCTCTGGACCAGGCTGTCTCTCCTGGCCGCCGCCTATCGAGCTAGACGCACCTGCTGCTGGCGGTCTCTGCCCACCTCGGTCTCTCCCAGTGCTCCCTCCACCTGAGGCCCCGCTCGCTGTGGCCGTCGCTGATCTCCTCCTCGCCCCGTACCGAGGCACATGTGGGGCATGCTGCGCTAAGGCATCCTCATAGTATCTCACCTCAGCGAGGAGAGACTGATATGTGCTCAAGCTCACGGTACCCGGTGCTCGTAATGGTGCTGCTGCTGCTGCTGCTGGTGCTCCTAGGGTCGTACCACGTGTACCTGGACTCAGACATGGTACTGTCTCCCCATATTTGCCACGAGGGCCTCCTATGTCGATAATAGCGATCCCTCTGCTGGATCGCTGTATCTCGCTCCTGGCGAGCGGTGTCTCTCTCCAAAATTAGGGCATCCCTCTCCTCTGTCAGAGCTCTAATCTCCTCAAGAGCCACCTGATGTGTCTGTGTCAAGGTGGCATGCTCTCCCTCCAGTCTCTCCAGCATCGTAGCTATATCCTCCTCGTCGGCATCTATAGATGCCGGAAGATGTCGTGGTAGCTCTGTCGCATACCATGCTGCATAACCATCATCCACCCCTACGTCATCATCACTGTCTGTGGAGGGTGGGGCCTCTCTCAATGGATCTGCCGGGATCAAAATCGGTAGATCAGTCTCCCTGCTATCTCGCCTATAAGGCTGTAAGTAGTCGGCACTGTCTGCACTAGGCCGAACTGTCTCAGTACTCACACAAATGGGACTCGCTCCCACATATCCGGCCTGCGGCCCCTAACCACCCTGCTCCGTCTCAATGCCACCAAGTGAGCATCCTGACCAGCCCATGTCGGAAATACCCGATATGGCCTCCAGATAACCTGATCCGGTGTCAGCGTCCTGAAACGCTCAGTATACCAATCCGCCGATCTCCCTGTATCCCCAACAGCCATATCAGCCCGCCATCGCCGGAATCCATAATCAATAGCTCCCACTGCTGCTGGCATCCAAGGAAGCCCGGATGGCCTGATCACTGCTATATGCTCATATGCCCAGTAGTGGAGCACAAAACTAACATCAATACCTGTCCTCCGGCCAGTGGTATACATCCATAGCTCGTGATATATCTGAGCTATCAAAGCATCAGCAAAAGCAAACACCTGTCTGAACTGCAGAATGTCACAAACACAATCTAATAATAATAATGGGAATCTCCCACCTCCTGAATCTGGCAGAGCGAAATAGGATATCGCCATCTGAATCAAAACTGTCCGTCTGCTCCGGGGGCTATCCTGTCTATACTGTGAGGCTATCCTCACCCCGGACCCTATCTCTGAATCATCTGCCCTGTCTCCATACAATCGGACTAGGGCCCTCTGCTGCTGCTCTCGTGGCGTGATCTCTATCGGATCCCCAGTGATCGGCAGTCTCAAAATCCTATATATATCCTCATGGGTGATGGTCATCTCACCCATCCTGAACCAAAAAGTACATGTCTGGCTATCCCACCATCGCACTAGTGCTCGCATCAACTCTACATCTCGCGGCACTCGTCTGTAATACCGGAAGCCCCCGAGCCCGGCTAACTCTAAATGCCGCCAATCTGCATCAGTCACATCAGGGAGAATCGTCTCTAGTAACTCGGGAATAGCATCCCTCATGTGTAGCACCTCTCGTGCCTGCATCCACGACATCAAGATCAATATTAGTCTCATATTTACCCAAATCAGAACATCCAAAACAAAATTCTATCATCATCATTTAAACTTCAGTTCAATCGGCGTCGATTATACACAATCGACGTCGATCTAAAAAGTCGACGCCGATTGCATTCAATCGGCGCCGCTTTAACAACAATCGACGCCGATTATACCAATCGACGCCGATTGCCTGGCCGGACTTGAATCAGACCCCGGCCTTCCAAAAAAAAAAAAAAATCAAACAAAAATAATAATAATAATAATGCAATAGGAGAAGCCACTTACCCCAGGTCATGTCCTCCTCCGCTTCTGACCGCTTCCAGAGGCTTCCATGATGCTCAAATCCAATTTTTGACTCTCTCTGAATCAATCGTCACGGTGTAAATAAATCGTTTACGTTTTCCGTTCACATATTTATATGTGCTTAAGATCGGTCGGCGCCGATTTTTTTGGTCGACGCCGTTTACTTGGGTCGGCGCCGATTACTGTGATCGCCGCCGATTTTCCATATCTCTTTGCCATAGTGTTGATGCTTGGCTTATTTATCTATCTGATCATTATTGTGCGCTGAATATTGCCTTTCGGCACATCTTGTCGATATTACAATCCATTTCGAGTTTGTTCCCTTTGCGTGGGACACTCACCTTTTTGGCCGCTTAGGGTTCACGGGTCTGTAGGCACTAACGTCGTCTGCCTTGCAGACCGTCTAGTTGTCCCTACCAATGTGTCACTCTTTAGAGGCTGACTATTTTGTAGTCCTCCTTACACTCATGGGTCTGTAGGTACTAACGTCGTCTCATAAGGAGACCGTCTAGACTGCCCTACCAATGTGAGTCCCTTAGGTTGCTGCCTCTTTATTTATTTTTGTGCATCGTTAATGATCAGATCTACTCCAGGCATCCGACTGGGGCATCCTACATTTTCATCTACCTCTTTCAAACTTGGGATCGTCTGTTCTATCACCCATCCCATCCCTAGTTTGAGGGGGATCACATCATCACTTTTTCTTCTTTTCTTCCACCTCCTTGTTTTTGTCTCACAACTTTGCTTATCGCAAGTTACTTGACAAAAAGGGGCAAAATGTAGACACTTAAAATTGGTTACTCAATTTAGTGTCTCTTACATTCGTTTACCTGCTCAGGTAACCTGGGGCACGTTTATATCACCACTACCCCCTTGGAGTATTAATCAATTTGTGTTTTAAACACCTATCCTAAGTTTAATTCAGCCCATTTTATTTTACCCATGAGTAATTAAATATTAACTATTTAATTACACCTTTTTACATATATCCTAACCACTTATCTACCCCATATCTATTTTATCCATATATCCCCCCTATTTCTCCTCCTCCCAAACCGAGTCACGGGATATCTCCCGTACTTGGGATGATAAGATCATTCTCATATTCCCAGAAATCGCTCCGTTTGGCCATTTCGAGAGTCTGTTCCCCGATCGGCGCGCACGGCCCCGGTACTCGGTCGACGCCGATTTTCAAACGGCGCCGATTTAATCTCGGTCGGCGCCGATTATAAATAGAAGCCCAGAACTCAGTTCTGGTTAGACACAGATTGTAAGAGAGAGAACGAGAGAGTTCGAACATCAAAATTGAATGTTATCTATCGAGTGAAAGTGAATTTTGTCCAAATCAATCCCTGAGAGGAGCACCGTTACTCTGCTCTTATCACATCAGCTTCACACGTCTCCATTGATTTTCTGGTGACTCTGTTCCTACCTTTAGCATAGGTGGAGCCTGGCCAGTGTCTCTCCTGGCTTCTGCAGATCCAGCAGACGTTGACGATCTTGCCTCTATTTTCTGATTCTCAAACCTTTTCGCACGCTGCCTCGGATCGACGCCGATCAAAATCAGTCGACGCCGATCTAAATCAGTCGACGCCGATCTACATCAGTCGACGCCGATTTGTTCCAGTCGACGCCGATTCTACATAATCGACGCCGATCATACTGCAGACAGGTAAAAAGGACACAGGTAACACAGATCCAGCTTTATTTCATAGTTTCCTTTTTATTGCTTTTTTCTCTGCTTATTTAGATTTCATTTATTACTTTGATCATAAAATCTAGTCCTATACGTACATCTTTTATCATGTATGCTTCTCTGCTTAATTGAAAACGTGGACTGACATCCGCCGAGGAAGCTTATCACTTCCCGGACCCGCTTCTCGGGCAGTCCACCTAAATACCTTTTAACGTGGTCTTTTTCTGTCAAGCATCGGTGTCTTTGCAGTTACTCGGATCTTGTGCGCGAATTGCTCGTGTGCCCGTCTCATCTATATTGGCTTCCTTATCCGTCTCGCATCTTTAGATCTTGTCCATCGAGGTATCAATTTCATTTTGAGTTTTTCAAGGTTTTTGTGTTTAGTTTGGTGCATTAACTTGGACAGTAACAAGCGCAAAATTCTTGATCTACAAAGTGATGATTGTATGAGGCCTAGTAGGAGACTGCTCCATATTTGATGAGATGGGAGGGGTGACAACACTCTCTGGAATAGTGAGAGGAGGAGAAGAGTCCTCTATAGTACTCTCAACATCGTAATCGGCTACATAATCCTCGTCATCGAAGTGGAACCAAGTGAGTATATGTCAATGGAACTATCATCACACAAAGAAATAGAGGAGACAACTAAATCAGCAAAGATAGCAACAAAGGCGACAAGACATGTGAAGGGTCTCCATGAAGGACCGAAGAATGCTCTAGACACAATGGGGTGGATCTGACGAGTTGCCACGTGAAACCAAAGAGATCAAGAGACATGCATCATCAATCGACAAAAATATGGTCACAAATTTCAAGGAAGTCCTTCGGATGACGATGATCAATGGGTGCAAGAACTGGCCCAAGTAAGAAGGATGAAAGACCCTCATAGGCGAAGTAGCGTTCCATGGAAGCATGCCAAACTAAATAGTTTCCTCTCCCAGTAAGAAGTGGCGGAGGCTATAAGGTGATCCTATGATGCTCAAGTATAGAAGGATCACTCTCCATGATGTGGAAGTAAGAAGTACAAGGTGCAAAAACAAGACGTCGGACTCGGCCGATAATGCGTCTGCGTGTGAAAACCCAAGAGTACTAGTGAACCCCCTCGAATGTGACACTTTATAAAGTAGTGCATTTACAAAAATGAAAATTCCATCATGTAAAGTGTGAGAAATCATGCAACTTTGACCAAGGAAGTGCTCAAAATGAGCTGCGAGTCAAAAGTTATGGCATTATTACGATTCCCGCAACTGATGGAAAAAGTCAATAAACATGCAAACTGATTAAAAATGCCCGAAATGGGTGCAAAGGGTGTCATGTGGGTACTCATTGGAAATGGCATCAAATTTTAGGTAAGGTTTTTTTTCTTGCAAGGGGGATTAGCCTCCTGCCAACCCCGGACCTCACCCTCCATCTTCGACACACGTAGGAAGGGCATGATTACAAGCAAATTACAACCTTGAAATTATTGCAATGCCATAAAAGGAATTTTTTTGCCTCAAAACATTAAAAAATGGATTGTTTCAACCTTCAAACAATTCTAAAAGGGACATGGAGCAGCGAGCTAAATGAGCTGCATAGGGCATTGACCGAGATAACTCATTGGCGAGCTCGGAGGTGACCGAGCCAAGGGGTTGTGCCACGGGTAGGTTATAGTCTTCTACGTGCAAAGCAAACCAATCTGAAGTGTTGATTGCATGCGGGGCCTATGGCAGAGTTGTTTGGTAGTGTGCGGAGCTGGTGGTCGGATGACTCACCAACATATAGGTGTGGGTTGGTGTCAGCGACAGGTGGTCCACATGGAGGATATCTGTAAAATGCCAAGAGTAACCGTTGAATGGTTAACTAAGCCCCATAGGTATCAACATGGAAATACAGTTATCAATGTAGAAAGGATCCTCTAGATGAAATTTCCAAATGAATAGAGATCCTGACAATAAAATGGTCATGTATACTCGTTTGTAATGGTGAGGGTCGGGAATCTTACAAATAAAAGACATGAGGAGGGGCCGTGGAGATTCATAGTAGCTACCATGAAGCCACCACGGATAGGAGCAATCAGACTTCCCCAAACATGTAGCAGGAAGACCAAGGGCCGAGAAAATTAGTCACAAGCAATGCACAAGGACCAATAGAAACCAAACCCAAGTCCTATAGAAGCAATACAAGGAAAATATGGTGACCCCATGTTGATCACGGTAGTAGCGAGGAAAAATTATCTAGTTCCACCAATGCACGAGAACCGCGGCCGGAGAGATCCAGGACGCGTCGAGTAGAAAATCGGGCTAGATGATGGATGGTGAAGGCAAGTTAAAAAAATGATGCACAAGCCTACGATCAAGGCAACCCCATGTTGAGCAAACCAAGTCACGCCGAGGCACGAGCCTGTCACTCTACAAGGTGAGTTGTCTAATAGAACCAACGACTGATCCGACGAGCAGCCAACATAAGCAAAGTGAGCTTGTTTAAAAACTTGAAACCGCACCTTCAAACCTATAATATCCTGAAAATAGCACTGAACCAGATCTGAAACCTATGTATTCACATGCAAAGCTCTAGAAAACACACATACTGCAACCTGGAAGGCCATAAAATCAATGCAATAAATTTACGGAGGAATAACCATTATGACACATGCACGAGAGATTGAATATCACGCGGAAGCTAGAAAACACGCACGAGCAATGCTAAAGAGTGCACGGATCCACAAGATCCACTCTGATACCATGTAAGAGAGTTTGAAACCCGAAAGCGATGATCATGAGGGACAACGTTCACATCAACGGACATGTGAACGGCAGCGTGAAGAGATCTCGGGAGGAGTGAGCATAAACTGAATGTGCATGTAAAGATTCGAAACACGGTAGAACCTCATTACAATCCACAAACTCTCCTTTATCTCATAGATCCAAAGGGGTGTACATATAGGAGGTGTTGAGTAACCCCCAATGCTACAATCATGACAACTCAAGTGGAGAGGGGGAGTTACATTCCCAAAATAGAAGTGTAACTCCCAATGATGCATATGACGCACTAATGCATTGACATGTAAGAGAATCTCATGATGACCCCTAAATGACACGTGGACCTACGATCTCACTTAAGTGAGATGACTCACCTAATGATATGGAAAATAATACACACCACCACCAGCACATCATTATCACATCTTGGCTGCAATTATTGATGTTAGCTTATACTATTTACATGATTACACTTTGTTTCCTATGTTATTTGGATACTAAGTATGTCATTATATTTTACTATACACACATGCACATTCACATGGTATCTTTAGGTGAATTAAAGACTTCAAAATATTCTTACACGATGCATGATGCTCGGCACTACTCTTTACTAGTCTCGTCGATGCTCCTGGGGGCATCTACCTTTACTATTCTCTTACTCCACATTGCAGATCCTATAATTATATTATTTACTACTTTTCGTTACTATCACTTACTTTTCACTAATCTATACATGCTTTGACATACTATTTACCTTTCTAACATGTTAACAGGTGCTTCATGTGTAGAATTTTGTTTGTAAGATTCTATACAACCATGGTTATCTATCACTTCTTGTTTGTTATTGTTTACAGGTTATGCTCTATGTCATACATGATCATTATTTTCTTATAGGCGTTTTATATTTTATTGTCTTGTCACATTGTGATCGATGTCCCGTGTATGTCTTGGTCATTCAAATGTGCACCCACATCTCGATCCGAAGATCCAAGTTGTTTGAGACCACAATGGAACTATCCCCAAGTTGTGGGACCTTATGTGCTTAGGGTGGATCTCTGGAGAAGGCCGATTCCTCTACCTACCTCTAACGCTACTGCTACTCCTAATGGTGAAAGAAAATTCTAGAATAAACAAGTTAAGGGACCAAGGATAGAAGGATGTGCAGAAAGGGGAAATCCCAAGCTAATGAAGGTGATAGTGTCAGGGAAAGGGTCGATCACTCTCCACGAGAAACAAAGGAAAAAAAGCGGGCGTAGGAAAAGAGGGCGAATGGAGCATGCCACGGATCAATGCGCGAGCTCGGAATTCTAGTGTACATAACACATGAATGTGGGGACTACAAGAAGGAATATACAAAACATGCTAGAAAATGCAAACAGAGAAGTGAGATGCAATGAAAAAGAGAAAGGGAAGACAAGAGTTCCACAAAACATGAATTTATTGCTTAAGGGATAGGAGGCGAGAATACATTGCGGACACCATGCCATAGTATGAAACCCATGGGAATTCAGCCACCATTTTGGCATGGTGTCATTACAAGAAGGAGGCATCCTTTTTACAAAGCGAACTCTACTATTTATAAAAGAAGGAGAGAAGAGAAGGAGAGAAGAGAAGGAGAAAGAGAGGGAAACTTGGATTCAAATCTTAAACCACCAATAGCTAATGATAAATGTTTACAAATACTCATACAAGGTTGTCGGATGCGTTCCCCATGTTTTTGGCATGTAGAAGAAGGAAGAAGGCAAGATCTGATGAAATCTGGTGGTTGAGGTCAATTAGATGTGTGCTTTCATGATCAAAAATAAGTTTCCTATTAACGCTAATCAAATCCCGCCTAAATCAGATTTTGAAAATTCCAACGTGTAGATGATGTCGCAGCTTCCAAATGAGACTGGGTGCATGGGAATCTTAGCACTATAATAGAATTTATGGCTATCAGAAGTCTATAGGTCACTTTGACATGTAATGACACATGGCGTGCACCGATTGATCAAGGAGTCGGCCAACTGCTCATTTATTTTTTTGTCTTTTCCGCCATGTGTCATGCCTTTGGTTGGTTGTCTAGATTTTGTGCCCTATTGGTGCACTTTGATAGGTGTTTTGTAGCACACTCGAGTGTGATAGATGACATGGCACAGTGCCTAGCACAAAAGAAGGTGCAAGTCATAGAAGCAAAAGGTAGCCACACGAAGGGAAACAAAGGAAGGCACGCACAAAGGTGTGTGTGCGGGAGGAATAGGAGAATACTTGTAGGGGACAAGTATGGGGAAGGGGCGCGAGCATTCAGGCGAGGAAGAGCACATGAAGGAGCTAAATTTATGCAATCGTGTAAGAGAAGTTCCAGGATTTTAGCCATTTTGGAAGGTAAGTCTACAGAGATGCGCATAAGGATATGAAAGAAATCGAACATGCAGGAGGAAGGTGTAAAGGGGAAACGAAAGGAGATAGCAAAATGTAGAGAGAAGGGGAAAAGAAGTAAGAAGGAAGCAAGATGTGTGGGGTGCATGGAAAAACTTTAACCAAGAAAATTGTGCCAAGGGAGCAAGCTTGAGTGTGCGCAACCTAAAATGTGGGACATCAAAATTAGAATGAGAATATAAGTTATCCAAATAACTAGGAGAGTTATTTAGATAATAGTTTTGGAAACTTTTGGGGGCATCTACCTACTAGATAAAGAGACCAATAGCCTTAGAAGTCCATTGGGCATGGATTCAAGTGCTAAACTTGAAGATCTGATCTGTAACTTGAAGAACATCACAAGTCACTTACAACACTTTGTTTTAACTCTAAACCGAATCGTTGCTCTCATATGAAGATATTCTAAATTAGAATGATGAGAGTGAAATATATGCACCGCTGTTGGAACTACCTCTGCCAAAATTGGATTGTCACCCAATAAGAAATAAAAAATGGTGCACAGGCGCAACAGTAAAGGAAAGGCACCAGGAGGAGCACACTGAAACAGAAGAAAAACACTATGTACAAAAGCTGAAAATCATACATGTCCTGAAAGGAACATGAATAATGTGCATAAGCACTTGTGTTGCTTAAATCAAAACTAAACTAACCTACTCTAATAGGATGCAAAGGGAACTCAAGTAAAATACGCAACCGACAGGGAGAAGTAGCTTCCCTTTCTCACAAATTGTGACCATGTAACTGATTTGGCGTTGAACATGGTTGGAAATGAGAGTGAAAAACCAACTTGTAGATGGTGTTTCACCCTCCTAAAAGTATTAACAAACAGAATATATACCTCCTAAAGTTATTTTGCACTTGGATTTGGGAGGCATTATTGTTGACCTTTGGTGCACTAAAGCTCTACCTCATACTCTGAAGTAAGCATGACTAGTGGTAACTCTATCTTTGGTTCTAGACTAGTCATATAACTGATTAGGCATGGTTTGACCCTTGTGATTTTCCCATTAATTTGAAGCTCAATCCCACATATGGGATTCTCTTCCGGACTCTCTTTCTGAAGGTGATTTCTTACAAGTTGGGTCACGCAGAGCTAGGTCGAGCAAGGTTCGCCTCTACAAGCAACTCAGTCTTCTTCAAAACTGTGCCCTTTGGAACTAACTAATTTTCTTCTAGAATAAGCGCCTGTATGATTTCCTCTTCCCATTCGGATTCACATGAGTCATGCCATTCTTCAATTATTTTGTAGTCTTCAAACATGATGACGTTGGTTGGGAAAGGTGCATTGGTAGGGGGTTGTTCATTTATGGTACAGTTAGACAGAGGGGACTTGGAAGGAAATGGGAGGATGGGTGCAAAAGGTGTGAAAACAACATGCATAAGCGAGTGGAAGCTTGCGTGGGAAAGATGAAATGCACACGCACCGAAGGAACAGAGGCACGCGAAAGGGGGAATGGAAGAAAACTAAAGATGGGGTGGAAGGGATAAGGGAGGAACAATGGAATCCTCGGTGGGAGCAAGACAAAGTTGGGAACATGAGCAATAGGCTGAGATGATGTAAGTTGGCATGAAGGAGTGGGAGGGTTGTATTATGGTAGTGTAGGGTTACCCCATTGTGGGGTTGCCACGTGCTAGATTTTGAGCCTCCATTTCTTCCGGCCACTCTGTAATCTGGGGCATCATCTCACTAATAAATTGTAACCTCTGTTGGGCATTAAACCATCCTAATACAGGGTCAACCCATGGGCAAGGGACCTTGTAGCCAACTTTAGTTACCTTTATAGAGAACTTGACTCTGAGTTGCATCATGTCCATCTCCATCTTTTGAACCTGCCTCTCAAAATCAGCTTCATCCATGGAGTTTCTACCATCATCTGCATAAACTTGTTCTTCATAAACATTATGGTTAGAAAAATAACCATACATATCAGTGGGAGGTGGGTTATATGCATATTCAAGATGACAAGGCTCACAAAACTGATTTGGAGGAGGAATTTGGAACTATGGGGATGGAGGGAAATAGCTCTACCTGTAAATGGGAATTCCATAAAGGGAAAGAAGTCATGATTGCACAACTTCAAAAGAGGAAGGTGGAATGATGGAAGAAGGAAAATGAATGGAAGAAAGGGGAGACTAGTTTACAAATGAGAAAATGGGTGTATTTGGATTAGTGAAGTCACCACTATCTTTTTTCCATGTGCCTTAGTTTCTACCATGTACATCCCCTACCCCCGTAGGAATCTATGAATATATACACCACCGCTAATTTCCTTAACCACATAAACTATCTTCACAAATAATAGTTAATCAAATCCTTCACAATATTTACTTATCCATATAAATCCTTCACAATATTTCTCCATGTAAATATCCTTCCCTAATAAAATATCATTTTACAGTTGTAAAATCTTATTTTATCCCTCTTAAAAACCACCTAACTATCCAAAATCAACCCTAACCATTTCAAAACCATTAAAACCTATTTTCTACTACTTCCTAACATCTACACCTCGTCCCCAACCTTCCCTTAACCATTTACCTAAATCCCAAACCAAAAATCCTTGATTAGAAGTGGTTTCAACCACTTTTCTAGTTGTTTCCCCAAAAAAAGTTGATCACCGGTGATTGTACCTAATCACCAGTGATTATAAATAACACCTTTGTGCTCTCTCTCCAAGATCTTCAAAATTTCATCATTCATGCCTACACTTAGCTCTTTGACTTCTCATCATCCAAGCATACTAAGAAATCATCAAATCAATAATATCATCCACTTACAACAACATTTTTACAACCATTTTCACCACTCAACTCCCAGAAAACAAAACAAGACAACACATCAATTCAGATCATTCTCATTGAAGATTTGAGGCATATTTTAGCTCTCATGTTCACTTAAAGGTATTCCTACATCTCTATTTACCTTTTCAATTCATAAAAACATTAAAAGTAATCAAAAACATCATTTTAGAACTTTTAATTATCATTTTTAGCAAAACTATCAATTTCTACAATAATCACTAGTGATTCACCCTAATCATCAATGATTGGCCTAAATCACCGTGATTCCTGTCAAAATCTATCTTTTTATCAATTTATCAGTTTTTCATCATTTTTATCAATTATCTATGTACATTTAACATGTTGTTTCCAAGTATGGCTCTGTTAGATGGTAGTTCTTGGTCATTCACATCCGATTACAAGCATTTATGATCTCCCCATAGTCCAACACCCTTTTTCGGGAACAATACAACATCTTACATGAACTCACACTTTGTGCAATATGATTTTTCATTGATGAACAAGACATTGAGGATGATGTCAAGTTCCTCCATTATATCCAACAAGAGACTGAGGAATTTTGGTATGACTACTTGAGTTCATTTAGATCACATCTACACTTTTTGGGCCACCTTGAAGCCAGGGACCTTCCTTTCAACCTTGAGTTTCTAGAGATATCTACATCCATTTATTTTTGTCTATTATTATCTATTGTTATCATTATCTTTATCAATTCACTTGATTGTTATAAAGTGAGTGACATCCTCTAAGGAAGTCCCTTTGGATTCCTAGAATCAGCCTTTTTTCCGAGTAACTCATTTATCCATTTATCTAATCCTTTTTGTTTAGTGTCTTTGATCACAAATTACTTTTTAGGACAACAGACTTATTTACACACTCATTTGGACTGGTAGCTTCAATCAATCTTCAACATCACATTCATCCTCGTGGGTATCGGTAAACCCCACTATCTTCTCGAGGTCAGTTTTTTTTTGTTATTTCACTTCATTAATTTAAATTAGGAAAAAAAATATTTGAACATTTTGCACACCCGGTGGGACCTTTTCCCTTTCTTTCATTTCAATTTTATTAAAAATTATTTTTAGGCCTTTTGCTTCTATAATCGCTAAGTGATCCAATCAAATCAGTGATTTAGGTGAATCACTAGTGATTCCTTCTAATCGTTCGATGATCTCTATGATTGATTTTTCTGATTACTCATTCGATTAGCCTCTAACATTTTTTCTCTTGTTTTTTTCTTCTTTTGCTAACCTTTTTTAGGTTTTCTCTCTTTGGGATTTTTTCTTGTTGTGTTATTGCATTGCTAAAAAAATAAAAAAAAAAAAAAATTAAAAAGAAGCATTCTTCAAGTGATTCCTCTTATTTTCTTTTCATTTTTCAAGCATTACATTTTTTGTTTGTCCTCATCGAAATCAATCATTCTTTTGGGCTTAAAACAAACTTTTCATCTTCTTGATCACATAGATTAATTAAAGGATTAATTTATTGCATTCACTTAATCTCCCTCACACATACCAAACCACATCAAACATCAAATTTGCATCAAAACATTCCTACCTAGGTGAAACTATTGGGATTTCATCACCCAATAAGGAAGTCAACTCGACTTGTGTTCTAGTGAGTATAAACACCTTGGTATTAGTATATTAGCTAAGCACCGACTACTTATCATTTTGGGACCTTGAAGTGAAGTGAGGGGTAGGCCCCAATACCGGGCCCCGTAAACACAAACCAACATATTTTGGCCTCACATACCTTTGGATGTATATCAAGGACTCCAACCTTAAACATTACCTAAAACCATCCTTAGATGACCATTTCCTAGGACCTTATCATCATTTTACACATTTCACTTTTCTTCTAAATTAATCAAGATAATAAAAATTCTTCTGCATGATTTTTTGTTGTTTGTAATCAACTATCTAGTTTATTCTTCATTAGGTGATTTTTGTTTTTTCTATGGTTCTTACAAGACAAAATCCACATCCATCTAGACTTCTAAAAACATGTCTAGCCCATTTCAAAAATCTACACAACATGCCCATCAAACCTTACAACATGTTCAAGCTTCGTATAGAAGATGCTCAACAAATAATTGATCAACACAAAACATTCCTATCAACACCCGACCAGAAATCAAGAACAACCACATTCACCCAAGTAGTCAATCTGCTTCATCTGAGATACTTGATCCTTTTAGTCCCCATTTCTTTGATAGTGGGGATCCTATATTTTCAAAATATTAGATTCAAACCCTTTTGCTCTTAATGCATACCTTATTGCTAGGGGTGTTCACCTTCAATCATCATTACCTAAACCACAACCTTATATACCTGATCCTTCATGTGGATTTTCCCATCTCATTGATCCAAACCATGAACCCGTCATCCAAAAAATATATTCTATCCTACTAGTAGCTGACAAAAATATCCAACATTGTGTCTTCAATTCCCATCATTACTTTGACCTTAACGTGATTTCTTCACAAGACACGACCACTCAACAACCAATATCTTCACCCGACCCTTCAATTGGTTCCACACCACCTCAAAACAACACAAATGTTTCTCCATCCACACAAACCCTCCATCTTCCTCTACCATCCAAACACCTCCATGAGTTTTTTCATTATTTCTATTAGTGTATCTCAACCACCACCCTCTCAAAAAACTACACCACCCTCAAAACATTACTATGTTTATCCCTACATCTACACCCTTAATCAACACTAGTGTTGTTTTAGTACCCATCCAATTTCACAACAAGTCCTTAACCCCACTTATTTCACAACACATACCTCAACCATCCCAATCACTTACCTTCTCTCAATCTATACCACAACCATCACATCCCCTTATCCATACCTCTATTCCTCTTCAAAACATCCCACAACAATCACAACCCCTTGTTTTCACTTCCACCCTTTCAACAAGCACCTCAATATTCACAACCTCTTATCCACACATCTATTCCTTTTAACACATTCCACAACAATCACAACCTCTCTAAATACATCTATCCCTCCCCAATATCAATACATCCAACCATCACAACCGTTAGTCTCACAACCCACTTATAACATCCCTACAAATATTCCCCAACAAAACATTCCTTTCCAAAAAAATATCCCACAACAATATAACCATATCAACAACCTAATCAATTTTCATTCAATCAACTGGTTCATCCTCATCCAACACACATTAAAAACCACAAATGACCCCCTTCAGGATTTAATGAACATAGATATCTAGTCTTGAAGCCACTTCTATGGGCCCTAAAAATACACTATCATATGAACAAATATGTAATGAACCTATTCACCCATCCATGTCATATAAAGCTTACTCCTCCTCACTGGGAGCTTCCAAAATTTATCAAATTCTATAGTAAGGAGGATCCTCAACAACACATCCAAGATTTTTCATCATGCTTATTACCTTATATCTCATGATCAGGACCTTATGTTAAGAACATTCCCCATGTCCTTGGTGGTCCTACTTTAGACTGGTATAACAACATTCCACAATATTCCCTCTTTTCATTTGCACAGACTTCGCTCAAACTCTTCCTCAAACACTTTTCGATCAACATCACTCGTAAAATCACCATTACGACTATATTTAATTAAACAATTTGAAGATGAATCCATCGCAATTTTATCACCCACTTTGAGGGGTATTATTAATCAATTATCATTCTCTCTCCCACAAACAAAATTAATCAAATTATTTTTCTCATTCATGTGCCAAAACATCTCTTCCACACTCCAAATCAATCTTTTTAGATGTTTGATGAATCTTTCACAATGGCCGTAAACTCAAACTCAAGCTCTCAAAGAAGGAAGAGTCAAACTTAGACCAAAGAAACCAAAATCTGAATTTCCATCTAAACCATCCTCTAGTCAAGATAAACCCAAATCATCAACTAACACCGTAGTCATCAAATATCTCCTAAGGAATGTTTGACCACCGAATGCTCCCATCCTCAATGAAACTATACCCCCATTGGAGATACTTACAGTGTGGTCTTTGATAAACTCCTCATCGCTAACATGATCTCTCTTCCACCCATCCATCCTATCGATACCTCTATTTTAAAAACCCTCTTGTATACAGGATAATGACTATTGTAAAGTACCATAGGGTCAAAGGTCATGACATCGAAAGGTGTCATTCATTTTGCAATGTCCTTCAGGATCTGATTGATAAAGGTGAGTCTACATTTAGACAATCCTAATGCACCTCAAAATCAAAACCTCGATGTATTTAAACAACCATTTCAAACCATCTCTCCATCGACTAGCCAACCACAAACTAATAATATTCAAGCCCATCATACCATAAACACCATCAATAAAACATCACCTATCACTGAATCTACACATTTGTACCTTCCTCTAGTAATACCCTTGAATCAACATCCGACAAAAATTATAAACATCCCCAAAACCCATCATCAAGAATAAGCTTTCTTTCTCTACACCTACCACCTCTCTTCACCAGCTCATATTATAAACTCTTTCATGACATCATCATAAACAACCCATTATTCTAGATCGTGAAGAGTTCATACGATGAATTTATGGCCCAATATCACCCACGTAACCTTCAAAATCTTATTCCACCCCCATCTAAAAAGGTTACAATCATAAATCACCCAACTTTTCCAACAAAAATAAAAATATCAGCCCTCTATCCTAGGGCCACATCCTTCATCTAGATCACCTATCACCATCACGCAATCAAAAATATTCATCAACAAACAACTAAAGAACCCACACCAAAAGTAACGTCTCCCATAATCACCAAACCAAATGAGACATCATTTCCTTTGACATCACATCAAAAGGAAACTATGCAATCAATTCTAGAAAAATCTTCAATAATCACTCATAGTTTTCTCCTCCTAAACCATCCAACTCTCGAGGATGGAAACCTTCTTGGTATAATTTTGAAGCCTTATATGATATTACCATCAAAACCAGGACACTTTGTAGAATATTGTAAAGCCTTTCACAGCCATTAAAAACTTGAAAGTAAAGGTCTTCTTCCTCAGAGTTACACAAATCAAAGAAACCTCACCCAACACCTACAACTTCATCATCCCCCACTATTAAATAATATTTGAGTAAGCTTCTTCCCCACCAAATTGAAATGTCATTCACATTACTACTCAAGCACATGTACCCACGAGCCTAATCCTTTAGAACAAAATAAACCTAAAACTTTCATCACCATCCCGCCACCTCAAAACTCACCTCTTCCTCATCCAAAGATAAATCTAAGGTTTCCATTTCTCTGCCTCTCTTGAGACCCCTAATAAAACATCACAATCCAAGACCAAATTATCTATCCATACCACTCTACCATCTTTCATCCAATATAAAAAGTAGTCATTAAACAATTACACCAAACTCATGTCAAAATGTCACTTTATGAGTTGGTTTAGACATCACCTTCACACAAAAGGCCATGATAAAATCCTTGCATTCTATATCAATACCTACAGATGATCCATGTTCTTTCACATATTTTGTAGGTGCTCTCAAAACATTCTCATCCATCTCCTTTGACTTTACCGAAATACCATCACTTTGGCTAGAGGATCATGACTTGCCTCTTTTCATCACCACCCAAATCAATGATGTCCTCATCAAGAGAGTCATGATTGATGGTGGAACTGTAATCAATATCATATCATCCATTTCAACCAAATTAGATTACCAAATACCATCATCACCCAAACACCATTCCTACTTTGAGATTTTAATGATACAATCACTCCCACATTAGGTACTGTCATTCTACCTCTTAAAGTCGGTGTCAAAATCTTCCTAAACTCTTCTATATCATAGAGGGGGAGTTCAATACAATATGTTGTTAGGATGACCTTGGATACGTACCATGCATTGTGTCCCTTCAACTCTTCATTGATGTCTTAAATATGAACATGAAGGTAAAACATTCATAGTCCCCGCGGATCCTAATCCATTTTCTTTGACTGCAATATGACATATCGTCCAAATGACATCCTTGTTCCTAAATCAAAATCATAACCCTCGATGAATCATCCACTAGCACATCCATCCCATCATCCAAACTACTAGATGAATCCTCCCTTGGTGATGTTATGGAACATCTTTCACTAGGGGAGTATCATCTCCTCATGCTTAATTTTCTTCCACACCTAAAATGTATGGAAGACCAAGACAAACAACCCTTGTATGAGCCTGACGTCAAAGATGTTATCTCCTATGGTCCCCATGTATCTAAAATGAATCTTGTCTATGGAGGGATTGATCATCCTTCCTCACAATACATTCATCAACACCATGTCATGCCATTTCAAAGACTTCAATTTTTATATAATCAACCTTTGTTCAAATGTATCTCCATCATTGTGCATGGAAGGGTTTTGGATTTGACATGCTACAAATAGGAATACATGATTTAATTTTCCAACATTCCCTCAAACCACATGAAAAGTATGGATTAGGATATGAAATACCCTTCTATGAACCATCTTCATATACCACATCCTTACGCATCACAGAATCAGAACCTTCATCCTCAACAAAACAAGATGATCCCATGGACACTGATGACACAATATCCATCCCACCCAACTTTTTTTTAGTCAATACTATTTCTTTAGGACCTTTTAATTATCAATCTAATCACATCACCAAAACACTTCCTCTCATCTAGCTAGAAATGATTGAAGAAGATTCACCCACCATTGATATCCTTCAATGTCACGATGATCAAGATATTCTCTCCCATATGGGAGTAGAGGACCATTTCCTTCAAAAACCCTACCACCGACACATCAACCCTCCTCAACGATCCCACTATCGAAATTAACATAGGCACCCCTCAAGATCCCCGCATAGTTAAATTCATCCAATCCTTAGAACCACAAGAATTAAATGATTTTACCAACTTCTTATCTAAGTATAGTCAAGATTTTTCCTAGTCATATAGTGATATGCCAAGTATCGACCCTAACATCATCATATACATACATCGTCACCTATCCCAATGCCAAACCATTCAAACATAAACTCCATAGAATGCCCTCACATAGCTCTTCTCATCAAAGAAGAGTTGCAATGCCTACCCTCTATGCTAATTTCATCATACCCATTGACTATCCACAATGGGTCTCCTAACATCGTACCCATAACCAAAGCCTCAAGAAAGTTACGCATCTATATTGACTTCGGGATCTCAATCTTTCTTGTCTAAAGATGACTTCCCTCTTCCAAATATTGATCAGCTTGTTGACTCTAACACTGCCACGAAATGCTCTCCCTCATGGATGGATTTTTTGGTTATAATCAAATCCTCATCGCCATTAACGATCAACACAAAACATCCTTCATTACCCCTGGGGGACCTTCTGCTACCACGTTATGCCCTTTGGACTAATAATGTTGGAGTCACTTATCAACATGCCATGACATATATCTTCCATGATCTTATCCACAAAATTGTCAAAAATTACGTAGATGATCTCCTAGGGAAATCTAAACAACGCAGAGATCGCCTTCTTTTCCTAGACTCGATATTCACTCACCTTTTCCAATATTTCTTGTGCCTTAACCCTGGTAAAGATGTTTTCGGTGTTCTCACTAGAAAAATTTTAGGGTTCATCATATCTATTTAAGGCATTGAAGTAGACCTAGCCAAAATCAAAGCAATTATTGAAATGCCTCCTCCATCGAATCTCAAACAACTACATAGAATTCAAGGAAAGTTACACTCTATCTGATGTTTCATATCACAACTCTCAAATCGATTTCAACCATTTCACCAACTTCTTCGTAAGGATGTTGACTTTAAATGGGATCTTAATTGTTAAAAATCCTTCAATAAACTCAAACAATACCTCTTTATCATCTCCTGTACTCACACCTCTTCATGAGGGGGATCCATTTTACCTATATATACACCACAAATCATGACTTAGGAGCCATGTTTTCTCACCGAGATGAGAAAGGACATGAACAATTCATCTACTACATAAGTTGTACTCTCCATGAATACAAAACCCATTATACCGAAGCCAAAAACTATGTTGCGATTTGTACTTTACAACCTCTAAAGTACGCCACTATTTACTCAATCACAAAACTTATGTTATCACCAGCTTCAATCCCTCAAAACCATGCACTCTAAACCATATCACAATGACCACATCACTTGGTGGCTTATGCTTATGACCGAGTTTGACCTAGAATTCATAGCACAAAAATCTATTAAGTTCAAATCCATCACCAATTAGCTTATTGAAGCACCCCTTCCTGACACTCAACTTCCTCATGAAAAATTTCTCGATGAATCTATCAAGACTATTGACGAGCACAAATTCACTTCTATCAAAATGACCCTCTTCTTTGATGGATCTAAATGCCAGCGAGGGGGAGGGACTGGTATTGCCATTATACCTCCCTGGGGGATCCTATTCCTTTACTATTTAAACTTAAATTTGGACGCATTAATAAATGGTCGAATACGAATATTTAATAATGGGTCTTCAAACTATTATCATGTTAGGCGTTCAAATATTAGAAATATATGGAGACTCACAACTCATCATTAATCAAATTAAAGGATATTATCAATGTAAAAATGAAATCTTGAAAAATATAAATCCAATGTTGAATTTCTCCTAACACACTTTGATCATTATACCATCTAAATTGTTCCCGATCCCCTAATAAGTTTGCGAGACACCATGGCCTCTTTAAGGTCCCTCATGCCTTTATCAACTAAAGAATCAACCAATAATTCTAAAAATTTCTTTGTCATTCAGATTAGATGAAACATGTCATAAAATAAACTACCCTATCACAACATCATCAAAAATAATTCAACTGATCTTTGGTACGCACATATATTTGACTACCTTTTAGAATCTAAAATCCCATCTTATCTATAACAAAATTCAAAAAGATATTTTCTTCAATGTGCCACTCATTCCGTCATTATAGGTGGTATCTTTATAAACATGGATTTGATGGCCTCTTACTAAGATGTCTTAAATCCCATGAATCCGTTAAAGCCATCTAGGAAGTCCATGATGGTATATGTGGTGGACACTTTAATGGTACGTTGTCACTAAACATGTGTCTTACAACTAGGTTATTATTCGCCTACCATCAACCAAGATTGTTGTGTAAATATGTTAAGAAATGCATCAAATGTCAAAAAAATCAGACCTCATCCATGTTCCTAGTCAAGCCTTACAACCATCCCAAGACCTATGGCCTTTCTCACAATGGGGTTAGACCTCATTGGTATTATCAAGCCTCAATCTTCTCAAAAACATCACTCTATCATCATCATAACCCATTTTGAATATTTTACAAAATGGGTTTAATCAATCCCTTAACCTCAACTAAAGAAAACAAAATCATCGACTTCATCTATCAACACATCATATGTCACTTTGGTATTCTCAAAAACTTGTCACAGATAATGGAAAATCATTAAAAATATATATTAAGAAACTTTCGACACCTTCAATATCAAACTTAGCTTTTCATGACCATGTCATCCTCAAAAATGACAAGTTGAAGCTTCTAAAAAACACTTAATAAAATCCTCATGAAGCTCTTTGGGATTATCAAACTAGCATATGTATCATGTTTCTTCCTTATTTTAAACTATACTCTACTGGTGTTATGCCCTTTTTACTAATCGATGAATCCAAGGTGGTTCTTCCCCTTGAAATTCATATCCCATCACTTTGTTTATCTCTCAAAGACTTTATCCCTGACAAAGAATATTGATATGACCATTTACAACAGTTATAATTATTATATGAGAAACACCTAATGACTCTTGAAAATCATCACGTCTACCAAAATCACAATAAACACGCATATAATAAACATGTAAAAGAACATGAATTCAAAATAAATTATCTTGTTCTCAAAGAAAATCAAAATATCACTAATTTAGAAAGGAGTAAACGTGGAAAGTTTTCCCCCAACTAGATCGGTCCATATGTCATTACTCAAAGTATGGGTCGAGAGCATACCATCTAGCCTCCCTCGATGGTTCACCTAAAAAGGAACCTTTGAATACCTTGCAATTACAGCCTTTCTAATGTTAATATTTGATCATCATGATAGTATTTACATTAAAGATCTTATTCCACCATTAACCAATCATTTTTATCATTGTAATGATTTGAAAGTATGTGGCTTTCTCTATCACTACCCTTAATAGCCTTAAAGATGAGTATCACGGCTTTGTTCATCGCATCTTTCAATTGGATAAGTTCCCCTTGCGGGAACCCCTTAATCATTACATCCATCTACCTTATATACCAACCAAATACATGTCATAAGGCACATATTTGTAGGTCGTGTACACATTTCTTCCCCTCCTCCTCTATTAGGTTTTTTTCCTCATCTTATTGGGGTTATTCAAGTATATCTATGGATGCTCTTATAAAATATAATATACTAATCCCTCAAAGGATAGTTATTCAAGTAATAAAAATCATATTGTCAAAATAAAATTAGACTGATCCCTCGAAGGATAGCTACTCATCAAATCATAGACCAATCCCTCAAAGTACGGTTATCTCAGTAAATATCAAAAGATCACAAAAAAATCAAAAAATTTAGACTACTCCCTCAAAGGATGGCTACCCATACCAAAAAGGCTTCCGCATCAATCAACCTTCAAAAATTCAAATATAAAAATCATCCTAGGAAATATTCCCACATCGATCAGCTTTCCCATTAAAGAAAACTTCTGCATCAATCGATTTTGCGTCAAAAAAATATTATATATCAATCCAGGGCATATCTCCATGAAACTATTGAAAGGAGAACTTTTTCTTCCCCACACAACCTACATATGTCACCCTTTCACGTTCTAAGAAATTACATCTTATCACTTCATCATATATCCAATATCCTATGTGTGACTACCCATGGATAGTCTCATGTTAACATTTATTGTTAAAGTTCAAAAATGCAAGTGCTTTCACCATCTTTATGCCCATCACATATGAATAAAATCTAGTATTAACACAATCATTCCATTTTTACTTCTATCCTAAAAAGTTAGAATACATTTTGATAAAACTTGGATCACATCTAAGTCACAATAATAATATTACATCACCAGTTACCATTCAACATTCAAATCATATAAACATTCCATAATCATCATAAATCAAAAACATTAATATTCATCCAAATAAATAGAGTTATAAATCACACCATAACAAAACCAACATATGAATCACAAGCCAAATCATGTCATCATATATATAATCAAGATCAAAGTCTCAAATACATCATCAGGTGTCATCTCGCTTCGTATATAAAAATCTATACATCAATCCTTTTTAAAAGTGTCATACGCATATTAAAATACAGTATATCATAAACTATCTAGTAAACTAGACACCTCTAACCAATTCACTAGTAGGAACAAAACTCCCCGACCATCTCCTCCCAAAGGCACATCCATCACCTCCATCTCCACCATCTAGTCCTCCAGGTGGCTAGCCTACACTCGTTATACTAACACTAGGAACCGCCCCCTTTGCATTGAATGATCAGCATAAAGAACTACAATTGGAAAGCCCCATATCACTAAGTCCTCATAATATGCCAACTCCACTCATAAATATGGATAGTTGGCATAGCTAACCATGCCCTGTGCACCCATTTGACTACTTTGGCCTGCTCTTAGGCCGCTAACTCCTCATCGACATTGATGTCCTCATAATCCGAGAGCCCTTTTCAAGTTCTCTCACTGATTTCTATACCGATCTCGATCAATCATGGCTTATGTCAACGATTCCTGAGCCTATCACACTCGTTTATAAGAATATCCCTCTCACCAATTAGGGTATCCCACACCAATCAAATCATCCCTCTTTACCGCAAGCCATCTCTCTCAGTCTCCACTATGGCCTTCTCGATCGTCAACTATGTAATAACAGCCTCTAGATCCTCCCCCTCTCCATTATCCTCCTCATCATCACTCACATCAATAATCTCCCATGATCCCTATACTTAAGCACACACCCTCATCCCTCTCTTAACTAAATTTCCCCTCTCAAACTTAGCATAAGCACCAGTCCACCACCTCCTGTAACAAGCAGTCTCTCTAGCATCATCAATAGGCACTAGGTCACCATGTTCATCTAGACCCATGGCTCCCCTCTCATCGGCTATAATAAGAGGTGGTCCCACAACTTCCTTAGGAGTATCTATGTCTCCCTCATCTCATGTCTATACAGTATTGGGGCATCAGGAACATCCTAAATCAAACCAAATTTCCATCTAACATGGATAAATCAAACAATCTCCCACTCTCCCCCTTATCTCCCTTGCACCCACGTCTCCTATTGTAACATATCAAGCTCACGCTCTAATTCTAGCCACACTGGAAAGTGAACATATGGTCTCCTACTACATATCCCACCGTAGACCTATAAGAAGATCTCTATAAAAATCCTCTTTCTTCACCCCTCTCTATCGTCCACAATAACTATGCCACTCAAAAAACTAGTAGATCTATCAATCATACCCACACCCCCCCATGGTAAACCATACGGACAAGCCACAGTAATATGCTTGAATGCCCAACATTGTAACAAAAATCCAACATCTATACCAAATCACTTGTGGACTCTCCAAGCCCACAACTCCTGTATGTATGTGAAAGTAGTGCAGGGGCCCATGTAAAGATAATATGATGCTCCAACATCTCTCGCAACTACTCTAGTCATTATCCATGGAAATCTACCACCTCTCGTGATCCAAAAAATCAAAACATGAAATCCCCATCATCAACAACGTCATATGGGTATAACCTCTCTACCAAGAATACAAAGATTGGTAATAGAAACCCCTAAAGTATATCTCACATTCACAGCATCAACCCCATAAAACCTTCTTATAACATTCTCCCTCTCTATCTCACCAATACAATAAATTCCCTCCCCCTTACTGCTAGCCTCGTAATCCTATGTACATCCTCCACAATAATAGTAATCTCACCTGTCGGTAATAAAAATATATAGGTCGTTGGGTTCATCTCTCCATCAAAGCATTTAAAAATCCTTGATATCTAGGAATGCGCCTGGAATCCCACATTCCTATAAACCCCACCTCCTCCACATGATTCCAATCACCATCGACATATCCTCTCATACCTACGCTAAGATCAATGGAATCCTATCTCGGATAGCAAGTCTAGCATTCACTGCAACCAAAAGGAAAACACAAAAACATACATTAAAATCCATCCTCATCATATTTGCTATCAAACATTCATTAACTAAATTGGTAAACAACAACTAAACCCTGTCATAGAAAAAATAAACAAATCAGCGGTGATTCACTGAATCACAAGTGATCCACATGAATCATCGATGATTATGGTGATTCAAAAAAAACCCTCCATACATGCCCTAATGAAAAAAATTAAAAACTAGCTAAAACCAAACAAAAACAACAAAATCAAGGGACTACATCTACATGTGTGGGCTTCCTTTTTCATCTCATGACACCATTGATGAGGCCATAAATTGGCCATAAATTACCATTATGTTATCCTTCCAAGCTACCTTTGAAAGTGGATTTAAATGTAATCTTGGAGCTTATAGTTTACTTAAGATAGAATATAGGATATATATCTTGTTCATTCTTTCAAAATATTTTGTTATCTATTTTGTTGACTAATCCTATTGATTATTTTGGAAAATATGCTAAGTCTTTTGTATGTAGGCCATAAAAAAAAGATAATGCTAGTTTTTGGAAAATTGGACATGATTATAAACAATACACTTAAACTTAAATATTATTTCATATCTATATTCCTCTCAAAAAATTATGCAAGTTCAAACAAAGAATCATCTCAATTTGAGATCGCATGCAAAAGTTGTAATTGTTTTAGTTAGCTCCAGGAACCATTAGAGTTAGCTCCAGAACCTACATCTATAAATTAATGTTAGCTTTGAAACCATCGGAGTTAGCTCCGGAACCTGCATCAATAGAGTAACGTTAGCTCGAAACCATTGGAGTTAGCTTCGGAACCTGCATAAACAGAATGACAGTTTTTGAGGAATTGTGAATAATAGAGAATCCAATGGAAAATATGAGAGATTTTTTGTTCATATAAATGTTTTTAATATAAATCTCATTCATATTTTCTACAGGTTTTACCAATAATGAGAAATCTAACTTTTAGTGAGTTGCAGTCCAAGGAAAAAGCGTATCAGATGAGCACCAAAAATTCCACAAATAGAAACAAAAAGTCAAATGGAAAATATGAGAGAGGTTTTTGTTCATAGAAATGTGTTTAACAAAAACCTCATTCATATTTGATACAGTTTTACCAATAAAGATAAATCTAACTTTTAGTGAACTACATTCCGAGGAAAAGTGTATCAGACAAGCGTCAAAAGTTCCACAATCAAAAACAACAAATTCAAATGGAAAATCTGGGAAAGGTATTTAGTCAAAATCATCTTTTGAGGAAAAACATCCTTCCAATAATGTAGGAAAATAAAATCATTGTGATTCTTGTTACCAAAAAGCAAGGAGAAGATTTGGGAGCAAATCTTCCTAAAACATGAGATAAGACTTTGACTCCAATAATATATCTCTCTCCATATTTTGTGGAGATGGAGATCTTAGTTGTTAGGATTGGAATAAAGATAAGATCATATTGTATTTCCTAAAATAAGGAGTTGGTTGGATGCATGAATTATAAATGCAACCTTCCACACTGAGATATGTAATTTTTTTCTCCCAAGAAATAAATATTTGTTCTTTCCTCTCAAATATTCTATAGTTTTAAGATCTCGGAAGTATGATTTAAATCCTCTTCTAAGGAATGAGTTGGCCACTCATTTCAAGGAATATGGATCTGTGTATTTATGTTTATGTTTATTCATTTGTCTATAATTCATTATGTTGTATTATTTTTTTCTCTTTGTATTGTGAAAATTCAGTCTGTTGTGAACCTGCAGGTGTTTCGTTTAATTATGTTTATTTCCAATTCAGCAATTTCAATTTATGCAAGTGTGTTTTTATTCTGAAAGTTTGATTTCCTTCATGCAAGTGTGATTTATTTCATGCAAACTTTATTTCTGTAAGTTTTCCTTTATTTCTACAAGTGTGCCTTTAAATTTCTGCAAGTGTGATTTATTTTATGCAAGTTTGGTTTGTGTTTAAAGGAGTTGTTTTCCAAAGATCTTCTTCTCTTAATGCATATAGCCATCGGACACCAGCCCTAGATTGACATTATTAATGGCAAGGATTGATGACCCTCATCAACCATGGCTCCCAAACATCAATTTCTCCCTCAATTTAGCTCTCCAACTCATAAAACATGTCCCACAAATGAACTATTCACCATCAAACTTGGCTTTTATAGCCTCCCAAAACTTTCACAGAAATCGCCCATGATTCTGTGAATTGCTTGTGATTCACCTAAATCATCGGAGGTTGTCATAAATCGCTAGGGGTTCGTCACTCTTTTTCCTTGACCACATTTTTTGACATCTAAACATCATTTTATCACATCTAGAAAATATTTTACCACATTTTTGACAAAAATGTCTCATTTAGAGACCCCATCCTCAAAACTTAAAATCAACTTAGTACAAGAAAGTCATATGTCTATGGGACATGATCCCTTGGCCCCCATCACTTGACTTCCTCATCCTTCTAGCCTACCCTTACGAATCATATGTCCATAGGTAACGAACCCTTTGGTTCTCCTATCACTTGATTCCATGGTAGCACCTATCATTTCAATACCCCGTCTCGGGGCAACTTTCAACGAAACACATCCAAAAACCAACTTGTCAAATTGGTGTTCCTTGCACTACATTGTAGTCACCCCACTTTAAGGGGGATCACCCATACACAGCAAATCAACCTTTAAATTATTTTTTGTCTAGCACTTTTCCTACACCAAACTACTTGACAAAAGGGGCAAATGTAGACACCTAAAATTAGCACCACTAATTTCCTTGACCACATACACTATCTTCACAAATAATATTAAATCAAATCAAAGTCATTTAGTCACATTACTTAATCTATAAACACTTATCCTAAGTCTAAAATCCTTCACAATATTTACTCCATGTAAATATCCTTCCACACCCCATAAATATCATTTCATAGTTGTAAAATCTTATTTTATCCCTCTTAAAAACATCCTAAATATCTAAAATCAACCCTAATAATTTAAAACCCCATTAAAACCTATTTTCTACTACTTCCTAACATCTACACCTCATCCCCAACCTTCCCTTAACCATTTACCCGAATCCCAAACCAAAAATCCTTGATTAGAAGTGGTTTCAACCACTTTTCTAGTTGTTTCCCTAAAAAAAGTGGGAACGCGACGATTCTACTTAATAATCGGTGATTATAAATAATACATTTGTGCTCTCTCTCCAAGATCTTTAGAATTTCACCATTCATGCATATAATTAGCACTTTGATTTCTCAACATCCAAGCATACTAAGACATCATCAAGCCGCAATATCGGCCACTTACAACAACACTTTTTGCCACCATTGTCACCACTCAACTCCCAAGAAACGCAACAAGACAACTCAACAATTCAGATCATTCTCACAGAATATTTGAGGCATATTTTAGCTCCCTATTCACTTAAAGATATTCCTACATCTCTATTTACCTTTTCCAATTCATAAGAAACATCAAAAGCAATCAAAAACATCATTTTAGACTTTCAATTATTTTTTTACAAAGCTGTCAATTTCTACAAAAATCGCTGAGGATTCACCCTAATCACCAAAAGAATTCGTCTTAATTACAAGTGATTCCTATCAAAATATATCTTTTTATCAAATTATCATTTTCAATCATTTTCATCAATTTCTCTCGACGTTTAACATGTTGTTTTGAAGTATGGATCTCTGTTAGATGGCAATTCCTAGTCGTTCATCTCGATTACAAGCATTTATGATTTCCCCATAATCCAACACCCCTTTTTTGGGAGCAATATAATATCTTACACAAACTCACACTCTATGCAATCTGATTTATCGTTGATGAATAAGATATTGAGGATCAAATCGAGTTCCTCCATTACATCTAGCAAGATACCGAGGACTTCTAGTATGAATACTTTGAGTCCATCCAAATCTCAAATACACTTACTCGGGCCACCTTCAAAGTGCACCACAGGACCTTCCTTTCAACCTTGAGTTCTAGAGCTTTGCATCCATTTATCGTTGGTCTATTATTATCTATTATTATTGCTATCTTGATCAAATCACTTGATTGTTACAAATCAAGTTTACATCCTCCAAGGAAGTCCCTTTGGATTCCTGTGATCGGCCCTCACCGAGCAGCTCATCTATGCATTTATCTAATCCTTTATGTTTAGTGTCTTTGATCACAAATTGCTTTGCAGGACATGCGGACTTACACACTAATTCGTACGCGGCAGCTTCAATCAATCTTCAACATCGGCATTCATCCTCGTAGGTATCGGTAAACCCCGCCATCTTTTGAGGTCAGTTTTGTTTTTGTTATTTCACTTCATTAATTTAAATTAGGAAAGCAAAAACTTCTCTGAAAATGACATTAGTTTCAGTTCCTTTCATTTTGACTTCATCCTCCTACATCCATCACATGCACCCTAAATGAGGGGGTAACTATTAGTGAAAAAATCACCCTTCCAATAGCTTAGAGCTCTAGAACATAACAACATATCATAGAAAAGGAAAAATCACATAGTTAAAGAGTGGTCCAAAATTAGACTTGGATCACAAACATAGAGCAGACACTAGTTCCCAATATCAAACAAGAACATTGGCGTTTTTGTCCCACCTGGGTGCTTGTGTCATGGGAAAAAATAGATATTTTCTTAGTTCAACATAGTTTCCAACAGTTTACAATATGAATCCATAGTATCAGGCACTTGCCTTCAATTACATAATTCATTCAATTGGCTACAATTCGATTCTGAGATGGTTACAAATCAAGACATGAACAGTTTACAATTGAATCCATAGTATCATGCAATTGCCTTCAATTATATAATTCATTCAATTCGATACAATTCGATTCTGAGATGGTTACAAATCAAGACATGTCAATTTACGGTGGTAGTTATCATTTGAGAAATATCATAGAAGGAGATAAAATAGACCTCTCTCCCCAACACTCTTCTCTTGGTGTTAGTTTACCCTAAAACTCTGTCTAGGCATGAGCTCACCTAAAAACTCATCATTGGTGTGAGATTTCCTAAATCTCGCTCTTGGCATGAGATCACCCAAAACCTTCATCCTTGATGACAAGATGCTCAAATTCATGACTCAATGATTTCTTGGTTAGGAATTTATCACTCCCAACCCAATCCAACAACATCTCTAAGACAAATAGGATAATTTTCTATCATATACTCTCTCATACATCAAGTGCACACTTTCCTTAACTACTACTTTTACACACTTTTACATACTTATACATACATTACTCTAATTTTTCATATATGGGACTTTGACTATGCTCTTGTTATTATTTTACATGTACATCGTTATAAGCAACAAGAAGCATCTCATATCAATAATCACAAGCTCCAACAACATGCTACTACACATACAATTCACCCCTAGGGTCTACCTCCCTTTCCTAGTTGTCACACTTCATATCACGATCACTTCACATTTCACATGGATACTTGTCCACTCGGCACCCTATGAGCTACTCTTCTCTTGAGTTCACAAGGTATGGATCTTCTATCCACTTTTGATATCAAGTATTCACTCAACAATATAAAGTGGGAGTAAATGTAGACACAAAATCTATGCACTTGGGTACATATCTAGGTCCTAAAGCATACTAATTTATACATGATTTGGAAGCTATAAAACTAGTGGTTGACAACTCCTTTTGGAATTTGGATTTCTTTATCTCTTACACTTTACCTTGGTCTTACACATCTTTTCTCGTCACAAGACTTGACTGATTTTTATTATGGCCTTGGACACTAGCACCTAGTTAGGACATAAGCACTCAAGCGCTCATGTCCCTTTTGGGTGCCCCTATCCTCTTTCTTCTCCTTATTCGTTTGAGTCCTATTTTCTTCTTGGTCATTTTTAACGCTTTAGGTGAGCCTTTAGTTGTATATTATGAAATTTAAATAAGGGAATCATATATATACTTAGTTAGTTCTTCTAAATCAAGGGTCCAAACACTATAAGCATTTTCTATCACCACCTAAGCTTGCACAAAGGCACAAGAGCAATACAAATCATACATCTATCACATTACAAAAGGGACAAGGGTTGCATTGATCTACATAGACATCATAGGAGGGGAGTTTATTTAATTCAGCCACACACATTCTACATACTTGGTACAATATAGATCTAGCCCGTTATCATCATGCAACTAGCACAAGGGAAACCTAGGCATGAGATACACACACACATAAATAAATACATGGATTCGAGATGTAGTGCAACTATCGGTTGCAAGTTCACTCTTTGGGTGACGGCCGAAGTCAGTTTGACTCCACATGACACTTCTTTTTTATATTTGATTGGGTCATGGACATGTGCAAGTAGACATTTATTTACAAGTTACAGGAGTGATCGAAACCCTAACAGGGAAGTCAGAATGACAAAGTGAATATTAGAGAAAAGTTCTTCCAACCCAAAAAATACCATAACTGGAGCATCTAAGTAGACACATGCACCTAGATCAGTCACTAGCACCTACGGCACTCCCTGTCCTCCTATGGGTGCTTCTATACGGCATATTCCTAAGTTCTTAAACCATCATTGAGCCTTTACAACATTGTTCCCAACCTGTTCCAGTAGATACATAGTCCAAATCACTCCCATATCACATGGAATTAGCTCAGTCATCTTTTCCCTTTCATTTGCTTAGGGTTTTACATTGTTGAATGTTTATTGCTTGGAAATTATTGTATTTTATCACCTGAATATCATTTTTTATAGTAGTTACTCTAAAATAGTATTTAATATAAATCACATAGTACTTCCAAAGTAAAATATGACATCTCTTATTTCATATCATCCTAGAATTACATTCAATCTTATGGCTACTTCCTAAGGTTTCTTAGTTTTTACATACCATATGGGTTTTTTGGACTAAACAACTCCATTGGTTGCACTTTCAAATAGAATATTTTAATAAATTGGAGATATTCGTGAAATGTCTTGATTACATAATACATTTACTATCTTCAAAAGATCCTTCAAAGTGTGAAAACCACACCTTGTTTGGATATCCTCATCATTTTCCCATATATATGTGCCTATATTTCTCCTATATTATAGGTATTAAGTCCTTGTTTTGAATGGAATTCAATAACAATTTGTCCTATTCTAATAATTCTTTATACCTTTTTGGATTTGGATATTTTTCATTATATACATGCCATATTTAGGGATCATTGTGCATCTCCATAGGTCCCAAGCCTTGTTCCTTCCTTTGTGATCTAAAGAACAACTTTGAGCCTCATAGTTTATTTAGGCACCACATTGATCATTTCAACATTGTGTAATTATTTTTATTTACATTTTTCTATTAGATGAAACAATCTTCGGTGAGGTATTGCACCTTTACTCTACAAGTATGTACAATATATTTCCCACTTTGGATTTGAAGGATAATTTCACATAATATGATTTAGTTCTCCATAAGATAACATATGACTATTTATCTACGAGGTCAAGGTAACATCCTCCTTTACTAATAACCACCATGATATCCTCCCTATTGTACATCATATGTCCTCTACGGAAGCACTCCACCCTTGATTTTGATTCTAGTATCCCCCATAAGGGCTTTTTATTGAGGGTGCTCTGTAGGGTTTTTGTTGGGGTGAAGGAGGTGCCCAACCCATCATAGAGTCCAACTCGGACTTTTTTGGAGATTACAGATTCCATTACACATTAGTTTAAGGGGATAGAGGATCCTATTCTATACTAAGTTAAGGAGATGAATCCATTTCTACCTTTAGAATAAGTGGTTACATATTTTCATCTAATTGTGTGTAGACTACAAATACATTCCTCATTACTTCTTATTTCAAATCCATTGATTCCCTCCAATATTTGGATTCATTAATGGTAGAACAACACAAACTACACACTACATTATGGGGAATATGCACATAGTGTTGCATTAAATGACATTTACTAGTAGGATGGCCCCATACCCTACGAATCTCACATATGAAGGAAACAATGGTTTACTTGTCTGTAATTTCAAGGAGCCATTCTTATGGTGTCCTTCATATTTATACTCTGTACCAAATGTTGAGTCTTAATTTCTTACCTTCCTATAATTCTCCTTGTCTTCACATTATAACATCCAAACCAGTTCCATTTCTTAACAATTCTTGCACTATCACGATAATATTGAATTTTCTCTATCCTTATGACAACTTCTATTGCTTCAACTTTGGTAGAAAATTTGGTTTACATAATTTTAAAATTTATCTTACTACACAATCCCTTCACATGCTAAGCAACTTTGTTGGCATCATCAAAATTAAAACTTTTCTTGTTCATGACATCAAAATCCTCATATCATATTCCATCACTAATTCTTTGGGATTCTATTTTATTTCATTCAAGTCTTGAATTTTTTTCGACACACTTTTTCCTCTTAAAGTATCGGGTAAGAGAATCTCATACTTCTTTTAATGTTTTCCAACTCAAATAATAGAATATATGAATTATAAAGCTCGACATGTATTGTTCTTATGAGTTCACACTTCTTAGTATTCACATCAAAGTACTCCCTTCATACCCCATCACATTTCACATGTTAATAGATAATGTAAGCTTACATATAGATTAGGAATATGAGCCATGTTTTTTCCCGCACTTAGCTAACCTCTTAGATTATTTTGTACACCACACTACGTTGAACTACTACTAGAGGTTTGATTTGGTTACACACCAAAATGATTATTACTTGCACTTATACTCACACTTGCACTACTAAATTTGCACTTCGCCACTTAAGATTATGAAGATTCACTATTGGATTTTTGGATTCTAATAAGCTTACTCTATACTTAGGAATCATAAAAAAAAATTATTAAGCGTAAAGGTTTTTGGTTGGCATCCTACCCAAATACAAAAATATCATAGCCCTTGAGATATAAAATGAAAATCAACGCACTAAATCAAGACTGGAGAGAAAACCAATCAACATACATCACAAAAAAAAAAAGTGTGAAGTCAAGCACAATGTCAACACAAAGATAGCAACATCACAGTTGAGATACAAAAATCACCAAAGTACCCCCAAAATAAATAAAGAGGGAGAGGAAAAGAAGAAGCAAAATAACCACTAAAATGTTGCACAATCTTAGAAAAGAGAATCAAAGGAACGCAAGATCAAGATACCATTTACATTTATTCCTTGTGATTTTATCGAGGGTGGAATAGAGTTCTTACGTTTATCCTTTTAGAACAAATTATGTTCCAATCTTCATCAACCCCTTCCATAACATCACCTCCGGATGTTGAATTGCTATACTTCATATAACACTCGCCTCCACGAAATCAAGGACCTTAAGGGAGTGGGGGTCAATCACTAAGCAAGGCGTGCGTTTAATATGTAATACAACATCAAGTTTTCCCTTCGAGAGGTGCTCCAATTTACCCATAGGGGACAAATTTTCAACCAAAACCTGATTTGAGCATCTATTTTCCAATTTTGTGGTTTCATATCTATGTTGGATTTCCAATGTCCTATTTTTCTCCACATCATATTTCCATCTCTCGCAATTCAAAAAAATCCACCATTCCAATTAGTCTCTCTAGAAAACAGGAGACACTAGTGCTAATTTTTTCATTTGGATCCTCACATGTGTTTCCCTCTATCGATTCATTTTCTAGATCTTTATCATAAGTAGAGCTAAGATCCTCATTGATTTTATCTTCACTATGCCCCTCTAACTTTTCAGATTTTGAGCATTGATTTATCTCTAAAATAGGGAATAGGACTTATTTGACTTCTTTGTTTCAACTTCTTAAAAAACCCCAAACAGCGGCCCTAAAGATGACAGCACCAAAGGAATCATGTGTTCCATTTCCACATTATTTAAAGCACACAACGTGGCCACGTCCACAACAATTCATAGGGAGGGAGAAGATATTAGTGAAGAACCAACCGACGCATTCCCTCTAGACCCAATTACTTCCTAATGCACCTTGGCACATCCCCCGCATCCTTGACATGTAAGAAAGATTCATTCTTCCCCGCCACATAGGTAATTCTACGGCAACACCAATCTCCTTAGCCCCGGAACTAAAGGATTGGAGTTTCTAGATCCCTACTTTGAGGCCTCTAAGACAGCCATATGCGAGCATTAGTCGTGTCATAATATTTCTTTTCCCATGATTTAGCAATTGATTAGTGCCTAACTCTGTTTCCAACCTATAAGTAAGATGAACAAAAGACATTCAAATATTCAAACAATATCTCTGTTGAGTCCAAACACCATTTTTAGTCATTAGTCTAATAGAGGAAGGTACAAGTTTTCTAGCAAACATTCTAATGCATAACCTAGCATGTATCATCCTAGAGCAAGCTCGGTTGTAGGATCAATCACCAAGGGGACCCCAAAGCCCTATCAATTCCTAGGATCACATCTTGGTTCCAAAACTCTAAGGGCAAAGGCACAACCCGACCCACATAGGGAAAGCACTGATGATGGGTCCATTAAAGTTCCTAGGAGTCCACTTGATCAGATTCAAAATAGTCCTTCCAAAGAACCAAGGGACCTCTTGTATAACTCTGATAAAATATTCCTCAAGAAAAAAAATAAACAATAAGGACTCTTTGGCCAGAGTAACCACCTCCAAATTACCCTTAAGCTTTCATTTCCTTTGAAACCAATTCCTGGTAGCTTCAATATTAGCCCTGGAACCCACAAATCTACCTAGAAAAACATATTTGAATCAATATACGATCTTCCAATCACCTCCTTAGGGATCAAGAGGGAAGGGCCCTCGTCATCCAATGAAGGGGAGAGCAAGGAAGATAGAAATTCATGCCATGTGTTAATAATCCAAATCCAACAACTCGCTTTCCCACATTTTATTTGCAATCACATCATTCTCGAGGATGAGGGGACCTATCAAACTCAAGTGCCCTCCCCGACCTATGCCATCTAATTCAATTTTTTCTCCCGCCCATATCCATTCTTGTTTTCATCCATTATTCGGTGTCTCCTAGCATTTTAAATTTACATAAGTATCATCTTTCATAAAAGAATAATTCATGAGTATCGGAATCATAAAGTTGTTATTACTACACTCTCTACTTCTTTCTTTATTAGTTCTCGAAAGAGTATACACAAAGGATGTCTATTCAGTTATCATTTGATTGCCTCATAATCTCCTCCATGACAATGTCTACATGAATTACAAGTAAGGATTCTTGTATTGTGTATGGTTATCTAAAATTTTCTTTGCTACCCTTGTAAAATTCCTTTTTGTTTCCAATTATTCAACAATCCCAAGTTATCAATTCTCTATCTGGATCAAGGGATGTATATTCTAGAAGAGGGGTATTGTCATCTTCTATTTGTTACACCGGCATGCTTTTGCAAACTTTCGGAATACATGAAGAATCAAAGTGTCAGTTAACAAATCATCATCGGTCACCCATCGATAGGTATCGGTCGTCAGAAAGGAGGAACCGACATTGGTTAGGGCTAACTGGCATCGGTTTCCTATGTGTGACTATTAGAATTAAGTTACGGGAATTAGATCTATCTTTATTTGTAAAGTGAATCTAATGGTTATAATTGCATAGCTAAATTGCCCTAAGATTGTATATGCATATATAAGCATAAAGCTAGGGTTTAGAAGGGAGAATTAAATTGAGAATACAAAGAAGTTTCCTTTTGAGAGAAAAATAAATAAATTTGGAGATAAAATATTACATGACATCCAAGAATGTGTGGAAGATTGCAAATCTTCATTATATTTCCTTTGTGATGATAAACTAGTTATTTATAGGTGGACATAGGCCCTATTTGGGTGAACCACGTTAAATCTTGTGTATTGTTTCTTCTTGTTTATTTTTGTATTGATTGTTTTATGCTTAGATCTAATTAATATATCTGTACAACCGGTAAAGCTAACCCCAAAAACTAGTATCGAGCATCTTTGTTGGAGGTTTGTGTGTGTTGACAAATTTACTCACAAAGGGATTTCTAATTCAAAGTGGGATCAAATCAATGGAAGAAGAAGGAAAATTCATAGTAGATAAATTTTATGTTCGTGACTATTTATTATGGAAGATATACGTGGAGGATTATCTCGTATCATAAATATTTAAACTTACCATTGGATGAGAAGGAAAGACTCATAAAGATGATTAATGAAGAATGGAAAATTCTTGATAAAAAGGATTTGGGATCTATAATATTCTATGGTAGAGTTGATGAAATATTTAGTAAATCCATATGAAAAACCTAGTGCTTCAAATAAAGTTTATTTGATGAAAAGATTGTTTAATTTAAAGATGCAAGAAGGTGGATCTACATCAAGTTATTTGAATGATTTCGGTCTATCAGTAAATCAATTAAAATCAATTAGTATTTCATTTGAGGATGAAGTGAAAGAAATTTTATTATTATGATCTTTTCAGATAGTTGGGATAACTTGGTAATGGTTGCTAGTAATACAATGTCTGCTACTAATGTTTTAAAGTTTGATGATATGGTTAGTATAATCTTGAATGAACAAATACATAGGAAAAGTACAAGAGAATAATCATCTAGGAATGCTTTGAATATAGAAATAAGGGGAAGGTAAAAGGAGAGATCCAAGAACAAGAAAATGAGAAATCAAATTCCAAGAATGACAGATCTAAATCTAGAGATAGAGGTATAATCTGTTGGAATTGTGGAAAGAAAGGTCATCTTAAGAAGGATTGTTGGTTCAAGGAAAACAAAGAGAATGTAGTAGAAAGGTAAAGAGGAAAATTTTGTTACAAAAGAGGTAATACAAGATTCCCTAATTCTCTCCTTAGATAATAAAATTGAGTCATGGGTTTTAGATTCATGAGCTTCTTTCCATGCAACCCTAATAAGGGTTATTTTAGAAATTATGTTGGGCAATTTTGGGCATGTTTATTTAGGAGATGATGAACCATATAATATTACTAGTAAAGGTGATGTTCATCTTAAATTGTAGAAAGGAAATACATGGATATTAAAATATGTGAGGAATGTTCCAAGCCTTAAAATAAATCTAATTTCTATAGGATAATTGTGGGAAACTGGTTGCATGATTACACTCACATCTGAATCTTGGAGAGTTACCAAGGGATTTATTGTTGTAGCAAGAGGCAAGAAGGTAGGATCATTGTATTTTTCTACCTATATTATTGATTCCTTTTCTGTTCAATCTACTTCAGATTTAGATACAATCATGTGGCACAATCGGCTAGGCCATATGAATGAAAAGGGAATGCAGATCTTAAAGGTAAAGGGTAAGTTATCGATCTCGAAATGTGTAGATCTTGATTTCTATGAGCATTGTATTTTTGGAAATCAGAAGAGAGTGAGATTTCTCAAAGCTAGGGTAACAAAGAAGAAGCTTAAATTGGAGCTTATGCACTCATATGTGTGGGGACCAGCCCAAGTAGCTTCTCATGGTGGATCCCAATACTATGTTGCTTCCATTGACGATGCCACAAGAAAAGTATGGGTTTATTGTTTTAATCAGAAATCTAATGTTTTTGCAAACTTTTAAAAGATGGAAAGCCCTTGTGGAAAATAAATTAAATTCAAAGTTAAAGTGCCTTAGATCTGAAAAATGGTGGTGAGTACTACAGCAAGACTTTCAATGATTATTATTCAGTAAATGGAATACGCAGAGAAAGGACAATTCCTAGAACACCACAGGATAATGGTGTTGCAGAGAGAATGAACAGGATAATCATGGAACATGCTAGAAGCATGAGGATACATGTTGGATTGCCCTTACATTTTTGGGCAAAAGTAGTAGACACGGTGGTTTATTTGATTAATCATGGACCTTCAAGTGCACTAAATGATGGAATACTGAGACAAGGTTGGACTGGAAAAGAGGTAGATATTTATTTTCTTATAGTATTTGGCTCATAAGATTTTTTGCATATTGATAATGAAATTAGAAATAAATTGGATGCTAAATCTAAAATATGTACTTTCATTGGTTATGGCTCTGGTGATTTTAGATTCCAATTTTTGGATTTAGAAAGTTCTAAGATAATTACGAGTCGTGACATTGATTGGAATGAAAAGAGAATGTATGAGGATCAATTTTTGGTACCCAAAGGTGAACCCGGTGGAGAATTTTGTGGATGAAAATGAACTCTCGAGATTTAAAATTAACACCTACATATTTACACAAGAATCGTATCGATTTACCCCTAACCTAAGCATCAATTTCCTTTTACTAAGCATCGATTACTGAAGACACAGATCGGCATCATTTAGCTAAACCGGCATCGGCATAAGGTGATCAAGCGTCGGTCCATGTTAGAAGTAGATACAAATCTACGGGAAGAGCATATTGAGCCTCCGGAACCCCAAATCTCAAAGTGAGAATGTCACAAAGGGTAATTAGACCTCAGAAATATTTTCACCTTCCTTGTCTTATTTATTATTTACTAATAGTGGTGAAACAGAAATCTTTGAAAAAGAAATGCATGATAAATCCCACAAATAGTGGGAGCATGGCATGAATGATAAGATGGACTCCTTAGAGAAGAACCAGACATGGAATTTGGTTATGTTACCAGCAGGTAAAAGACCATTGCAAAACAAGTGGGTTTATAGGATCAAGGAAGAAGAGGGTGGATAAAAGAGATACAAGGCAAGGCTTGTAGTAAAGGGATTTGCATAGAAATAAGGTATTGATTTTGGTAAAATATTTTCTCCTTTTGTAAATATGACTTCTATTTGTAATATTATATTGAGTTTAGTTGTACTAGAGGATTTGTATTTAGAGCAACTTGATGTCAAAATGACATTTCTTCTTGGCAATTTAGAGGAAGAGATTTATATGAATCAGTCACTTGGGTATGAAGTCAAGGGTATGGAGAAACTTGTGTGTAGATTGAAAAAGAGCCTATATGGGCTCAAGCAAGCTCCAAGGAAATGGTATATGAGGTTTGATAGTTTCATGCATGAGCATGGTTATTTGAGATGTGAATCTGACCATTGTGTTTATTTCAAGATGTTTGGAAATGGGAGTTATATTATTTTATTATTATATGTGGATGATATGCTTATTGCAAGATCTAGTATGCAGGACATTGGTGAACTTAAAGAAAAGCTAGCTCACACATTTGCAATGAAGGATTTGAGAGCTGCAAAGAGAATCCTGGCATGAAAATTCACAAAACGGAAAATTAGGAAGTTGTATTTGTCTCGGGAGCATTATATCATTAAGGTGTTTGAAAGGTTTAATTTGCAAAATTCAAAATCTGTAAGTACACCTATGGCTAGACACTTAAAATTAAGCATCGTTGTCCTACATTACATGAGGAGGTTGAGTACATGGCATGAGTTTCGTATGCTTCAAGCAGTTGGGAGCTTGATGTATGTTATATTTTATACTGCATCACATTGCACGGGCGAAAGGGGAGTTGTAAGTAGATTTATGGATAATCTAGGCAAAGAGCATTGGAAAGTAGTCCAATGAATTCTCAGGTATTTAAGAGGGACATCCAAGCATGTAGTTATGCTATGGAGGGTCAGATACTTCTTTACATGGCTATGTGGAGTCAAACATGGCTGGTCATTTGGATGGCAGGAGGAGCACCACTGGATATGTTTTCATCGTAGGTGGCATGGTAGTTAGCTAGATTTCTAGATTACATAAAGTTGTGGCCTTATCTACTATAGAGGCTAAGTATGTTACAGCTATAGAAGCTAGCAAGGAGATGATATGGATGAGCAGGTTCATGGAAGATTTGGGAAAAGAGCAAGAGGATTATAGATTGTACAGTGATAATCAAAGTGCAATTCATCTAGAAAATAACTTAGTGTTTCATTCTATACCGAAACACATTCAATTGAGATATCACTTCATACAACGTGTATTGGAGGATGGGCAGCTGAAGTTAGAGAAAATTCATACAAAGGATAACCCTACGGATATGCTAACGAAGCCATTGGAAAAGGAAAAGTTGAAGCTACACTCCACTTCTGTTGGTCTTTAAGTTTAAGACTTCAAGAGGGAGAAATAGGCCAAAGGAAAGGATCATAGGATGGATTTGTATGGTACAGTGTAGTAATTTATCTCCAAGTGGGATATTGTTGAGTTGTGGAGGTTAATCACTTCACTAGCATGCTTTTATGCAGACTTTCTATAATACACAAGAATGGTATCGCTTACAAACTATCATCGGTCACCCATGGGTCAGTATCGGTTAGGAAAGGAGGAACCAGAATTGATTAGGGCTAACTTGCATTGGTTAAGGCTAACCGGCATTAGTTGCCTATGCGTGACTATTATAATTAAGTTGCAGGAATTAGATCTATCTTTAGTTTTAAAGTGAATCTAATGGTTGTAATCGCATAGCTAAAGTGCCCTAAGATTGTAGATGCATATATAAGCAAGGGTTTAGAAGGAGAAATCAATTAAGAATAGAGAGAAGTTTCCTTTTGAGAGAAAAAGAGAAAATTGTAGAGAAGAAAGTACAGACATCCAAGAAGGTGTGGAAGATTGCAAATCTTCATTGTATTTCCTTTGTGATGATAAATTGGTTGTTTCTTGGTGGACGTAGCCCACACTGGGTGAACCACGTTAAATTTTGTGTATTGTTTCTTCTTGTTTATTTCTATATTGATTGTTTTATGCTTAGATTGATTAATATATCTCATACAACCGGTGTGCTAACCCCCAACAACTAGTATCGAGCAACATTGTTTGAGGGTTGTGTGTGTTGACAAATTTACTCATAGAGGGATTTTTTATTAAGTGGGAGAAAAGCAATGGGAGAAGAAAGAAAATTCATAGTAGATAAATTTAAAGCCCGTGATTATTTATTATGGAAGATGCGGGTGGAGGATTATCTATATCGAAATATTTATACTTGTCGTTTGATTAGAAGGCAAGACCTACAAATATGGTTGATGAAGAATGGAAAATTCTTGATAAAAAAGCTCTAAGATCTATAAGATTGAGCCTCTGACAAAGATCTATGGCTTTGAATATTACCAAAACAGGATCTACATTAGAGTTGATGAAATATTTAAAAAATCTATATGAAAAACCTAGTGCTTCAAATAAAGTTTATTTGATGAAAAAATGTTTAATTTAAAGATGCAAGAAGGTGGATCTACATCAAGTCATTTGAATGATTTCTAGTCTATTATAAATCAATTAAAATCAGTTAGTATTTTGTTTGAGGATGAAGTGAAAGAAATTTTCTTATTATGCTCTTTCCTAGAATAGTTGGGATAATTTGGTAATGGTTGTAAGTAATACAGTTTCTGCTACTAATTTTTTAAAGTTTGATGATGTGGTTAGTATAATCCTACACAACAATTTAAGTTACACACTCATTAATGGTAGTTTTCATCAAATACTTTATAGCTTGGGTCAATTTAATATACTGAGTTTGCATTATTTTTCTATACTCTCATTCGTCCACTCATACTTTTCTTTGATTTCGTACCTAAAACAATAATATTCCAGTCAATATAACCATGTGTATAGTTGTTCTCAAAGTTTTCACTTGAATATTTCATAAATGTTTTTATATATGTGTTCCGACCTAATATTTTTGTTAGAATTCCCATCATGGCCTCTTCATCTTCTATAAATGGTTCATTTTTTCCTCTAGTAATGTCTCCATATCATGTTTTCTTAGTAGTCATCTTAATATTTTTAGGTCTCAACAATATAACCATTGTTAGTAGAGGTCACTAGAATCACTCATCAGGACATGCCACAAGTTGTAGTCTAGGAGAAAGACAAACTATTCCATTTATGAGCTTTAACTCTATGCACAATAATTTAAAAAAAAGGTTATGTGTATACAAAATAACTACTTATCGAGAGACATTCAAGGAATAATACAAACAAGAGAAAGAGAGATGCAATAATAGACTAGATTTATATTATTGATTTACAAGCATAGACCTATGTCCTATATATATTATGCATGTATTGTAGGTGTTATGCAATATATGACAATTCCAAAATACATCCGAGATAACTTTTTGACCCTTATACACTTCCAACACATATTTACCCCAAATAGATCAGTGATATCTTGAAACAAATCTAGACAAATGGCTTGTGTAGAGTGTCATAAGTGTGTTTGCAGACTTTAGCCATGTGGAAATTTTATATGGACATAAATTATCTAGATAAAAAATATCAACTGGAAATTTCATCCTCCAGAACCAATTTCATCCTTTGGTGTTCGATCCACGACTCAAATTAGGAAGTGATACATGCATGTGTCCCCTGGATACTGAGAATATATGATCAAAATCTATCAATCACACTTTTGCATTCATAAATGGCTTCATTTTTTCAAAACCCTCACTCCTTACGTTGTGACATATAAAAGGGATTAGTTTGCAAGGTTAGATTAACCTTAGCAATCCCCCAACTACTAAGCATTGCCTACATAACACTACCTCAAAAGCTTCTCAAGCATACGGATGTAGTTATCACTATTAATGGATGTGTGTGAATATGGATAAACAATGGGTTTTGACAAGAAATTAATAACATATACAATGCTTGTCAATATTGTTTGACTTAAATGATGGGAGCGATCTAGAGAAACAAATAGAGATGTTTTCAAACTTTTAGCTTGTAGTAGGCTCCAAGTATTTGATACTTCTACAATAAGGCCTAAAATTATTTTAAAAGTGTGCTTGAGTGTGTTCTCACATATGATCAAATATTTCCCAATGAGTTAGGGTATATGTGCTTTTACATCTAACTCATGAGAATTATTTCCCACTCAATTTAACTTAAACCGATTAGGGTAATTTGTGTATTTGAAATTTTTACATCTGCAAGTATAGTGGACAAAATTATTTGCCTTAGATAAAAGCGTATATTGATTATGTCCTCATCTGGGTGGTTCTATCTAGGATTAACTGGGGACATGATTAGATACATGAGAAAAATATTTTTGGGTCTATATATGTTATTTTTATAGGGCGTTGTTGGCATGTGTTTTTGCAAGGAAAATTCAACTTGAAAACATGAAAAATTTACCCTAATGTCATATTTTTGACTTGTAAATACTCCTAAGAACTACTTCGGATTAGTTCAAATTTTCGTGTCGTGCCTATCCCAATCCTATTAGTGTTCATATGTGTTGTAATTACCTTTCCCATATGTTGGAAAAATCAAAACAAGTTCATGAAGTTCTTCCGAGACGGTGCATTTTAGGATGGATTTTTCAATAGACTTAGAAATGGCTATTTTTAGCCTTTCTAAGGCAGGTGTGCATCCCGGAGTAGAGTTGAAGGCTCAAATCCATAAGGAACTGGTATTGAGGAGATAATATCATATTTCAAGTGATTTAGGAAAGTTTAGGTAATATTTTAAGGTTTAGGGACAAGTTCAGTGAAAGCGGGTTTTGAAGGTGAAGGAGGAAGTAGTCTAAAAATGCATCTAAGCTTTGAAATTTAATTGGGAGCTCCATAAATATTTATATTTAAAAATATATAATATTTTAAATATAATTAAATTATATAAATTATGGTTCTTTTAAATTTTTCACAAGACCAAAGCACTTCTTTCCACAGTCTATTTTCTACAGTGCAGCACACCTTGCGGTCCCAAGAAAAAATGATATTTTAGGGAGATTCAGAAATAATTATATATTGAGACCCATCTGATTCTTCTCAAAATTATGTTTGGCATCAAAATCATATCAATAAGTGCCAAAAAATACCTCATGGAGCTTCGAAAACTTCATCTTCAAGATCTCTCTCAAGGTATAGTCTCGCAATTAGAATGTTTTTCGGTGCCACATGTCACCATAAGCCTAAGGCACACTTTTGTGTCCCTTTCATCCCTTTTCAAGAGGAAAAATTGGACACCAAAAATTTCCCCACCCTCAATTGAACCCCTGGACCCATTGCATGACCCTGAGAAGCCTCAGTAAGCTCTTTTTGTCATTTTTCTAGCCCCGCTTCACTAAACCTCACTGCCACTTATCACCATAGGGATAAGGTGAAATTTTTGTCTATTTAATCCCTTTCCAAATTGAAAATAGGGATACAAAAATTTTCCACTCCCCCATTTATCCCACATGGTCTCTAAAATTACCCAAAATTAGCTCCCAAGTGTTAAAAACCAACTCTTTTCCCTCATCTCGCCAACGAACCAACGATCACCACTAGTCATCATAGGACTAAGGCACATTTTTCTATCCCTTTTCTAAAGGGAAAATGGGGGAAAAAGTGTTCCCCTCCCCATAGATCGATAAAAACTAGAAGATGGAGTTTTTCAAGCTTTCATTGCTCTCTCCTCTACGTGCATGAAAAACCCCATAAATGTTGCCAAAAAAATTCTAAAAATATTTCTTCCACTCATATTCCTTCTATTTTTCCTCCATTCCTTGTGATCTTAGCTAAAAATACCTATGAAACGTGAATTTTGTTTAAACAACATGTCGATATTTCACCAAAAATGACATCATTCCCTAGAACGATAAAAACTCATATCTCCCAATCTGATTTTACAAATTCCAAATGATTTAAAATTAATATTGAATTTGTAAAATCCTAATATGTGTCGAGTCACATATGATAAATAAATTCTATAGCATATATTTCACGCAAGTAATAAGCTATTGAAAATTAAAACCCTAAGTGTAAGAGAGGGAATAAAAACTTAGCTAATTTCACAATAACTCTGAAGTGTTATGGACAGGAAAAGTGATTAACAGGAGGAGGAGACTATCACAACCGCACTTTAAAATTATCAACTATTGAAATAATTTTGATCGGGAACCTTGATTGGGTCTGGGGAGCCTAGGCATTAGAGACCTATGTTAGGCACATATGACTGTGTAAGAGCTCAAAATCTAATTTTCTAGTGTCGCAAGGTGGTCAGTAACCTTCATTATTGGTCACTTGTATGTCACACTATGTCCACAACATTCACCTGTAACCTGTAAAACAAATGATCTCCTACAAAAATTTAAAACACATCAAATCCTAAAAATAAAATATGTAAATGGGGAGTTGGACTTACCTCGGTGGTCACCTGACAGAGTGAACTTACGACCAAATGTTACACTACATCTCAGACCCATGTAGTACTTGTGTGTGTGTGTGTGTGTGTGTGACATAATTGTGCCCTAGGAAGCTCTTGTGCAAGATGCACTTAATAGTGAGTCATAACTATATGTACTAATGTAAATAGATATGTGGATGAAAAAATGAACTTCCCCTCCTATGTGTCTATGGAGAAAATGTAGTCCCTTGTCCCTTAAATAGATGTTATATGGATGCCTTTGATGCTCTTAGAATGCCTTTGGATGCAACCTTAGGTGGTGATAAAAGATACTTAGATCTTGGTCTCTTATGATGGTCAATGGCTTTATATTTATTTGATTCCCTTGTTTGAATTTTGTAATTGACAAATAAAAGGCTGACCCATAAGAAAGAAAGATGCCCAAAAGATAAAAGAGGCCCAAAAGAGGCCAGTAAGATACAAAGAGATTGGGGGAGTTTAGAGGGGACGAGGGCATGTAGGCGCTAATGTCCCAAGCTACGCACCGGTGTCCAGAGTCAAGAAAATAAATAATGAAGATCGACTGGGTGTGGGGTGTAAGACCAGATAGAGATCAAGAAAGACAAGAAATAGGCCAAATATAGTAGTCAATTGCTAGTTTTCTTACTTATGAATCATATGAATAATAATATGTGATTATGACCTAGAAATATACCAAGTGTGTGATTTTGTGTCTACATTTTCCCCACTTTATGTTGTTGAGTAAATACTTAATAACATAAAGTAGATAAGAGATGTGTACCTAATAACCATGTAGATCGATGGCGAAAGTGTGTCGAGGAGACAAGTGAAAGCATGGAGTGATAAAAATGAAGCGTGGAGGCTAAGAAAAGGAAGTGACCCTAGGGGTGAAGTCTATGAGTTGTACCATGTTGTACTACGGTTCTACTTATTGTTGTGTTTAATAAAGGGCTACTTCTTGGTGTGTATTAAGGACAAACCTATAAAATAAAATCAAAAGAGTATTCAAAGTCATGTGTTATGAAAACTTTGTAATAAGCTTGTAAAATTATGTAAAAATATAAAAATGTAGTAAAAGTAACATGTGCACATGATCCGTGATGAGTGAAAAGGATAGGAAGTGTCCTAAAAATGTTGTATAAGAGTATTTTTTTGGGCGATCTCATGAAAAAATGAGTTTTTCGGGTTATCTCACGCCAAATCTAAGTTTTTCAAGTGATCTCATGCCATGGCAAAAGTTTTTTGGGGAGAAAGGTCTATTTTTATTCTCCATTCCTGACTACTTCCTGAAATTTATACACCACTACAGATGGTGTGATCTTAATTTTTTCTATGCTTGTTCCAGTTTGATCCAAAGAAAAAGAAGATAAAATGTATTCTGATTACTAGAGGATTGTGCCTATACTTGTAAAAATGCTCTGTAAACATCTCAAAATTATGCTAATGTGATAACATAACTATAACTACCCCTGGTCATAGACACTCAGGAAAGGTTAGGAACGCTAAAACGCTAGTGTCTGTATCTAAGCACTGGTGTTTGTGTTGTGTTGAGGACCCATGTCTTATTATAGGTCATTTATATCACTGTAGACTGTTATGTTCTTGTATTGTGTAGGTTTGAACTATGACTGTGTACTGCTAAATGTGGTGAATGATTCACCCAATGTATGCCCCCTTGTTTGAGGTGCATCTAATGTTGCTTAGGAGTATGCATTCCAAAGGAGAGGATCAGAATCTGATCTAAAACTGATACCCTACAGGGGAGAGGATGTGCATAGTAAAAACCATGGCACATGTAAACAAAGTGGCTAGGACATGTGTTAGTGCAATTAATACAATGATGTATATAGAAGATAATGTGTAATCTAGCAAGCAAGAATACAATGTAGACCACGAAGAGTGGGTTTCAAACATAGGACATCACTCACAATGTCACAAGACAATTAATACCAAAGCATCTAAAAGCATACAATCAATTAATAAGCAAGACATAGGGAAAATCCCAAAACAATCGCATACAATAAAAGTAAATAGTGGTAAGAAAAGTATTAGACAACCATGGTGGAAAATACTTCATGTAAAGAAAATGTTGCACATGAAGCACTCGTTAGCATGTTAGAAAGATAAAATGTATGTCAAGACATGTATATATCAATAGAGTAGTGTGCTAGTAATAATAGGAATTAGTATAAAACTAAACAATAACTCATATAGTGTGTATGAAAGTGAATGCCCCTAGGAGCCTCGATGGGAATGGTAAGAGGTACATTGCCAAGTATCCATGCTACGTGTAACAATCTATGTAAATTCTAGATTCATAACTAGAGAACAAGTGAACATGCATGTGTATGTAGAAAATATAATGACATACAAAGTATATGTCTATCATGTGAAACAAAGTGTACATATAAGCATAAGTAAGCAATATTAAGTGCAACCAAGATATGCAAATATGATGTGAATGAATGAGATGGAATGGTATGTAGTGTGAATGTAATAGGATCAGCATTCCCCCATAGTATATTTGTATGAGTATGAGATGAGTTTCATTTATAAAATACCCCTCAACAGTCAAGAATGAACCATAGAACAAGAGTGTGTCATCAGAATTGGTTTGAACTTGTGTGCTAGATAGATATATCAATGAAGCATAGAGCGTAAAGAGTGTGAATGTGGTGAGGTTCATTTCAAATTTAGACCCTTAATAGTTGATTATGAAGCATGGAACTAGAGTGCATCATCAAGAAATGGTTGGAACGATGTGTATGCTAGAAATATGTGATCATGAAGTGTAGAGTGTGAAGTGTAGAAGTTGAGGTTCATTTTAGATTTATACCCTCAGCAATTGAGTATGAACCATGGAACCAGAGTGCATCATAGGGTAGTATGATGTGTGAGAATTTAGTGTTAAAAATATGTATCAGTAAAGTGCGAGTTTGAAATGTGCATTGTGTGAGGTTCATGTATGTAATATTCCCTCAACAGCCAAGTGTGAACCATAGCATAAGAGTGTGTGATAGGGTAATGAAGATATAAGTAGTGTATCAGGTTGTGTAACATTCATGTTTAGAAATAAGAAATTTAAATCACATTGTGTAATACTAGGAGGGGGAGAATAAGCGTGATGCCTCATATGTGTATGAAAAAATTAAGCTATCCAACGAAAGTGAAGGGCAAGGGTCCTTCACCTGATGTCTGAGGTGATGAAGTTGTGTGAAAATGCTCGAGGTTGGTGATTTAGAAGACTGATAATGTGAATGTGATGGAATCCTAGGTGGTGAGCATGTATGTGAAGTATACCTAGGAGGTGATGAGCACCTATGTTGAGAAGGTCGTGGAGGTGATGTGCACCTATGTGAAGGAGACTGAGGAGGTGATGTGCACCTAGACCGATGAGGTGGACTAGTGGACCAATGAAGACGAGTGGGTCGTGTCCGAATAAAAGAGCTAGGAGCAGATTTTCCTTGGTTTTGAGAGGTCCTGGGGACCTAGATTCTCCAAGTAGTGTAAGGAAAGCTCAAACGGAGGTTGAGGCAATGGTGTGCATGGAGGGACACCTTTGATAGTGATAACTTGCTTATTATGAATGAATTTAAGACATAAGTGATTCATGGACATGATAGCTTTAGTGGAACAAAGCCAAGGAAGACCTAAGAGCATGTCACAACATTTGATGCTAGGTGCCACAAGGAATGACACAAACATGGTGAGAGGACCAACTTGAACTAGAAGCTTGATGTAACCATAAGATTTGGGAACTAGATATGAAATTTGAGAAAGTGGATAGTTGATAGCTACAAAAATTTAAGAGAGCACACTCTCATAGGAATCAATGGATCGATCATTCTATTGTTAATAGTATATGATCCAATAGAAGCATTGATATGTAATGTGTCAGAAAAGAATGCGGAATGATAATCATGATTTGAGAATATAATGAATGGTGGAGATTTATCAGCATTAGCAACTAGAAAATTAAGATCCCCCGATGAAGGAGGAGGCACTGCATGATATGTATGATTAGTTGAAGAATCGGCAACTTACTTGTCATGCTTAGGGAGAGGACATTAAAGTTTTTCAGGTTTTAATTTTCATTGACTAGTGTGGATCATGAAGGCTCTGGAAGCTCAATTGAAATTTTATAAATAAGATCTTGAATGAGATGATGAAGTCTGAAACATCAATCTGTAAAATACCCAACGCATTGATGATAGTCACATCTAAATTTTTTGTTATAATTGCATCCTTTAGGGCAGATGGGTCCAGATTAAGTAGAGGAGGAAGCATAATAAGATTTATCTCAATGAGTTGTGTCGATATAATATGTGGAGCACAAGGAAATTTTGTGAATGTATGCTTCGGAGGATCCATTGAAGTTGTTTAGGAGTGGAAACAGCGTTGACAATAATGTTTGCTTCATTGGGCTTAGTAGATGTCTTGAAAGTTGTTTTTCAATTTGAAAGTAGAAGATAATGGATTTTGATCATGATACTTAACTTTCCCTATACGAGATAATCTTTCCTTCACGTAATTTAAGACTATGACATAATTAATCAAATGAAGGAGAAGTCTCAAAGATGACACTCTCTTGTAAAGGAGGTAAGAGACTTGGAACAAAGATCTTGCAATTCCAAATCAGCTAGTACATTGCTCATCTTAGCTAAGTTATTCTTATATCGTAAAACATAGTCCGTGAGATTCTCATTAGATCCTTGTTTTATTTATGCAAGTCGAGCATAGGATATCTTAGAACCGATATTGATTGAAAAATTAGCAAGAAAATAATTGGCTAAATGCAAAAATGATGTTACTGAATGAACATGTAGATCATAGAACTGATGCATAGCATAATCTTGAAGGATTCTAGGAAAATGATTTATAAGTAAAGTATGATCATACACATAATATAGACATGCCACATGAAATGCTCAGAGATGCTCTTGAGGGTCACCATGGTCATTGAATGTGGAAATTTTAAGAGTGACAAAATTATGAGGGAGTGCATATGTGGAAATGGTGGGTGAAAAAGGAGTATGAAGGAGTAAAGTAGAATCAAGAGATGGAGATGCACAAGAGGTAGCTTGGTGAAGTTGATGGATTGAACTTGGAGATCCTAATAAAGATAGGTTAGGTCTTGCATGTTCCAAAATAGCAAATTGGTCACGTGCAAAGTAAGAGGTGGAGTGAAATGGTTCGTAGGAGTAGGAATGGAAATGGGAATAGTGGATGTAAGTGGAGTGGTAGAAGGAGGAGGTTGATGAGCAATGGTAATAGAAGTGGTAGCGAAAGTAAGAATACTAAGCTCAATTAGATTGGTGGTCTCCTCACGAGAAATGAATAAGAGAAAATCTAGATCTTTTAGATGTTCAACGAGATGCTCATTGAGCTCTTGAAGATGGGCTTCAATAAAGGTGCATGAGATTGAGCCATGATAAAATGATTATAAAAATGCCTAGAAGTAAATTTGGGTCTGAGCGGATGGGTTCACCAAATGATTTTACAAATTCCAAATGATTTAACAAATATATTGAATTTGTAAAATCCTAAGATATTGCAGAGTCACAAATGATAAATAAATGCTACAAAGACATATTTGACACAAATAATAAGTTATGGATATTGAAACCCTAAGTGCAAGAGAGGGAATAACAGACTTAGTTTATTTTGCAATAAATCTCAAAGTGTTATAGACTGGAAAAGTGATGAATGAAGATTTTCACAACCACACTAAAAAAAAATTGTAATGAGCTAATAAGTTGGACCAAGGGCGGCATGCACCTAGGTGCGAGACCTCTATTGGGCACTGTGATGCGCAAGATCTCAAAATATAAATTTTCTAGTGTCAAAAGGTGGTAACCTTCATTTTTGGTCACTCGTATGTCGTACTATGTCCACAACATTCACCTATAACCTGAAAAACAAATGATCTCCTACAAAACCCCAAAACACATCAAATCCTAAAAATAAAAGATGTAAATGAGGAGTCGGAATGACCTCGGTGGTCACTTGAGTAAATTTATGTTTGAGTGTTTTACTAAATCTTAGAATCCATGTAGTTCTTATGTGTGTGTGATAGAATCGTGCCCTAGGAAGCTCTTGTGCAAGATGCACTTGATAGCGAATGATAGCTAGATGTACTAATGTAAATAGATGTGTGGATGAAAAAATGAACTTCCTCATATGCATTTATGCAAAAAATATAGTATTTTGTCCATTAAATGGATGCTAGATGGATTCCTTTGATGCTCGTAGAATTCTTTTAGATGCAACCTTAGGTGGTGACGTGTAGATGCTTAGAGCTTGGCCCCTTATTATGGTCACATAGCTTTATGTTTATATGATTCCCCTATTTTAATTTCGTAATTGACAACTAAAATGCCAAACCATATGAAAAAATTATCATAAAATATAAAAGAGGCCAAAAATATGTGATTAAGATACAAATATTTCAGGGAACCCAAAGGAGATGAGGGTGCTCGGGCATTAGCGACCTTCATAGGCGTTGGTGTCCAAAGTCAAGAAAGACAAAGCAATAAAGATCAGAATGGGTTATGGGGTGTGCAACACCAGAGAGAGATCAAGAAAGAAAAGAAAGAGGCCAAAGACAGTAATCAATTACTAGTTTTCTCACTTAGGAATCATATGAATAAATAGTATGTCAATAGGACCTAAAAATGTACCCAAGTGCGTGATTTTATGTCTACACAATCCGGTGATCGAAATCAAATGAAATTTTCACAACTGTTCTTCATCCAAAATACATTCAAGAAGCAATTAACAACATAGTAAATTAATCTCTAGATTTTAATGGCATAAAACCCTCATTTTGTGCCCTGGTTTTCATTTTTACAATTTCTCATCATTTCATCGACAGATCCAGCCTAAAAATTTGAAAACATAGTCCAAATGAAAAACTTATTCTCGTGAATCATATTTCGTAGCAATCAATGGTGGGAAAGAACACTTTCTAAAAATATCAGTGAATCCATTAAAGGGCTACCACAACACATTAGTGAGAGGGTAGCAAGGTGCCTCTTTAATTCCCGAGGTTCAATGGATGAAATCCCCTAAAAATTAGAGCAAAGCTTCAAAGTGAATTATGTAAACTTTTTGCAAGTGGTTTCATTCGATTCTGAAATCGAGAAGGCCACTTTCTATTTTTAGTAAGTCTCTATGGGAGCACCTACTATAAATAATAATTCTAAGAAAATGTGCATCCACACTCCTTATTTCATTCCCTCATGATTAAGACACTTAAAATTGAAAAGATTGACAAAAATGGCAAAAATTGGCTAAATGGGACCATAATGGTGAATATTCTAAAAATAGAAAATGGGTGAATGAGCTAAAAGTGGTCACATTTCAGTCCTTCACTCATCCTATGATGGTCTCGGCACTCATGAGATCTCCTCTCTCTATTTTCAAGTCAATTCCCGCATTCCTCAATACAGTAAGGGAAGAGTGTCAAAACGAGAAAACTGTCAATTTCGCACCGAATTCCCTTTCAGTTCATTTCACATGGAATGCATGGTGATTTAATAAAATCTGAAATATTAAATCTAAATTGCATATTTACATAAGATACATAAACGCTTAAGCACATATTTGACACAAGCAATAAGCAAATGTAAATTAAAACCCTAAGTGCAAGAGGGAGAATAAGACATTTAGCTGATTTTTCAATTGATCACGAAGTATATTGAGATGGAAAATCGATGAAATAAGAGGCGAATATTTGCAACCAAACCCAAAAAAATTTGCAACTACTGGAATAAGCTGGACTAGAGCGCCTAGATCAAAGGGGCGCTGGGCGTAAGAGACCTCTTTTGAGAGCATGTGATCTGCGCAAAGCTCGAAATCTAATTTTTTTCGGTGTCACACCAATGTCATTAGTCTTCATTACATCGATCGCCTATATGTCACACTATGCCCGCAAAATTCACCTGTAACCTACAAAATAAATGATCTCCTGTAAAACCCCAAAACACATCAAATCCTAAAAATAAAAAGATGCAAATGGGGAGTCAGACTAACCCTACGGTGGTCACCTAATAGAGTAAACTTATGACTGAGTCTTGCACTACATCTTAGACTCCATGTAGTTTTGTGTGCATGTGTGTAGAATTATGCCCTAAGAATCTCTTGTGTAAGATGCACTAATAGTGAGAAAATAACTAGATGTACCAATGTAAGCATATGCATGGATAGAAAAATGAACTTCCCCTCATATGCGTATATGAATAAAATGTAGTCCCTTATCCCTGAATGAAGCTAGATGGATGTCATGTTGCTCTTAGAATGCCTTTTAATGCAACCTTAGGTGATGATACTAGATTCTTAGAGCTTGTTCCCTTATTACATGATCACGTAGCCTTATATTTATATGATTCAATTGTTTAAATTTCATAATTAACATCTAAAATCCAGACCACCAAGAAAACAACATACCCAAAAGATAAAAGAGGCCCAAAAGGGGCGAGCAAGATACAAAGAGGTCGGGGGCACCCATAAGGGATGAGGGTACTTAGGCGCTAGTGTCCTAGCTAGGTGTTGGTGTCTAGATCCAAGAAATATAAAGTAGTGAATGTCATACTAGGATGTGGGGTTTCGTAAGACCAAATAAGAAACCAAAAAGATAGAAAAGAGGAAAAAGCTAGATTTTGATTACTAGTTTTCTCACTTAGGAATGATATGAATAGTAATATGTGATTAGGACCTAGAATGTACCTAAGTGCATGATTTATCATCTACATTTTCCCCACTTTATGTTGTTGAGAGAATTCTTGATAACATAAATTATATAAGAGATGTGTACCTAATAACCATGTAGATTGATGGTGAAAGTTTGTCGAGGAGATAAGAAAAACATAGCTTGAAAGCTAAGGAAGAGGATTTGACCCTAAGGGTGAAGCATATGTGTTATGTCGCATTGTACCTATTGTCATTATCATTTATGCTTGATGTGTTTATTGATGTGATGTTGTTTCTCATAAGAATAGACCTACAAAAAGAAGAGAAAAAAATGTGATCCAAATATGTAAAAAAGTGTGTAAAATGTGAAAAAAAAAAAAAGAATTAAAGGAATATGTGCATCCGATCGTGATGAGTGAAAAGGATAGAAAGTTTCCTAAAACACTTTAGAAGAATGATTTTTTTGGGTGATATCACACCAAGAATGAGTATTTGGGGTGATCTCACACCAAGAATGAGTTTTGGGGCAATCTCACGCCACGACAGAAGAAGTGTTGGGGAGAAAGGTCTATTGTTATTCTTCATCCCTGACTACTTCCAAAAATTTATACACCTTATGCAGCCTAGAATCCACTATGAAACCCAGGCACGCTGGTACATCACCCAGCCTAAGCTAAGTGCTCACCTAAAGCAAGCAAAGGCACTAGGTCCCACTTTAGAGTTGCTTATGTGCAGGATGTTAGTGTGATGAAGATAGAGCATATACAGATCCATAAATAAGCATAAATATTCCTCATGCATAACCAGATATAGATCTTAGATAATTATTAATTAAACATACAAGAACTAGTTACAGTTATGTTTAACACCATTATCCATCCAATATATTCCATTACATTAACATTGTAAAACATAGAAGCTTCTTACATTACAAAATATTACCATAAGCTATGCACACATCAAATCTAGCAACATAACTCTACAATAATTGTGTGTCTCTAAACTACACAAGTTCACTACTTATTTATAGGGGTGGGGACTTTCCCTTCATCGCTTACGCACTTCCCAAAATAGGTCACATGCTGAAAATAGCCATGTGCCTTTACATTAATATGCACACATACAAGTACACTAATAATAGACATCCTATAGTTAACTGGAAGTAGTAATCCTATTGTTATCTCAAACTCTTGCATGGCACTTATCAAATGATCATTCCTAAAATATTATTTTCATGTCACGCAAGTCTCCATCCCGATGTGTGCTCCACACAATATCTCCAAAAATAGCTCGTATCCATAAAAATAGCTAAGTCCCGACTTAACTTGTCTTAGCACGTGTTTCCTTTCCTATCTTTTTATGCATTCAAATGTGCCTTGTTCCCACAAGTTAATCTTTTGTGTGCCTACTCCTTAGAACAATATGTCTGCTCAACATTACCCCACACTAAAGTACATTGTCATCTCAAAAATTGGGTTTCCTTCTGATGTTCCCAAAGAATAAAGAATAATAATTGAAAGAATATAATGAATCAGTGTACAAAAGAATAGAATTCTACTCTGTAGTACCCTCCTCTTTAATTGGGAGGATCAACTCTGGATATTCACTTTTGATCTCTGCCTCCAATGTATGTCGGTCATCCAACACGGTCCTTTTCTTCTTTAGAATGTCGTAGCTATTCAATTGAACTCGTCTTGAGTAATCTTATCCTTTTCATTATGCAATACTTGGACTACATTAGCCATAACAGACATCATTCCCTCCAAAAGATCCATTTTTTGTGCTATCACCTTCCCAATCTCATCTATTCTTTCCTTATGTGGATATTGGGTTGTTGCAAGGGCTTCAAACTATTGTTTTAATAGTGCTAATATTTCTGCGTGCCCAATTGATTCATCCTTCATGGCCTTCAAAACTTCGTTATCTTAAATTATAGTTTTGTTTATAATTACCATACCACTTCTTGTGTTGCACAAATATTGAGCCTAGTCTCGCTTTCTTTAGCTCATTCTTTAAAGTCCTAAGCAAAGTGCCTCGTAAGTTGAAATTTTTTTGACCAAAGAGGCCCTTGCTCTTTCTACTTCTTATTCAACATATTTTGGTGTGGGCATTCTAAGGGGACTGTCTTCTAGCACCAAATCAACCAATGTTTGTACATAATACATTACGGAAGGAAACTGTTTAGGTACCTTTGGTTCCATATTAGGTTTTTCCTTCATAATGTAGTCACCAATCTCCTCTGCCATGCTAACGAAGTCCTCATTATTTATTCATTCTCTTTCCTTCTCTACCTTTAGGTTCTATATTTCCATAGTTTTATCCTTTTTATCTTCCATTAACACTCTAATGGTGTCACCTTATCAATATTCCTCTGCGCCCTCTGCGCAAATACCTTAACCAAAGCATTTCTTACCTCATCATCAGACATTAGAGTAGGCTTGACTATCATGTGTGTCCGATTTGGGGTGCCTTCACTCTCCTTAATACACAAGATTCCTCGCAGAAATTTAAAATCTAGCTCATATGTATGGGTCTACATCGACCAGATAGTTGTTTCCATGCGTAAATAGTGGCCATATCTAGGTCCATCAGCTCCCACCCATATAATTCCTTGAGTTCCACTGTGCTCTGAAACTAGGTGCGGATGATTTTACTTGTGTCCTCAACATAGCCCATACTTGGCACCACGTACTCTTCACTTCTCCTTATCATTGGCCCCTTTGGAACATGAGTGCCAAGGTTTGGAGTCGGCCCCTCTCCTATTTGAGTTCAGAACAGTGCGTTGGTTTTCTTGCACACTGTTTCTTCTACATATTTCACCCCTTCTTTCTCATCTCTCATCTCCTCATCTCTAGGCTCCTCCATATCTTTTGGTTGTCAGACTGGGGTTCCAGGCACGCTTTCTTCTGAATCCTCCACCACCTCATCAAGATTCAACTTTCTCCTTCTCTTCTTTGCAGGTGCCTCTTTCTGAGGGGAGAGAATAGGTGATCTTCTTACAGGATTTGAAGTGCCCGCACCTTGATTGTTGGTTCTTCTGAACACTTTTCTAAATTGGCACTCTTCAAGTATGGATTCCATGTCCAATTCCTCCTCTACTTCTTATGCATTTGGTGGAGTATTTTTGCACTCACTCTCCACTTTATCTGTGGGCTTCCTCCGGCCTCTATGATCCAAGCCTCAATTATCTTCATGTTCTTCTTCCTCCTCGTTTACCTCTATTATCACTATAGGATTTGGAGCTAGTACATTCTCCATTGTATGTTTACCCTTAGGCAGCCCTAGGAGCATAAATTCATTCTCCACATACTTTTTATTCTCCAACCTAGGCTTGAGCTGAAGATATATGAGTGTGGCTCCACTTTCCCAATAGCCAAACTCATTGGCTTGATGTTTATGACATCAGAAATGAGCCTCTCAATATAGGCAGTTTGGCCTGGATATACATATGTTTTCCGAAAGTCTAGTAGTCACAATCTACCTTTTCTGTGTCAAAGTTCAATCAACGCGTATCATTGAATTTGTGAACCAAATCCTAGAAGTCACACATTGTGAAGGCATAGGGTAGTTTACACCAAGGACTCCATGTCCCATCCTTCATAAAGCAAACCGCACAATGTAGAAATGTTGATACACTGTGAATTACACCGCCTTTCCTATCACCAACGACAACTCCTTCAAAATGTCCCACTCCTCTTAAAACCTTATGCAAATTTAGTCATAACACATCTCGGACCTTTGTTTAAATGGCCCACTCATTGACCCTTCACACAAATATTTCTCAAACCTCTCTACGAGGGACTTCTTCTCTAGGGGTATTCCCAAAATTTATTCTTTGGCCCATTAGGCACTCCAATTTCTTCAAACACCAGAGAGAGTAGGATAGCATCAAAACTTATCTTCTCACCTATGCATGCTTACTCAATGATAGGTTATGTAATATAGCCAACCAAGATGTATATTTCTCCCTTTGTCATCTTCTTTACAATGTGTAGTCACATTGTATTTACTTGCGACCATCTCTCTTGATCATTTAACTTTGTGAGAAGATGTGCAGCTACCTATACTATAGGAAACTTATTCAATTATTTATATCCATTTTTGTAGACCTTTAGAGTGTTGGTGGCCACAATAACTTCCTTATCAGTTAGATCACTTAGGATATCTATCCTTGTGCCCTTCAGTCCTGTTAATGTGGCAATCAGGGTTGTTGTGATCCTTACTCTCTATCCAACAAAATTAAAAAATTCCTCATGGACTCGCTTATCAACAATTGGTATAAATCCCTCTGGTTTTCCAAAATAAGGGAGTCCATATATCCGATAGACTCCTACCTTATTCAAAGAACTTCTCTCTAACATCATCATACACTGGAATATCATCTATCGTGCGTTTTTTGGTCTTTTTGTTTAACAACGCATCTAGTTCTCCTTTGTTGTCGGTGGTGTGATGGTTGTAATCACTTATTTTACACCATCGAATATGTAAATCCCAATCTCGACCGACTATCACTCCTAGGTATTGCATCTCTGAAAAATTGCTCTCATGAGCAATCTCAACCTCCACCTCTATCTTTTTCTTTCCTTGTGTGCCTATTGCAGGTGCTTTCTTAGGTGTCATTGTCAAAATTATGCCTTTTATCTTCTGTGTCGAGTAAGATGAAACCCTAGCTCAATTTGTGTGCCCTATCTTGAAACCACATGCCCTAGCTCCTTCTCAATGCTTCTACTTCACTCAAACCCTTCACAATGGGGATGCTGCCTCTTTTGCACACAAATCTGCTCTCCACATCTGGTTTAGCAACTCTCCGCACCTCAATACGATTCGCTTGGCTCGGTCATAATTAGCTCACTCAAATACTTGTGTTTGTAAAGATAAAAATGAACCCGCATCAAGTCTTTATATAGATTTTCAAAACTTTAGTGCATTTATTTCTCCTTCACCTACCAACAATCCTCTCATTAATTGACCATTTTCACAATTTCCAAGTGGTACATTTTCATTCCCACCTATAACCTTCTAGTGTGGCTTCCTACCTTTTGGCTACATAATTCTCTCATCACATGGCGTTGCCATGCACCGAGCACCTCACCACTGCACCTTCCCCTAGTAGTTTCCACGGCCTCGCTTACCTCATGTTATATTGTTCCTTTAATTATATCCATATATGGTCTTCTTTAGAAGTAATTTCTGTTTCTAACAACTCCTTTCCATAGTTGAATAGCACTTGTAATATTTTTGTTCTCATGTATACCCAATTATGAATAACAACCACCCCACACCAATGGTATGTGCAGTCATTTGCGCATAAAAATACTTTAGATTGTAATTAGCTTCCAGCGCACAATGCGCTTATTACAAAAACACCAAACTAAATTAATAAAGCATGGCGATGAAGAAGGAAATACAAAAAGGGAAACCTATACTAAATGGCAATACAACCTTATTACAAACACCAATAAGACTTATTTAAAGTAGGGCTTCATCCTACTCCCATTCAAGTAATCGGGTAATCGTATTCAATCGTACGCTTCTAATCAGCAAGTTCTGATTCAATTATATGATTGATAACATACGGTCCCAACCAATGCACTTTAAGCTTTCTTGGATTGCACAGAAACTTAGAATCATAAAGAAGCACCATTTTTCCAATCATAAGCTTCTAGTCCATGATGTGTCTGTCATGTCATGCCTTTTGCCTAGATTTTTCCTACTTCTGACTCCATCATGTTATGGTGCACCTCTCATCCAATCAGTATCAGCTTGTCTATTCTTTAGTATTATGCTTTCTCATTAGCTAGACCTCCAGCGTGCATAATACGTAAAGAAGGTAACATGAATTCCATAGGAAGAATTGCTTCTACGCCAAACACCAACTGAAAGGGTGTGGCTTTATTCAACCTTTTGTAGGTTGTTATATACGCCCAAAGTACAATAGAAACTTTATCATCCCAATCTTTCCTTCCAACCTCAAAAAAAAATTTCAAGGTCTAGTTCAATATCTTGTTGAAGGCCTCAACAAGCACCATTTTCCTGAGGGTGATAAGGTGTAGTCTTGTGGTGTGCAACCATAAACTCATCTAATAGTATCCTGATTGTCTCATTCAAAAAGTGTGTACCCCTATCACTTGTCAAGTTCAGCGGGCATCCATACCTAGTAAGAACATTTTCCCATAAGAACCTCTGGTTGTTGTAGTTATTGTACAATCCTTTGTAGGTGTTGTTTTTCCCATCTTCTAAGATAATTTGTGCAAGTGATGATATAGCGTGGTCCAGTTCTATGTGTGGATGGTGAAATAGGACCCATAAAATCTATATCCCATTTCTCAAATGGATCTACACTAGGAATAGGTCTTAAAGGCATTTCATCTCTTTTCCTAGGTTTACCAAGGCGCTGATAGTGATCACACACCTTGCAATATGCTTTATAATCTTTATATAGGGTCTCCCACCATAATCTAGCGAGTAGAATCTTTCACGCAGTGGCGTCACCTACATAGTGCCCACCTACAATACCGCCATGAGCCTCATCCATGATATCTATGTGCTCATGTTCCAACATACACTAACGTAATACTTCATCTCAGCCTAGTTTTTATAAGTCACCATTGATCAACATAAAGGGTATCATGTGAATTGCAATATGTTTCTTCTCTAAGGCTTTCATTCCTTATGGCATCATACCAAAGTGCATAAAAAGATAGCAATTTCCTCCATTCAAGTCACGTGATGTAACTTGTACAATGTTCATCCGGCATTGTATCTTCAATTATATGCGCATCCTCCCCTGATTGTATTCTTGATAAGTGGTCAGGGCCAAAATTACTTCTACCTAGTTTTACCACAACTGTGAAATCAAATTCTTGGAATAATAAAGCACCTATCAACATATGTGCCCCTATAAAATGGGCTTATTTACCAAGTATTTTAATGCCATGTGATCAATATAAAATACAAACAGAGTTAATAGCAAATACTATTTGAATTTATGCATTGTGTAGATCATTGACAAGGCCCCATGCTCTGTTTTTGTATCATTTTGTTCTACATGATTCAACTTTCTACTAGCAAAGCAGATAGGATGGTCTATAATACCTTCTCCAGGTTGAGCTAATATCACTCCAATGGTCATGCCAAAGACATCCACATGCATGTGAAATGGTTAGTTCCATGAAGGAAAATGTAATTTAGGTGTTGTAGTAAGTCTCTCCTTTAATTCCTCAAATGTGCATTATTGTGGTTCTCCCCAATAGAACATCCCTTTTCCTTTTAGTAACTCTTCTAGGGGTGCGGAAATCTTCACATATCCTTTGATAAATTTTCTATAATACCCTGTGTGACCCAAGAATCCACGCACCTCACTCTAACTGGTAGGCTCTTCTAGGCCTACAATAACTACAACCTTAGTTGGATCCACTAACAAACCTTCCTTACAGATGATGTGCCCTAAAAAAGTTCCAAAAGGTGTAGCAAACACGCACTTCTTGATGTTTAAAGAGATGTTTAACTATCTACATCTTTCAAACATTAAGCGAAAGTTTTAACAATGATCCTGAACAAGTCCATACACCGTCCAATCATTCAAATAAACCTGTAAGAAGTTGTGAATAAAATTCTGGAATGTTTGAACAACTATGCATAAAAATACAAGGCACGTTTTTCAAACCAAAGGGCATCACAAAATGTGAAACTTTCCCATTTAGTGGTGAAATTTTATTTTCTCTTGATCCTCCTATGCAATTCTAATCTAATGATACCCCGAGAATCCATCGGTAAAAGAATAAACTTTTCACCCGCAAGGCCTTCTAATATTTCCTTTGTGAAAGGTGTAGTAAAAGAATCAATCATACATGCAAAGCATTCAATTCCCCGTAATCTACACAAATCCTAATCGACCATCTTTCTTTATATTGATTACCATGGGGCTAACCCACTCTGATTCTTCTAGAGGCTTAATGATGCCATATTTCATCATTTTGTCAATTTTCTACTTAACTTTGATGCACAAAGTTAAGGTTCATCCTGTAAGGTCTCTTCTCTGGACTGAGTGCACACCTTCCTTTAGTTTAATTTTCATCTCTTGTAATGACTCATGCACTCCTTTTAATTCATGGTAGCCCCAAGGAAATAAGTCCGAAAATCACGTAGTAACTCATTTATCTTTGCTACTTTAGAATCATAACAATAATCCCCAATTATTGCCTCCTTAGGTTCAATTTGTGCCAATGTTTACTTTCTTTGTCTTCATAGGTTCATGATAAGCACACGTGTTGTTATATGCTTTCGGTCCAACACCTCACGCATACTTGTTGAGTGATCTATATCTAGATTTTCTACTTCTTCATCATCCACTATGTAGACATTATTTCCTTTTTCTTTGCCAAAGAAAGCACGCTAAAGTAATGCAAAGATTTGTCTCTCTATTTCATCAAAACATGCTCCCGAGTCCGCCTCACCAAATAACTCCTAAATGAGTTCTTCATCCTTTGCATTGTCTCCCATAGTTAATCGCTTTATACCCTTAATTCCTCTTCCATCGAGGTTTAGTAGAGAAGTATTCAAACATTTGGACCATTCTAGTAACCAAATCCTACCAATTTCTAGTCTCTCTATGTAGTTCCGCAAATACATACCAAGCTCACACCTTGCCTTGTAAAGTGGAATAAAGTTTGTGCACCAATAGTGAAGGTGGTAAAGCTTCTTTCACATCTTTCCGAGTCTCTCATACTACCGAATGTGGTGTTGAACGGGTTTATTACCATGATATATGAAAATTTGAGTATGTGCATTGCTCCTGAGGAACCGAGTAGTTAGAGCAATCTTGACTTCATTCCATTCTATAAGATTGTCCCTATGAACTACCCACTATCACATTGTTGTCCTGCGCAGGGTATATGCTAACATATTTCTTCTTTTAACTTGATCTATCCATTGTTCCTCCATGGCACATGTAGGAATACCTTAGGGTCTCCTTCTCCAATGTATCAAGGTACAGAGTTGTTACCTATCCTCCGAATACAACGAGATTTGCTTCTCCACACAAATGTGCTTCTTACTTCGCACCCAACCATCTCATAAGTGTCATGTGCCCAATTTTCGTAAGCAATATTGGTAGTATCACTAAAAGACTGTGCACCCTCACACTAAAGGATTCCGTGTTTAGATGGCTCAACCACCTCCAAGTCCCGAATGGCATGCACATAAATTATATTCAGGTATTTCTCACTCAAAGGTTCAACATAAGGTGTAGATTTCCCATCTGTTAAAGGAATTATAACTCTTTCTCCCTTTTTCTCAAAACTTATATATCCCTTGTTGAACCGTAGATCAGCATTATTTGCATAGCACCAAGGGCACCCAAGTAGAGTTGGGAAGCATTCTTCTTATGCAAGTGTGTTGAAACCTCAAAGTCCACAGTGAACTTGGCCCCTTGTATAGTAATGGATGCATCTTTTAAAACTTTGATGGGAGTGGCCTTAGTTCAATTAGCCATAAACAACACATTAGAGGATGGCTATAATGGAGGTCTCCCCATTTATACCCATGTATCTAAAGTAAGCACATTCACTTATGTGCATGTATCAATCAATATATTACTCAAGAGCCATCCATCTACAACAACATTTAGAGTGATCTCCTTGTCATAATCCAAGCTATGAGGGGGAAGATTAGCATGTAGGATTTTCATCCATTCACAATACCTCGTGGAGTGTTTCCCTTTAGACAATTCCCTAGTAATGGAATGATATTCTCCTAGCACAAAATTTTGTATATTTTCTTCAAGTAATCAATATCCAATTGACTACATCCTTTGTTGTCTTCTTTTGTTCCATCTTTTGTGATTGCTCTTTTAAACATTGTATTTCACCTTTAAGATTTCTTAGTACCTCCATGGTTTTCTAATAAAACTCCTTCTGATATGCAGGATCTGGGTACCTTGCATATAAAACTTCCTCCTTAGTGATGGTAGGCTTCTATTATAATGCTTCTCCGGTGCGTGCAACTTCATCGCGTATAGTAATCTTCATAGGTAATACCTTAGGTTCTGATGCCAACTTTAGTATCCACTAATTTTCCACAGTGCGTTGTATTCTAACCATCCCTGAGCCCCTTTTCTCATGTTTATGTTACTTGCTAAGATGCTCATATAAGTCCGGGAATTCCTCATAGCTATGATTCTTCCCATAAAAAGAACAAGTAATATTCTGAGGACATTTGCGCCGTAGTGGTAAGGAGATCCGCATGTAAAGCATGTTCCACAAGGGAACTCGCCTCTTCCACCACCATGGCCTCAACCTCCAAATCCACCATGGTACCATCAACCTCTTCCATGACCTCCTTCAAAGTGCCCCTCATTCCGATCATAGTGCACTTGAGTGTGATCACGATCATGGTGCTCACCTTTGTTTTTAGAATTATCTAATACTCCTGTTTGTCGCACACCAATATCTATAGCATCATAGATCTGACCAATCAACCTACATTCTTCTGTATTATGAGTCGTGGACCGACAAATTTTACAATAGCAAGATACATTCTTTCTTATCACGTATTGTAGTAATGGGAAACAACTTCATCATGGTTCAAATGACATATCTCATAGTCTAGCAATAATGAATGCACTGATCTACAAGGACAACTATCCTTAGTGTGCCCCTCCACTTCACAATCTATACACCAAATCCTAATGCACGTCTCATATACTGAATTGGCCAATAGTTTCTCACATTACTTTGTCATAGTTGTAATTTGTGCTTCCAGAATGGGCTTACTCCAAAGTGTCTATACTTCAAATAGCCTCAAGATGTAAAGCTACTTCCAAAGTGCTTTGCACGGGTCCATATATGTCTTATGTGATAGCGCCCTCCTAAAAGGTGTGATCAAGCCCCCAACGAACCATTGTGCATGCTAGCTTGCATGAATATCATAAGAAATCTTAGAAAACAGTGGTTTGAAATGGGCATCATACTCTCGAACACACTTAGTAGTGCCCTGTTTAATATCCTTGATTGCGCTTATACTCTTTTTCTCAAAATCAAGTATATAAAACTCCTTAAGGAAGGTATCCTGCAATATTACATAATCTATACAAATCTAATTGGGGTCAAACTTCTTATACCAACTATGTGCGCATCCCTGCAATGTAGTGGCAAACTGACTGGCCTTGCTCTTAAAATCCATAATCCATTTTACATGCCACAGTATCTCACACATGTGCACGTGTTCAGCAACATCTTTATGCCCCTATACTCTAGAAGATGAAGAGACATCTCCATGTAAATATTATGGGGTTGGTGCGGACCTTACCCACCTGATCCAGAACCTCTTGTGTTACCTCTACCTCCAGAATCACTAGATCCATCAGAACTAGAACCACCTATACCCCTAATCCTCCACCTATACCTAGAAGTGGACTAGAAGTTGTACTTCCTGTGTCCCAAAAAGTAGTACTAAACTGAACTCCTATAGTTTGCGAAGTGGTACTACTTCGAAGTGAGACCAAAATTTTACTTGCTTGAGTTTTGTGTTGATGATGCACCTAAGAAGGTACCTCTAAAAACAAAGAAGATGTTTTCCTTGCCAAATATGTACTTGTTATTTGACTTACTCTTTTTTCCTACTACCCAAACTAGCTTCTTCGACTACCGGTTATACTAGATACTAGAAAATCAAGCACAAGGGCTAGGTTTCCATGTAGATTCAGATGCACTCGTATGGCCCATGTTATCTCTATTAGTGCACTCCCACTTGAGGCCGAGGAGGGTTCCCTATGAAGCTTTCCTAAAGGGAGTTCCAAACACATTATGGCTCTACACCTTCTCGTGTGAGCTCTAAATCCTTCATGAGCCATCTCTCTCCTCAACATCATCCACTCTATAATATCACATTACTTCTCTATCTCCCTCTCGCACGCCTCATTGTACTTAAGTTTCCTTTCTTCTCTTTTCCTTTTCGCCACTTGGTTCGCCATCCTTCACCAAACTCCCTTTGCCCTACACGTGGTGGGGTTTAGCTAACCATTGATTTTCCTTCCAAGAAAGGGTTACCATCAAGATCTTGATCGCGGTGGAATTCCTTGCAAATAAGTTCCCCGGGATAATGTAAGAACTAGAACTCGGCCTACCCGGGTAAGAATAAGTTGAAATTGAGTACTCCAAAATATAGTTGTTCAAAACACCACAAAACCAAGTATCCACAATGTGCATCCAAATCGATCAACATCATAAAGGACGTGAAATTATTCCTACATCTAAACAAGTATGCAATACCTTCAATTCCTTTTAGACACAAAAGCAACCAGCCACTCATACGGTTCTACCAGAAGATAACAAAGAAGCTCTCATACAAACAAGCAGTCATATGAGAATTTGCTCTACCCACGCACATGCATCAAACTCAAATCTAGTTTTGAACCTCTGTGTGTACTCTTCTTCCAAATATTTTATCCACTCCTCAATACTTGTTAGGTTCAACTAGTATGTCTTCATCACAAACCATCCTGAAAATAGCTAAAAAAGAGGTCTCGACAACAGAACCAATGATGTAGCTTAGAATCCACTATAAAACCAGTGCATTGGCACATCACCCACCCTAAGCGAGCGCTCACCTGAAGCACACAAAGGCATCATGTCCCTCTTTAGATTTTTTTGTACATGATGTTAATATGATGAAGATAGAGCATACATATATCCATAAGTAAGCATAAATATTCCTCATGCATAACTAGATCTAGACGTTGGATAATCATTAATTAAACAATAACTATGTTAATGTTAACCATACAAGAACCAGTTACAGTCATGTTTAACACCATTATCCATCCAATATACTTCAATACATTAATATTGTAAAACATAGAAACTTCTTACATTACAAAATATTATCATAAGTTATGTGTGCATCGATCCAACAACATAACTCTACAATAATTGTATATCTCTAAACTACACGTTCACTACTTATTTAAAGGGTGGGACTTTCCTTCACCACTTACACACTTCCCAAAATAGGTCGCATGCTGAAAATAGTAATGTGCCTTTACATTAATGTGCACAAATGCAAATGTGCTAATAATATACATCCTACGATTAATTGGAAGTAGTAATCCTATTATTATCTCAAAATCCCGCATGGCACTTACTAAACGCGCGTTCCAAAATAGCATTTACATGTCGCTCAAGTCTCCATCCCAATGTGTGTTATGCACGCTATCTCCAAAAATAGCCCGTATCCATAAAAATGCCTAAGTCTCGACCCATCTTGTCTTGGCATGTGTTTCCTTTCCTATCCTTCCGCACCTTCAAATGTGCCTTGTTCCCACGTGTGAATATTTTGTGTGCCTACTCCTTAGAACAATATGTCTTCTCAATAACACTGCAGATATGGTGTGATCCTACGTTATTCCGGTTTGATCTAGTTCGATCAAATTTGATCCAAGGAAAATAGAAAAAAGGTGATAGAATGCATTCTTATTGTTGGAGGACTATGCCTATCTTGTGAAAACTACATTATAGATTATTGTGAACCATGTCGATATGAGAAATATTTTCAGAATCGCCCTAGTCATAAGTGCCTACGAAGGGTCAAGAGTGCTTAGGTGCTCATGTTTGTATCTAGGCATTGGTGTTTGTGTTGAACTGAGAACCCAAGTCAGATTCTAGGTGGCTTCTATAACTAAAGATTGTTTTGTTCCTGTATTGTAAAGGCTTGAACTATGATTGTGTATTGTTGAATGGGGTGACTTACTCACCCAATGTATACCCCCTCTTTTGGGGTGCATGTGACGTTGCTAGGAGAATATGGCACAAATGAGAGGACCATGTGTTGATTTGAAACTGATACCCTGTAGGAGGGAAGGAATGTGCATGGCAGAAACCAAGGCACATGCAAACAAAGTGGATGGAAACATGTGTTAGTTCAAACAATACAAATATGCATGTATAAGACAATGTGTAATCTAACAAACAAGAAGACAATGTAGACCATGAAAATTGGGTTTCAAACATGGGACATCACTCATAATGTCACAAGACAATCAAAGTGCCAAAGTGGCCAAAAACATACAAGCAATGAACAAGCAAGACATGGGGAAAGCCCACAAATAATGGCATACAATGACAATCAATGACAAACAACAACAAGTAAAGTAGCTTGAGACAAACACGGTGGCAAATAGTTCTTACAAAGTAAATGTTGCACTGAAGTACCCATTAGCATGTTAGAAACATAGAAATTATGTCAAGACATGTATATATCAATAAAGTAGTGTGCTAGCAAGAATAGGAAGTACTATACAACAAAACAATAACACTTTTAGCATACACAAAATTAGATGCCCTTAGGAGCCTCTGTGGGACTAGTAAGAGGTACAGTGCCAAGCATCTGTGTTACGTGTAAAAATATATATAAAGGCTACATTCAAAACTAGAGAACAAGTGAGCACACATGTGTATATAATAAAGATAATGACATATGATGTATTCGTCTAACATAGTAAGCAAAGTGTAACATGCGAATATTAGTAATCAAGAATAATGTGCAACCAAGATATGCAGATTCTATGAATGCGTGAAATGGAGTGTCATGTAATCTGAATGCGATAAGAGCATCATGCCCCCAAGCAGATGTGTATTAATTTAGATGATATGAGGTTCATTTATAAATGGCCCCTTGGCAGTCAAGAATGAACCATAGAACATGACCGCATCATCGAGAAAATGGTTTGAACATGTGTGCGCAAGATAGATAGATAAATGAAGCATAGAGCATAATATAGTGTGAATGTTGTGTGGTTCATTTCAAATTTAGATTCTTATCAAGTCGAGTATGAACCATGTAACTAGAGTGCATCATAGGGAAATGGTGCAATGAATGTGTTCTAACAAGACGTAATATAAAGCGTATAGCACAGATTGTAGTATGATGTGTGAGAAGACAATGATAAAAATGGGTATCATAAATTACAGAGTGTGAAATGCGTAGTGTGTGAGGTTCATGAATGCCGTATGCCCTCAATAGTCAAGTGTGAACCATAGCATGAAAGTGTATCATCAGGTAATGACGATACAAGTTATGTGTATTAATGTGTGTAGGATGGATGAAAAAGACTAGATGCAAAGCACAAAGTTTGATAGTAGAAATGCGAGATAACTGAAAATACAAGAAGAGTGGGGATAAGTAAGCATTATACCCCAAGTTTGCTATGATAAGTAATTTATCTAAAAAAATTGAAGGGGAAGGGTCCTCCACCTAATGCTTGCAAAGATGAAGGTGTGTCACCATGCTCGAGATTAATGATGCATGAGATAAATGATGTATCGGTGAGTGAGACCTATGTGATAACGTGAGAGATACCATGCCATTTTGGGAGAGCATTATCTATTAAACAATAAGAGATAGAGGCAACACAATGGTAGGTGTAAGCAACGGGAGGACAAGGCCTTGGTGGTAGAGTTTGAAACGTGTCTTGGCCATTAGTATAAGGAGTAGTTTCTTTGACAAAAGTGATTAGTTGGAGCTTATGTGGGATTGATGACATTGTAGAAGACTTGATAGGAGAAGAGGGTGGACTAATTTTGGGAGGCGGTTGCTTAGTTGGACTTGGTAATGTCATAGATGACTTGAGAGGGGGAGGAGTGAGACTGATTTTGAGAGGTGATTTCTTAGTTTGAGTGGATTGCATAGGTAACACTTGAGTGACCGTAGAAGGAACATTAGAAGTGATAACATGATGCTCATTAGACATAGTTGAATCATATTTAGGAACCCAATGAGATGTAGCAATTAGAGATGAATATGTAGGAGCATTTTGTATAGAAAATGAAATGATACCATAATGCTTAAGGTGGCCAATTTTTCGTCAGTGTAGAGCATAACAGTCATTATCATTATGTCCATTGATTTGATGATAATTGCAATATGGATGACGTTGATATTTTACAATCCAATAAGGAGGATAGGCATGATTAGATGTCAAGTTGATTAATTGATGAGTGATGATATGTGGAAGAATATCTTTCTGCTTATCGTTGAGATCAAACTTGAGAGGCACAGCAAAGCAACAAGATTTGAGGTTCACTGATATGAGCACATATAGAAGACATAGAATGAGGATGAGAAGAGGAACTAGTGTGAGCCTGAGAAGCATCCTTAAGATGTTGGATTTCAAATTTAAGAGATGTAATCATGGATTATATATCTTGAAAATCATCTTGAAATAAATACTATAAAGCTTATATGGATTTGTAAATAGATTGATTGGAATTAGGACCAAAAGATTCATCATAAATATGATCGAAGATAGCACTAACTTGAGCACGTGGTGTATCAAGAGGGAGGTAGATAGAGTGTACAGATTTTTGGAGAGAATATTTGCAAGATGGGTGCATTTGAAGTAATTGATATAAGGGGATTTGAGGAGCTTTAGAAGCCATGAGAGAATAAAAATGAGGATCCAAGCGTATTCGAATGCGGGTTCACAAAATGATTTAATAAAATCTGAAATATTAGATCTAAATTCTAAAGTCACATAAGATAGATAAATGCTTAAGCATAGATTTGACACAAGAAATAAGAAAATGTAAATTGAATCCTTAAGTACAAGATAGGGAATAAGAGACTTTTCTAATTTCATAATTGATCCCAAGTATGTTGAATTGGAAAACCGATGAATCGGGAGGGAAGACTATTGCAACCAAACCTAGAAAATTATGGAACTTCCTAAATAAGTCGGAGTAGGGCGTTTAGGATCGGGGCGGGGTGCCTAGGCACCAAAGACCTCTGTTGGGTGCATGTGACTACGTAGAAGCTTGAAATCTAATTTTTAGGTGTCACACCAATGTTGTCAATATTTTTTGTCGATCACCTTTATGTCACACTATACCCACAGAATTTGCATGTAACCTGCAAAACAAATGATCTCTGCAAAACCCCAAAACACATCAAATCCTAAAAAGAAAAAGATGCAAATGGGGATTCAAACTTACCCCAATAGTCACCCGAGAGACTTAACTTACGATGAAGTGTTGCACTACGGTTCTATCTATGTGTGTAGAATCATGCCCTAGGAAGCTCTTGTGCAAGATGCACTTGATAATGAGTAAGTAGTTATATGTACCAATATAAGTAGATGTGTGGATGGAAAAATGAACTTCCCCTCCTATGCATGTATGTAGAAAAATGCAGTCCCTTTTCCCTTGAATAAAGCTAGATGGATACCTTGATTCTCTTAGAATGCCTTTAGATGCAACCTTAGGTGATGATAGTAGATGCTTAGAGCTTGGTCCCTTATTATGATCACATAGGTTTATATTTATATGATTCCCTATTTGAATTTTTTGATTATCATCTAAAAGGCCCACCACCAAGATAACCATATGCCTAAAAGATAAAAGAGGCCGAAAAGGGGCGAGCAAGATACAAAGAGGTCGAGGGTGCTAGAGGGGATGAGGGCGCCTAGGTTTGGTGTCCGAGCCAAGAAATATAAAGTAGTGAATGTCAAACTAGGTTGTGGGGTATGCAAGACCAAAGAAGAAGCCGAGAAAGATAGATAAGAGGCTAAAGCTAGATTTCAATTACTAGTTTTCTCGCTTAGGAATCATATGAAAAGTAGTATGTGATTAAGAGCTAGAAATGTACTCAAGTGTGTGATTTAGTGTCTACACATGGTCAATTGGTGGATAAAATTTATTTTGGTCTCATTCTCCTTTCCCTAATCCAAAATATGAAAAAAATTGTCTCATGTTTCACTCATGATCACCGCTGCTCTGCAGATGGCGTAATCAATTATCATGGTTGGGTGAACAAAGTACATCTAATTTCTCCCATGTAAATGGTTCATCATAAATATATAACCGTGTCTCAAAGGTCAAAAGGATTTTATCAATGAGGGGAGTCATCTTCTATTATTTTTAGTGGTCTACTTCTCAAGTGATCATCACTCCTTTTCTCGATATGTTCAAGCAATGTGGAAATGGTTCATCATTTTCAAGAGTTTTCAAAAGGGGAAAAGTGTTCAAGGGTGTCCAAAGGAGCAACCTTCATCAACGGAGCATAACAATGTTACAGAGGGTCATCGTGGAACAAGGTTTCATCTTCAATTCCTTTGGATCAGATCTTCATCAAATGTGAAGGCATCCTTATCCATTCTTTGGAGCATTCCTTCTCCTTTCTTCATTTTTTCTCCTCTTCTCTACCCCTTTCTAATTTTTGATTGTAAGCAATCATGACTTTTTGTCTTATTCATTAAGGTGGTTATAAAATATTTTTGCAATGTAAAATTTCCTTTTGCAATTATGAAAAAGGTACTTTTTTTGTGTTTCCTAAGGTTATGTGAAAATTCACTTGTAATGGGAATATGAACAGTCATGTGGGGTAAACAAATAGTTCCAATATAAAGCTATAAATTGAGATAACCTCCTTATTTCAAAGGATGGTTAATCTCGTTTACTAGCTCCCATATTCTCTCTAGAAACAGGTGATCAAATTTCCTTTATTTATCTTGCTTGTGTTTCCTCTCTATCTCAACTATAATCCATGAGAAATGTACTTGTTAAATGTTATGCATTAATATTTTTTGCTTTATGTGTTTAGTTCATTATGACTCTCATGGTTTCCTTCACATTGAATTCATGGATAATTCTCTGGTTTTGAAATAATAAACTCTGTTATACTATTTATTGTGCAAAAGCCTCTCTTTGTTATTCTCTTCACACATTTCCTTCAAGATTTTTTCTCCCTTGTACTTTCTACAAACACTTTACCATAGGTGTAGGGAAGTACCCTTGTGTGATCCTTGATTGAAATACCACCACCAGTTGATAGAATAGTGTATATAATTTTCTTGTTTTCAATAAATGGATCTTCCCCATTCAAATAGAGGGACCTAGTCCCAAAGTGTTGGCAAAATCCACTAATTTGTCCTATCGAAAAATTTTCTCGCCAATATTTTTGGAACCTTTGTGGGGCAGATTTAACACTTCGCACTCCAATATATGAACCACAAAATCCATAAAAATTATATATTTAAAAATTCAAAAAATCAAAAACTAAAAAAACAAAAAAATGATTGAAACTCATTGTTAAACAACCCACTAATGATTCATGTCAGTTACCCTTCATATTCCATAGTGTCCTTTCATATTCTCATTGCAATATTTTCCCAAAAGTGTCTAAAAGAAGATATATTAGGTTGAATAGGTTGAGAGGAATTTTTGATCCCACTTTCGAGGCTTTGCAAAATCCATAAGAACAAATCATAGATAATCCACATTACTTCTCTCAATCCTAATATCCATCTGAGTCTTCAAGTGGTACCCCTAGAAATCCTATTCAAACCCATGTTGATACTCCTCTTGAAAATCCCCTTGATCCCCCATCTTATAACTACAATTAAATATTGAATTCCCTAGTGAAGAAGAACAAGAACCAAAAGAAGAATTGGGAGAAGAATTTACAGTAAGGAAGGAGAAGAAATAATAGAGGACGAAGTAGAAAACCCCAACTCATTGTTATATTGGGAAGGAATACATGTCTACTCACTCTTGCACCTCATCTTCATAATCTATTGACAAGTTCTTGCAAGAACTACTAGGTTGTGGAGCATTTTTTCATGTGTGAAAGTGTTGAAGAATGTACACTAAGAGTGTTATACACTTTCCACAGCTTGTCTTGTCGAGGTTCGAGTGGCTAGGTTGGGCCCTAAGTGGGGGTTCGGGGGCAAAAGCCCTGTAGTAAGAACTGTTCAGTTGGGCACAACCCTTGAAAAAAAAATTCGCCTCAAACAAAACATGCCCGATATATCGGAAAATGTGCTTTTTCTCATATGGGCAGGATTTTTGACCCATATGTTTATGGGAGGGTTTTGGCCCAAGGTTTTGATACCCACGGTGGTTTTGTAAAACTGCTTAAGCAATTGTCAACTTATGTGGTTTTGTGCATATGGTAGGGATGACGTAACATTACAAATGTGTATGAATTTGGGTGTGAATTTCAGTAGTGTTTGTTGAGCATAGCTCCAAACAAATCTAGGTATTGTATTGAGAGAGTGATGGCTTGTAATAAATTATTAGCAAGTGCTTCTTGGTGGATGTATCCCAAATTGGGTGAACCACGTTAAATATCGTCTCTTTGTGTTGTGTTATTTTTATTCTGCACTTTTATTTTAGATTTGTAATATTTTTAAGTGTTAGTTTCTATTGTTGCGATTCTTTGAGGGACTGCTCCGCATATTTTATCCCTTATTTCCTAACAAGAACTTTCAAAATTTTAAAGGTGATGGCACACAACTTCTCGAAGAACACATCTCTGCCTTCATCACCTCATGTAGAATTCTTGGAATCGAACACGAAGATGTTTTTTTGATATTGTTTGTAGAATATATGCAAGAAAAGGCAGCAAAGTGGTTCTATCTCCTACTAGCTAGATCCATCACTAGTTAGGATGACATCAAAACTAGTTTTGAAGAAAGGTTCAAATCTACTGAAGATTGTCAAGACCTCCTAGTGTAGTTGGTTCAAATGAAAAAGAGCCCAATGAGACCATGAGGGATTTTTGTAGCACTGTTATAATAGATTACTCCAAAGGATACCCTTTGAAGCTTTTCCCTCTAATCACAACGCAAAATGGTTCATCATCAATGTTAAATCACCTAAGGTAGTATTCATTATCCAAATATATTTGCCTACAGATATCGCAGACAAGCTCAAGAAATTTCCATGAAGTATAAGATGACCTCATCCTATCAAGAAAATTTGAGAACCCTTCAAGGAAAGATAAGGCTCAACATACCAAAGATGAAAGGAATGATACATTGTTGTAGAAATTGGCAAATGAATTAACGATCTTGAAGAGGGAATTTTTCCAACTAACATTTTGAAATAATATTATAGGAGCACCCCAAAGGCTTGCCTTGGAGGCTCCACCTGTAATTGTAATTTACAGAGCTCAAGAAGATGAAGAAGGATTACAACAAGAAAGAGAAGATAATGATTTCTTATATATTGAAGAAGCGAGATAATGATGCATAAATCAAATTCTCGTGAATATTAAGGAGATGAAGAAGATGATGATGAAGATGCACCCAATTTCTCATGTGTAGTATTCACCCATTCTCAATCTCAAAAAGGAGATTCTTCCTTCACTTCTTCGAAAAGAATAAGATTGAAGATCCTCATGTAGCGACTCCAAAAATAAAATAATCAGTCGAGGATCTCCCCTTCCACCTTCCATAGAGTCTGCATTGGAGAAACCCGATCCCGTGGCAAGTAATAGGTCCCATGTTATTCCAAGTAACTCTTCCAATGCCCCTTCTTCCAATTCCAATTCTACTTTTACAAAATATAGTCCTTCAAGAGTCCTTAATGTACCTTCAAAATCAGCCTCTTTTTCCCAAACCTCTACTCCCACTTCCAAGCATATCCTAACTCCAAAATAAGTTTCTTCATCCACCTTATCCACATCTCTGCTCCTTTTGATATCGTAGAGCATGTGAACAAATCTAAGGTACAAATTTTCGAATATGAGTATTTGTAGATGTAGACACCAAAATTTGGTATCCCTACCCTTTGCCGCCCCACATTTTCTTCTTTTCACCATGGTCATCTATCTAGAGCCTTCATTTTAATTCATATTTTATTAATATTCACATCTTCCCCATCTATTATCTCAGGTCATTGTTAATCCTAGTTAATTATCTTCTAATCCTCATCACATTATCAAAACTCCCTCTAATTATCCTCTCTAGGTTGTTTATCATCCCTAAACTACCTAGTTGCTCATCCCTAGGCTCCCCTTAGCCTTTATTTACTCCATTTCATCCCTCACTTACCCATTTCATCTCCCTATGCAACTCTAACCCGTTAAATCCTCTTAAAACCCTAATCCTTCTTCGAATGGGCTTGATGCCTTGAGCTAGGTATCCTCCCACCACCCAAATGGATGGTTCCCTATGGTTCGACAACGACCAACCCAGTCATCATCGACCCTATAAAGCCCCATTCACCCCTCCTTCCAAAAGGATGCATCATCATATCTTTTGTGTGTTTTGTGACCTTATCTTCGTGCTTGAGCTTCTCTGTAGTTGTTTTAGTCTTCTTAGAGTCCCTTTGAACTTTCTTACATCATTTGTGGAGACTTTGGGGAGTTTATCTTGCCCTTTTGTTGATTTATTCAATTTTTACATCATTATTATTATTATTATCGATTACAAGAATTTTGTACATCTAACTACCATCAAAGCTTCAAATCTAGCCTTCTCTTTCGTTCATTTTGTGTGTAGGTTCCCAATCCAATCCAATCCATCCATTTTTGGCCTTGCCTAGACCAACCTAGGTTGTTGTCATTCCTTCTAGGTCGTTGTCAACCCTGCCCCTGTTGTGTCACCTATTTTACCATCCAGATCCACAACAATTTGTTGTCCTATTCTATCACCACATACGCTTCCCAAATCCATCATTCTATCACTGTCAGTCCATATCCATTATGCCAGTCTTGATCACTACCAACTTAGCCCAATCATCGTCGACTGAGCCCTATTTCCATCCTACCTATATAAATCTTTATTTTATTACATCCTTTTTGTTTCCTCTATTTCATATCTTTTCTTTAGGTTATTATCAGCTCCTACAAGCCTTCAACATCTTCATATTTGCATACAGAGCTTTTTAGATCTATTTTTTTGGTCATTGTTCTTATCCATCCGCCTCGGTAACCATCGATTTGGACCTCTCGTAGCTGGGTTGTCATCGACCCAGCTAGGTATATTTCATTTTGTGTTAATCTAGATCAGATTTACACTTTCCTTTTAGTTCTAAAATTTAGATTCTATTTAGGTTTAGATTCTGCATGTTATTTAGTCCTTTATCATTTACTTTATCCTCTTTTATCAACTATGAGGTTGACATCCACATAAGGAAGTTCACACTTCTTGAAACCAAGTTTGCAGTGCAGCCCCCTCATCAGCCATATAATCTATTTTGATTTCTAGTCATCTTTGTTGTGCATATTCATCTAGCTTGCAACAAGGAGGAGTTCATCTTTGCGCTCGTCCATCATCACCATCTTATCCCAAGGTACCTTAAACTCTTGTATGTTTTGAGTTGCTTTGTTTTCTTTAGTATTTAGTTCATTAATCTAAACAAGAAAGAGAAACTTTAGTCCAACATTCTGGCACGCCCGATGGGACCACCCTTTTAGGTGAGTCTCTTTCATTTTCCTTTTATTTTCCACTAACATTGCAGGTAGAGGCTTTGATTTTTTCTTATTCATGTTGGGATTTATGATTTCTTGGATTTTTCTCTCCACTTGATTTATTTTGAGGATCAGATAAAAAGGAGAAGTGAAAACCAAGCATTCCCCTTTTTGTCTTAGTTTCTCCTTTTGCATTGCATTTTCCATTCCTCGTGTGGTTGTTCTCATCGAATCTCCATTTTTGGAATTGGGTTTAAATTGAACCTCTTTCATTTTACTTGCAAATCTAGTGTAAGTAGGAGTTTAATTGGTTATATTTTACATTTATTCACACACTAATCAAATTCACACATCAAAACAATCCCATACGGGTAAACCTAATTGGGATTTAATCACCCAATAGGAAAGCCGCCGCAGTTGTTCGACCACGTTATAAATCCTATACAGACTTGGGCCTCACGTACCTTTGGGTATATCAAGGACTCCACATCCAAAACTACTTGAAACTATCCTTAGACTGTCATTTTTAAGGTACCTTTGTTATCCACTTTTCTATTTTTCACATCTTATAATTAATCATGATGATAAAAACTTGTTGCTTGATTTGTTTGTTAACAAATTACATAAACAAATTTTCACATATTTCATGTCTATTGTCACCCTTTCTCAAGTCGAAACAACGCAACAATCTAGTCCATCCAATGACATCCCTTCCTCTAATGATCTTTCCCAATAAGATTCTAAACTTGAGACAACACCTTCGGTTTCCCAACCCCTTGTCTTCATGGTCTCACTTCATGAGGACCATGTCATCTAAACCGATCCCCATCTTGAAACCAATCCTCACAACTCTCATCAATCCAACCTTTCTATACCAAATTTTCCTCAGTCCATTTCCTCTAAACCAGATACACCCCCATCTCCTGCTCATTTAGAGACTCTTGGAGCTCCTTCTATAACCCTTTATGACTACCTATTTCGTAAATCTCCCACAATATTTAAATCTTATCAATCCACTCAATTAGTGGATCAATTCCACCCACATCACCTTATATCAACTCTATCTCTATTTCAAAATCCATTTTCACTAGTGTGCTTATCTAACCATCTCAACTTCTTAACACTTACATTCCTACCCATTACATACCCTGTGTAGTACAAAAGGCCGCATGGGTAGCAAAAGAGTGAAAACGCGTCTTTGAAAATAATTATTTATTTAAAATAATCATCACGGTGAGTCAGTAGAACCACGATAGCTCCAGAGCTCCTCGGGGTTGAGAAACACATCATGGAGGTAAAAATGGGTATATAAGCCATCACGACCAATTCATTTACCACATTCACTTACCATTATCTTGTTGATTTGAGCTCGACCTACAAGAGGAAATAGCGAGGGTGTAGAATCAAAGACACCATGTGGATTGCGTGAGAGACTACATGAGGCTCCCAATGGATGGACCATAGGTACACAAAGCTCCTTTTTTACCCCGGTCTTTTAAAGCATTTAATTTTTGTTAAAAATTTATGTTTTTAGGCAAAATTAAGGTAAAAAAGAGGGTGTGCTTATGTTTGGGCTTGACGGGCGCATATACACCTATGCAAATAGGGGTGCCTGTACGATGGAAAAGTGACAAGCGAGCATAGGAATCTACAAGTAACCTTTCCTTGCACCCGACCTTCCGAGGTCGTGCCGAGACAATAGGTGGGGATTAAATATGTGTGGGATGGAGACAAGCTAAATGGGAAATCTGATGTCTTCGACGTGCACTAGTGGAAATTGTGAATCTAAGGCAAAAAGGCCCTCCTAACTGAATCTGGTGTAATAGATCGATCGCAAGGATGACTACTCAAGGCTCTAATCAATATCGAGCTCGCGTGATTCGGTCTATAGGTTATGGAATACGTGGAAAATGACCTGGGATAGTTTCGTGTATATCTCTAGATAAGGTCATAGGGTGGATGGTAAATATAATTTACTCTATGGGCAATTCTCTAGCCTAGTCCAGAACTCCTTAGCTTTGTTAGCTCCTGTGTCTAGCAAGGATAACTATTCGATGATGATAGGTGGAAGTGGAGTAGATCTGAATACTAGTGTACGTAGGCCAGCATCTATGTTTGATTCACTTATGGGCTCGTTGGGCTGTGGGATTTGTGGATCACAACCATAAATTTGTATTTGTTGTGGTTCTGCTATGGTCATGTGTGGGATTAATCCCTAATCCCTAATATCCAATAGTCATATGCATTTTCAGCTTCTATATTCAGAATTAATAATTGTGTGATCTTCTCAAGAATATCTTACAGGCGTTTGTGTAACTTGAATTCTCAAGCTGGTATCTATATCTGTGAGAGTGTCTCCTGCGTCTGGCTATGGGACCAAAGGATCACAACCAAAGGTCTGCTCTCTTTCAAACCCTTCTACAGTCATGCGGATATGAATCTAGGGTAATCTGTAGTTTGGTTGATTTGACCAAAATGTGTGTGCTTGGTCGTCTTCTATGTTTAACCCGTGCAGTTGGAAATTGATTTGTTGTAAGTTTACCATTGTTTGGAAGACTTGGATCCTGAGATTCTGATCTATATCAGTTATGGCTATGACGAGATTGGGTTGGGGCATGATTGGCTCGAATACGTATTCCCTGGGCTCTCTAGGTCCCGTGATTGTCATACAAAAGCAATAATGTAAACTAAATGCAGCAAAATAAAATTAACTATGCGAAGTATGTCTATAACATATATAACTTCTATATTTTTTTTTTTTTCTGATGAATTTTATAAATGAATTTGAAAGAGCAGCTATTTTAATACATCTAGAAATTGACAATTAACCTAGTGTGAATTTTTAAAACAAATAAAGTAACCGAGTATAGCTACTTGTCTCGTGCGGTTGTAAAATTTTTCTAAACAATGAAATAACTGATCTAATCTATTTGGAAGACTCTCGATCCTACCTCGAAGTGAGGAAAGAATCATAGTCTCTCGAAACTATCAATCCCCACACTTCCCGACAATATCGAAAGTAAGATTGGTGAAATAAAGTAATTAACTACTCTATTTGATATGATTCTAATTAGAAATTTGAAAGCTAGAACCTGGATTCTGCAGTGAATGCAGTGGCGAATCGATGGTGTGTGTGATCTTGTCCCTCGATGTGATCTCCTCGTTCCTTCATGTTCACATGGATCCGTAAAAGCATGTAATGTTAGCATCAAGTAGATATTGGGACAAAGGCAGCTTAAGATACAGATCGAATATAATGCGAGTAGGAGAGGGATAGCGTAAAAGTACGAGCTTGGCTTAAGCAATTCCTAGCGGGATTTATCATGAGTCATGCAACATAAAACGCCTAAACCTGAAACTATCCTATTTGAAGAACAAAACCTGCAACTTTAATGGCTTCCTATTGAAAACAAACTACTCTACTCCAATGGATTGGATGAAATATCAATAGCACTTGCACAAGATGGATATGTGGCTTCCTAACAGCAAAACAACACTAACTAAGCATGTAATGAAAGAAACTAAGAATTCTAAACAAAATGAAAGACTAATCTATTGCAATGAGAAATTTAGAGGCAAATTTGAGGGGCCATTTTCTTGAGCACAAGCCATCTATTTATAGCATTTGCATTTACCCAAGGTAAAAACCAAATTGATCTCTTAAACTATAAACAATGGCAAAACACTATTCCAAGGAACCAGAATCATTAATGCAAGCCTATGGTGGTGAAAAAAAGCTGGTAAACATTGAAATTTATGTGAGTCGTGTTAAAAGAGCATTCTGGAAAATACGTAAAGGACCGCCGCCCTGAGTAGGGTGGCGGTTTCATAACTGAAGAGCAAAAGGCCAAGAAAAGAGGGGAAAAGAGAAAAACAAAGCACGCGGGGCTAAGTGGGGCATGCGGGATGTTAACACACACTTGGGGAGCTTTTCCGGATCCCGAACACCTTGTGAGGAGACTTGTATCATCATTGGGGTACGTGTTACGTTGTTCCGACAGTGCAGTACCCTACAATTTTGGGTACGTACATATTGCCCCCTCGGAGAAGCGTTTTAGCCATGAAGAGGTGTAAAACGGTGGGTCCGAGTATGGCGGTCCCGAAATGGGAAGTTGGAAGTCATACTTGGTACGTCCGTGTGTCGAAATGATGCCATCCAAAATTCCCGCTTCCTGTAAAACGAAAAGAGAACTCAAGTGCAGATAGACAAGATAGATCGGAAAATAAACGCTAAAATAATGGGAAATGAGGACGTACCATTTGTGCGGGGGTAAGAACTTACCTCCATCGGCGCTCCAAACCTTGAAAAAAACATTCAAAACAAGTCAGGCTGCTATATATATGAAAGTGGGCCCATTTTCCTATTCATTTGTGCGTGTTGATTTGATTGATTTTGAGCTCTGGGACCCACGGTGATGGTTTCTTACGAGAGTAGAGTCAAAACGTTCGTGGTGAGATAGCGATCATGCCTCCGCGTGCAGATCATCGACCCGCGAGATCACAGGTTAGTTTTCCTCAATTTACCATTTTTACCTCCTCAATTTTAAAATGCTAAAATCTTTGTCGTGGGGGTTATTTTTGAAAATGTTAGGTTTAAAAGGTCCATCTAGGGGGTGCCTCTTTGGGTAGGACTTGGTTTAGTTAAAATGGTCCTCTTTTGGTGTTTTTAGGCTTCTTTTAGGGTATAAAACTGCGTGGGTTTCGGGCCACGACCGCCGCCCTACCCAGGGTGGCAGTTACACGATCGCGCGCCTGCAGGCGGCGGTTACAAGACCGTCGCCCTTAAGGCGGTGGTTACGAAACCGCCTCCCTGCTCAGGGCGGTGGTTTTGAAGAATGCCAAAAGAACATCTGTTTGAGATTGTTTTTGCATTTTTAGCATTTCTATGTGTTTTCATGATTTTTCTAATATCACTCAGATGCTAACTTTCTCTGTTTTATGTTTTTTTGGGTGTATGCAGGCGAGGGAGGAGTACATTCGGTGGAGCCGAGAGAGAGTGTGTGACTGGCTCTCAACAGTACTAGATGAACTTTCATAGGTTGAGGAGGACACTCTTTAGAGGGCCGGGATACTACGTATCTCACGCGTTCCACATGTTACACCATCCAGTCACATTCTTTGTGACTTATTCTCCTATTGGGATGCTGATCGAAACACCTTCCGATTACCAGGGGTCCGAGGTGAGTGGACCATCACACTAGAGGATGTTTACCATATCCTGGGGGTCCCGATCATCGGGAGACGACTCACCCTCGAGACAGCAGGTTCACGGGCCCAGATAGCACAGTGGGCTTCCTATATGGGAGATGCAGTCATCTCCACGGGTTTGAAGAAGGGGGTCAGAGTTCGATCTATTCCTAGTTTTCCCATCCCCTTGCTTCGCCAGGCTATTATGGGGATCCTTGCCTCGAGATTGATCGGGGACAAGGAGGAGACACATTCTTATCTTCTTTGGTCCCCCATCATTACACGAGATAGAGGGCCATGGTGGATTTACGCCTAGGTAGCAGACATACTTGGGACTACCTACCATGACTTATACAGGGTAGTCCGTTTACAGGGGCAATCTTTGAGCCACCCGACCCTGGTCATGAGTTGGGTTTACGAGCACTTCATTCCTTATGGTAGAGGTGTAGAGGTGACAAATCCAAGAACTGTGAGGGCAGCAGATGGACAGATATGTCGATGCTCGAGCACCTCATCGCCCGATTGCTTCTCTGACCACCGATGACATGGAGGCCACACCATATCAGACCATGGCAGGTATATGGGGCGAGGAGGCTCTTACTTTGATCTCCTACTCCACCACAGGGCAGCTTATGTGAGTGGGGCGAGTGGAGATACACCCCTTCGCCAAGTTCCAACAGTTTGGCCTACCCTACATGGGCATGCTTCCCGGGTAGCAGCATGTATCAAGAGTCGATTGAGAGGCCGAGAGGCCGAGGGGGTCCGAGGTTGGTCGGTTGTTACTCTGGCGTTCCTTTGCGGCCAGGAGGGTAGTACATGCCCGAGGGAGAGCTGGTGCGCCTTAGGCACCCTTGCTTCGGATTGCCGTGGGTCCTACCCATAGCAGCGATGACCCCATCGACATAGACTCCGAGTCCAAGGAGTTTACAGGGGGAGAGACAGAGGAGGAGACTGAGGAGGACAAAGTGATCCTGAGTGGCATGACACTCAGGATATCATGCAGGTAGAGAGGGCCGAGCAGAGTGCAGAGAGAGTTACTCTAGTTTCAGAGGAGCCACTCTCCCAGGGCCATGGTGGGGAGGATGAGTCCGTTGTAGACGCCACATTGCTCCACCATGGGGGAGCACCTCACCATCGGCGGCATCATGGCAGTGCTTGACCCTAGAGATCCATCCTGGAGGCCTGGTGATCGAGTAAGTTACCATCCTTCCTTTTAATGTTTGTTTTTAATTAAGATTTCCTTAGTTGCTATCTCTCCTTTTGTTTGCTCTTGTATTTTATCTCTTGTTTTGTTTCAAATTTGTTTTCTCCTTTTTTTGCAGAGACCACCGATGAGTGGTGAGCCCTGATTCGCAGAGTATGCACGGATACCCTGATGATCCCCATGGAGAGGACCCACGCAGAGTTATTTGTGGACGCTGGGGAGCCCTCAGGAGTTGGTAGACACACTGACATCTTTGCCCCAGTCTGGCATGTGGCCAGGATGGTATCGACTCTCCGCACGGAGCTAGCGGGGTATAGGACAGGTGAGCACCTGATGAGGAGTCATTCTCGTGGCGAGACTGCGGCTGCCCCTTGGGATCTTGAGCCCTCCGTGCACTCAGAGCGCCGGCATAGCCAGAGTCCTAGGCGCGGGCATGCACCTTTGAAGGGGTCTCATAGGGGTTGAGAAGCCACTTGGCTCTCCTAGATTTTGTATGATATATTCTTTTGTATATCCCGGGCTCTTTGAGCGTTTTGACCATGCTTAGCGCATGATGGCATTATACAGAATTTTATATATATATATATATATATATTTTTTGGATTAGACTTTTGGCATTCATGGCTTTGTTTCCTTTCCAGTTTCCTCATGTAAATTATGATGTTATGCATGTATGCTCTTTAGAATGTATGCAATGGAGAACAAATGATACAAATGTTTTACTTTCTTTTTGTATTTCATGATGCTGATATATGATAATGTAGATACAATGTGATTTTGAATCTTAGTTTCTGTAAGCAATTTTGGATACTTCATATTTGTTTTGGCAAAGTGGTGAAGAAAAACCGGTATGATGAGTAAACAGACCTGCCCCTCTCCTAACTCCACACAACTAGTAAGATGCGAGGGCTCATCACCGAGAGCTAGAAAGGGCACAAGCTATGAAATGTGTTGAAATGATATTGATGAAAGATAGACAAAGCTTTAGCGGAACCAAATTAGGATGCTACAAGCCCACTCCACTCGAGTGACTTCATAGTTTTGGGATGCAACTTGCTTTGCGGTTTATCTAGACTTAGATCCGTAGATGGCCACATGGTAGACAAAATCTAGGTTTTTAGGATTTTTAATTCTCTTGGAATTTTGGACATCTGATTCATTTGTTTTTGACTCAAGACTTCAAGATTTGAATTGTTTGTCTATGACCTTTTATGTTTGTTTGTCAAGAGGACCCCCTACACCTTGCCCCATGCTACTAGTAAGAAGCATGGGTTTATCACCATAGGCAAGGCATAGGCGAGTAAGGGCATTTCCATCCTTTCCCAACCCTACGTCACTAGTAAGAGATGCAAGCTCATCACCGAAGGTTGGTGGGGCAAGGAAATGTGTAAATTTAAAATTTTCTATTTGATCTATATTTGACTTGTTTACTTGAGCAAAATGTCAGTGTGTTCTTATTTCCAAAGAGATATACATACGAGATAGATGTGACACCATGAAGCTTCAAGAACATACCATGAGGCAAGACACCCATCCTAAGAAGAAACCAAAATGAGAATAAACCCGCAGATCTTGGCATGGTTATCGTTAAGACATTGTCATATCTAGCTTTATTTGATGAAATGATTCCGAAATAGTTTGATGATATCATGGAAATAGAGAAGTATAATTAGAGTGTTTATGCCAACAACATCATGAGTTTGTAATGAATTGCTTTGAGAACAAATTCCTTGATCACAATTTTTGTACGAAACAAGTGGACAAAATGATCCTAATCTATATGAAGATGCAATGTAGATATAATTATACAAGTAGTGCTAGCTACTTACGCGTAGAATCGTTTGAGGTGCAGGGAATTGACTGTTTCACCAAATTCCTCACCTTCCAAAGTACATAGGAGATATGCACCGTTTCCGTAGTCCTTCATGACTCGGTATGGGCCCAACCATTTGGGCCGGAACTTCCTTCCTTCGCCGGTCTTTTTATTGATCTAGTTGTCTAGCCTTAGAACTAGATCACCTTCATATATGTCGCGTTCATAGACCTTTTTGTTATACTACCGACACATCCGGTCAGCATAGACTCTGTGCCGTTGTTCAACATCTAACCTAGCTTCATCTAGGATTTCTAGTTGGGAGAGACGTGCTTCTCTATAAGCGTCCTCATCCGTAATCCTTGTAATGAAATGCGAAGACTCGGGTATTTCAACCTCAAGCGGGAGAATTGCTTCGCCCGAATACTAGCGAGAAAGGAGTCACTCCTGTTGGTGTCCTTATTGAGGTTCGGTGGGCCCATAAGGCCGGATATAACTTTAAATGCCAATCTCGTTTGTTTTCTTTCACTGTTTTAAGGAGAATGGATTTTAATGTTTTGTTTGTCGCCTCAGCCTGTCCATTGGCTTGAGGGTAATACAAGGAGGCTGTATGATGGCTTATTTTAAATTTATTGCATAATTCGTAAACTTTGTCATTCTTAAAAGAAGTCCCATTATCTGAGATAATGACTTGCGGGACACCGTACCTGCAAATGATTTGGTTCAAAATGAACTTGGCGATTACAGAACCTGGTACAGTAGTAAGAGGCATAGCCTCTACCCACTTGGTAAAATATTCGGTGGCCGTGATTATAAAATTATGGTTGTCTATAGACGAGGGAGAGAATTTCCCTATTAAATCTAGGCCCCACGTAGAAAAGGGCCATGGAGTAGCGATTGGTTGTAGATTTTGTGCCGGCATGTGAATCTCATGAGAGAATTCTTGGCATTTATGACACCTTCATACAAACTCTATTGCGTCGTGCTCTAGAGTGGGCCAGAAATAGCCCATTCGATGTATCTTACGAGTGGTGGCATGGCCACCGAAGTGGCCTCCACACATTCCGCTGTGAGATTCATGGAGAATCTTCTTGGATTCTTCTGTGTCGATGCATCTTAGAAGCATTCCATCAAACACTTTTCGATAGAGGACTTGCTCTATAATGACGTATTTTGTTACGATGATGCGTAACCGCCTTCTTTGTTGCGGAGTAGCACCTTTTGGATATGTATGGTCCATGATATAATTAATGATATCAGTGTACCAAGGACACTTAGAGATAGAAGGTTGGGTTTCGACGTAGTATACGCACTCATCTGGAAAGTCCAGATCTACTAGATCGCCTCCGTCTAATGGATTATCAGCTAACCAATCTGTGATGATTTGTCCATTAACCGACTTCTGATTTACGAATGTTAATTCAAATTCACCCATTAAGGTTATAAAGCGCCCAACCTTTTTAGACAAGGACCCTTGTATGAGGAAAGTTTGTAAATGGTTTGTTTTTACAATGACCTTTGTTTCTTGATTTAACATGTAACGTCTTAAGCGTTTTGTTACAAAGACTATGGTTAGGCATTCTCGTTCCGCTTGTGTGTAGCGTGTTTCATAGTCAAGCAATGTTCGGCTGATGAAATAGATTGCACGTTCTTTATTGTCATCATCTTCTTGAAGCTAGATATACAAAGCAAGCGAGACATTGGTGGCTCGCGAATATAAAATTAATGGGTGATCCGGCTTAGGTGGCATTAGCGTAGGTGGTGATAACAAGAAACGCTTAACTGCGTTGAAAGCTTCATTGCAGTCTTCGGTCCAATCAATGCTATAATCTTTCTTGAGTAGATTGTTGATTCAATGAATGGCAAAACTTAAGTCTGGGATGAATCACCGGATCGCACCAAGTTTTCCGAGAAATGATCTGATTCCAGATTCATCCGAAGGTGGGACCATTTCAAGAACAGCCTTAATTTTGGTTGGGTCAACATCGATCCCGCATGATGATATAATGTAACCTAGGAGCTTCCCTCCTGTCACACAAAAGACACATTTTTCTAGATTTAACATGACTCTGTATTCTATCAGACGTGAAAGAATGACGTGAGGCACTTCCGGATGGTCACAATGCTTCTTGGCCTTGGCCAACAAGTCATCTATGTAGGATTCCACAATTTTATGATTAAGATCATGAAATATATACGTCATAGCCCGTTGTTGGTATGTAGCGCCGGCGTTCTTGAGACCGAATGACATAACAAAGATAAAGAATAGGTTCCCAAGGAGTTATAAATGTGGTTTTAGCTTGGTCTTGTTCAGATATTTCGATTTGATTGTATCCCGAGAATCCATCCATGAGAGACAAAAGCTCAAATCCAGTTGTTGCATCAACAATGACGTCTATGGATGGTAATGGGAAGTTGTCTTTAGGACATGCTTTGTTAATGTCTCGGAAGTCTATGCAGATGCATATCTTTCCATTCTTCTTGAGAATCGGAATGATATTAGATACCCACCGAGAGTAATCGACTATTTGATGAATCCTACTCGGAGTAGCTTTATTACCTCCTCTTTTACCATGAGATCTACCTTGGGTTTCATTGGTCTCGATTTTTGCTTAACCGATTTTGCATCTGATTTAGTGACGAGGTTGTGTACTGTAATGTGGGGTGAAACTCCTATCATTTCATTATAATTAAATGCAAACGCCTTCTAATGTTCCTTGAGGATCCGAGTGTGTATTTCTACTTCTAATGGAGTTAACGAGGATCCTAACTTTGATATCCTTGGTTCATCTTCCGTTCCGATGTTAATATCAATTATTTCTTCGCTTAGAGAAGCGTTACCTTCTTCAAACTCAAAGCGGGGTTGGGGTAGCTCCAGCTCGTCTCCATTCTCGACCGTGTATATGTTGAGTTCCTTTTGTGGGGGAAGTTTTGTCATGGGATTCCCGTAATAGGAAGATGAATGCGGGATCAAAGATAAATCTAATGCGTGATGGGTGAGATGTAAGGCCACATAGGCGTTTAAGAAATCAAGAGTGGTCAGTATCACTATCGATGTGGTATAGGATAGAAAATTTGTTTTCATTTCCATTTAAAAGAGGATTTGACATTGTTTTTATCAATGGTTCATCACGAAGGGATACCATGAAACGGGTATCCTCTAACTTACTTGTTTGGAGTAAAGCGTGCCGAGGTTGCTATTGAATCAGCGAGAAGATTTTGTTCGTGTGGGATTGCTTTAATTGATATGAAGTCAAATTCCTTGCTTAAATTTAATACAGCCATTTTGTAGAGTTGTAAATGCTCAGCTCTGGTTTCATATACTTCAGAGACTTGGTTTGCTACCAATTGTGAGTCTCCTAACACTCTGATGTTATCAACATCGATTCCCTTAGCTAGGATGAGGCCAAGGAGAAGGGCTTCATACTCGGTCCCATTGTTAGTGCATTCGAATTTTAGCTTAAAGGCAAATGGTAGGACTTTTCCCAAGGGAGAAGTAAGGATTACACCTGCCCTGACCTCCGTAACGACATCTAGCTCCATCAAAATGGAGAGTCCAATACTTAGCTGGGCACATGGATTTGGGACACTTGTTTTGTTAACGTTCTCTACTTCTATCATGTAGAGATCCACTACTAGAAGAGAGCCAACACCTAGGGTGCACCCCATGCCTACAGAATCAAATGGTAGGAACATTGGTAGATCCTGTTCTAGTAATTCAACAATTTTTGCAGTAGTTCCTAATGATATTGTTTCTATAGTGTTAGCCTCATCTTTGGGGGCTAGGGTTGCCTTGGCTAGGCTCATAGTTTTGAGATCTGTCATAGGTACCAACTTTTCTTCTGGTTTTGCGTCGGTAGGTTTATTAAGTTGGTTCGTTGGGAGTTCAAACTCCGAGTGTATGCCTGGTCTTTTCTTTAGGTTAGCCAGGTGTACATCGAATGGTTTTGGATCACCTTTGGCTATGAACACCTTTCCTAAATGCAAGAATCTTACTTCTTGAAATAGCGTAGAAGGGATTGCCTTCATACGGTGTATCCATGGTCGGCCAAGGATCATATTATAGTTAGTTTCCCGATCTATAATATAAAACTCAGTTAGGATTGTTTTGGGTCCTAAGGTGACCAGTAGTATTATAGTTCCAATTGAAGTGGCTTTAAGGCTGTCATAGCCTCTTAGCGTATTTCAAGTCGTGGAACAATTGGTTTCTCCATACCCTAGCTTTTGAAGGAAAGAAAAAGGGACTATGTTAACTGCTGCCCCATCATCAACCATCGCACGTTTCACATAATTGTTATAGACCCACACCTGCAAGTGTAAGGCCAAATCACCTTGGCGCGTAATCTCAGTGTCTGTGGGCATTTTGTTTATTTTGAATATGAACTTGGTGTCCCTATATGGCTTCCCCAGAGGATGGATATCAAATTCTATATGATTTACCTGTGTTTCGGGAGGAGGAGTGATGCTAATTAGATGACCTAAACCCAATGCTTCTAAAAGAGTAGCCCCGTGAGCAAGGGAATTCTTTAATAAATCCAAAAAGGAGATCGTGAGAAGGTTTTTGTTAGATCATTAATTAAATCATAAGCACCTACGGGTTTTGTTAATACTTGTTGGATATTGCCTGCTTTCTAGCGAGTAGCTTGGACTTAGCTGAGAGGAATGCTCTCGTGTCCTTATTACAGCTTCTACGGGTAGTTCGGCATCTAACTCCACTAAACCGACTATCTTAAGTCGTGGCTGACTTCCTAATTGTGGCGCAACTAATGGATTTAGCGAAGTTGAAGCTTCATGATCATTGTTTCCTGCAATTACACCCTTGTTTGTCCCACTTGGATTTAACTTGTTATTGTTGTGATTTGGGAGCGGATCATTGAAGATCTTGAGGGGTGCATTTTGAGGGGAAACTGCCCCTATAAAAGTATTTGGCGCTGGTGAGGCAGGATCTGCCAAGAACATATCTATGAAAGGTTGTCTTTGTTCTTCTGGCAAACGTTACATGAATTTATTGTAGTCACGGTATGTTCTAGTGTCATGGCCTCGGATTTTGTGAAAACCACAATAGGAGTTAGGATTGTAATTCCTAGTTTGTTGGCTCGGTGTATATTGTGGCCTAAAACTTTGATCGAACCGTTGCCTATTAAAGTTTTGCGTTTGTTGTTTTTGGTTTGAGTTTTGGTTTTAATACCTAGTTGAATTTTGATTTGGATCCCGTGTAGGGCTTCATCATTGTTGTTGTTGTTGTTGTGGATGATTACAATCCACTATGTTGATTGTTGGAGTAAAGTTATTGTTTCGTGGATGAGTAAAATCCATTGTTGTTGTGGATGATTAAAGTTCTAGCCTGATCAGTTACTCCATCCGTTATCACTCCGTAATTTTTGTTAAGAATTTTAGGTCCTTGATTGACATTCGTGGTAGTAGGATAAGTTGTAGTGTTTTGGTTGGAGGTGATTAACCTCCTGTTTACTCCATATGTCTTGCGACCACTATCAATTGCCGCTTGATCTATTCGGAGAGCACTCTCAAGTAATTCATCGTAAGTTCTTAGTGGGAACTTCTGGACTTCTTCCTTCACCTCTCTGCTGAGAGAATGAAGGAATAGATCACATAGTTCCATCCGATCCATGTTCGGAGCACTTGCCGAAGAATAGAGAACTATGCGCCACCTCTGGATGAAATGGGTGACATATTCATTGTGTTCTTGTTTAATGTGCAAGAATTCCCTTATTCCTATCCTTAATAGTTTGTTCATGTCAAAGGCCTTGATGAACTCTGACACGAGTTGCTTGAACGAATGGATGGAAGCTTAAGGTATTCTATAATACCAATCGAGAGCGATGCCCTCCAAAGTTTTGGGGAATATTTTAGCAACAACCCCATCCCATGGGAGTAGTTCTCGAGATGGTCTGTAGCGTAAGCTTTGATATGTGCATTCAGATCTCCCTCACCTTTGTATTTGGGCAAATCAAGAAGAGGTCTTGGAAGCATGACGCTTCGTATGGTGAAATCTAAGGGCTCTTTCAAGTATTCTGAATATGTCCCTATCACATAGGTTTTGACCATTAATGGTGCCTGTTGAGGGAGTGGAGGTGGAATGGGTTGTTGATATGGCGTTGCATATGCATTGGTAGGAGCATAAGGGAACCCCTGTGGTTGAGTAAAAATATCAGAGAGGAGAACATATCCCCTTGTGGTGATTTGGAGTACATGTTTAAGTATGAAGGGGTATTGTCCAAGAATGGATTATTTTGTACTAGACCGGGAGGTATTGGAATGGTGTTAGAAACGGTGGTTCTAATCAGCATTTGTTGTGAATACTGAGGGGTCACACCTAACGTACCTATTCCTATGAGGAGGTCTATTTGGCTAGGTTTGGAATTTCCTGCCTACATGAGTTGAGAATGGTGATTTGCCTGGGCAAGTTCTAACCCTCTCACTTTTTCTACTAATGTTGAAATGACTTCATTTGGTGAAGTCACGGTGTTTTGCCTTAGCGGCGTCTGTTGTATATCATGGTGTTGTATAGGCATGTGATATCCTGCTATGAACTGATCATTACCCTGCTAAGTTTCCCAAGGGCATTTCCGTATGCGGTGGCATGGAAGGATTTCCTTGAAAAGAGACCTCGGGTTGTGTTTGTAAACCTCCTATAGGTGGGTACATACTTTGAGAACGTTGTTCATTCTTGGCATAACGTACCGAATGTTCATCATCTAAACCCAGGTATGGGTATGATTCTCTACTAATTTGTGGTCTAAGTAGTACCTGAGGAGATGAACTAGACTCTCCTCTAAGGGTCATATTATTCGAGCCTGAAGGCTCTGTTTGTTGTATTTGAGCGAGTTGATCCAACTCCTCTGTTTGGAAAGATGAGCTATATCGACCCTTGGAGTTTGTGTTGATAACTGGTTAGTTGAGTAATTGTCACCCCATACTGAGAGCGAGGGTGATGATTGTCCATTCAGTTGAGCATAGTATGCCTCAAGACCTAAGAGAGGCCTACCATATGCATCGAATCCCGACATATTCGGGGGGTATATGAATACCCATGCAGAATAATGGGAAGGAGTGAAGGTGATAGTGAAAGCTAATGAGATAGTAAAGATGAAAGAGTCGTTTTAATTTAAAAGAACCAATAGAAATCGACTCCAAGCCGAGAGTAGAAAGTTCACGTCGGGTTCACCAATTTTGTTGGTGAAGCTGATGTGAAGGCTAATGAAGTGGAAAAGATGAAAAGTATACTAATTTGGAAGAACACGTAATAATATGACTCCGAACTAGAAAGTAGGAAGTTCACATTGGGTTCACCAATTTTGTACGATGGAAAAGTGACAAGCGAGCATAGGAATCTACAAGTAACTTTTCCTCGCACCCGACCTCCCGAGGTCGTGCCGAGACAACCAGTGGGGATTAAATATGTGTGGGATGTAGACAAGCTAATTGGGCAATCTGATGTCTTCAACGCGCACTAGTGGAAATTACGAATCTAAGGCAAAGAAGGCCCTCCTAACTTGAACTAGTGTGATAGATCGATCAAAGAAGGATGATTGCTCGAAGGCTCCAATCAATATCGAGCTCTGGCGTGATTCGGTCTATAGGTTGTGGAATACGTGGAAAATGACCTGGGATAGTTTTGTGTATATCTCCAGATAAGGTCATAGGGCGGATGGTAAATATAATTTACTCTATGGGCGATTCTCGGCCTAGTCCGTAACTCCTTCGCTTTGTTAGCTATGTGTGTCTAAAGCAAGGATACTGTTCGATGATGATAGGTGGAAGTGGAGTAGATCGAATACTAGTGTACGTAGGTCAGCATCTATGTCTGATTCACTTATGGGCTCGTTGGGCTGTGGATTTGTGGATCACAACCGTAGATTCGTATTTGTTGTGGTTCTGCTATGGTCATGTGTGGGATCAATCCCTAATCCCTAATATCCAATAGTCATATGCCTTTTCAGCTTCTATATTCAGAATTAATAATTGTGTGATCTTCTCATAATATCTTACAGGCGTTTGTGTAACCTGAATTCTCAAGTTGGTATCTATATCTATGAGAGTGTCTCCTACGCCCTGGTCATGTGGGACCAAAGGATCACAACCAAAGGTCTGCTCTCTTTCAAACCCTTCTACAGTCATGCGGATATGAATCTAGGGTAATCTATAGTTTGGTTGATTTGACCAAAATGTGTGTGCTTGGTCATCTTCTATGTTTAACCCATGCAGTTGGAAGCTGATTTGTTGTAAGTTTACCATTGTTTGGAAGACTTGGATCCTGAGATTCTGATCTATATCAGTTATGGCTATGACGAGATTGGGTTAGGGCACGATTGGCTCGAATACGTATTCCCTGGGCTCTCTAGGTCCCGTGATTGTCATACAAAAGCAATAATGTAAACTAAATGTAGCAAAATAAAATTAATTATGCGAAGTATGTCTATAACATATATAACTTCTATATTTTTTTGTTTTCTGATGAATTTTATAAATGAATTTGAAAGAGCAGCTATTTTAATACATCTAGAAATTGACAATTAACCTAGTGTCGAATTTTTAAAACAAATAAAGTAACCGAGTATAGCTACTTTCTCGTGCGGTTGTAAATCTATTCTAAACAATGAAATAACGATCTAATCTATTTGGAAGACTCTCGATCCTACCTCGAAGTGAGGAAAGAATCATAGTCTCTCGAAACTATTAATCCCCATGACTTCCCCGGCAATATCGAAAGTAAGATTGATTGAAATAAAGTAATTAACTACTCTATTTGATATGATTCTAATTAGAACTTTGAAAGCTAGAACCTGGATTCTGCAGATCGGTGGTGAATCCGATGGTGTGTGTGATCTTGTCCCCTCGGTGTGATCTCCTCGTTCCTTTGTGTTCACGTGGATCCAGAAAAGCATGTAATGCTAGCATCAACAAGTAGATATTGGGACAAAGGCGGCTTAAGATACGGGTGATCGAATACAATGCGAGTAGGAGAGGGATAGCGCAAAGTACGAGCTTGGCTTATGCAATTCTTAGCGGGATTTATTATGAGTCATGCAACATAAAACGTCCGTAACACGAAACTATCATGTTTCAAGAACAAAACCTGCAACTTTAATGGCTTCCTATTGAAAACAAACTACTCTACTCCAATGGATTGGATGAAATATCAATAGCACTTGCACAAGATGGATATGTGGCTTCCTAACAGCAAAACAACACTAACTAAGCATGCAATGAAAGAAACTAAGAATTCTAAACAAAATGAAAGACTAATCTATTGCAATGAGAAATTTAGAGGCAAATTTGAGGGGCCATTTGCTTGAGCACAAGCCATCTATTTATAGCATTTGCATTTACCCAAGGTAAAAACCAAATTGATCTCTTAAACTATAAACAATGGCAAAACACTATTCCAGGGAACCAGAATCATTAATGCAAGCCTATGGCGGTGAAAAAAGCTGGTAAACATTGAAATTTACGTGAGTCGTGTTAAAAGAGCATTCTAGAAAATGCATAAAGGACCGCCGCCCTGAGCAGGGTGGCGGTTACAGGACCGCCACCCTGCTTAGGGCGGCGGTCACGAGACCGCCGCTAGGCAGGGCGGCGATTTTTCAGAACTGAAGAGCAAAAGGCCAAGAAAAGAGGGGAAAAGGGAAAAACAAAGCATGTGGGGGCTAAGCGGGGCATGCGGGATGTTAACGCACACTTGGGGATCTTTTCCAAATCCTAAACACCTTGCGAGGAGACTTGTATCATCATTGGGGTACGTGTTACGTTGTTCTGACAGTGCAGTACCCTTCAATTTTGGGTACGCATGGTGCCCCTATGCATTCTTGGTTTTCCTTTTTTTTCTTGTTACGGGAGAGCAGGTTTGTGTTGGTGCACATAGGGTTGTGCCCATACACCATTGGGCAGGTTTTGCTAAGGTACATTTGTGCTGATGCACAAAGGGGTGCGCTTATGTACCATTTTGTTGGTTTGTGTGTGCACACTTGTACTAGTGCACAAAGGGGTGCGCCTATGTAATTCTTCCCTTATTTTTGATTTTATTTAATTATTTATTTAGTAGAGCGTGAGCACATTTGTGTTGGTGCGCAAAGAGGTATGCCATTGCACTATTTGCCAAGGTTGTGCATGGGCACACTTGTGTTGGTGCACAAAGGGGTGCGCCCATGCACAAAAACATTTTTAGCATGTTTTTAGAAGAAAATGAAGGATTTTAGAAACCCCGAATGGTAAAAATAGATGAATTATAAAAAATAAAATAATTTGATGACAAACTAGAGAATAATATGCTAGAATAGAGGAATAAGATCGTAATAAATGACCTTATTGGCTCCGCAAGTAGATTTCGACACATAGAGACGTGGGGGCGACAAGGGTGGCTCCGGGCCTATAAGGCGTCATTTAGCCGTCAGATTTGATTTCTTTAGACATCACCTTGGAGGTTGTTGATTTATCCTACTTGGCCCATATGCCACAGATTACCTTAGATCATGGTTTGCTCACACTCTACCCGAGAAGTGGTGGAGTGAGAGTCGGACCTTCCATATTCATCTTGGTGAGATGAGCGTTACATTAGAGGATGTATGGTGGATCCTATGAGTCCCTATCTAGGGTCACCTGATCACCTACGATGGTCATTGGGATCGCATTCAGCGATGGATAGTTGAGTTGTTTGGAGTGGCAGACATACCATATCAGGGTATGCCAATCTTTATTAAGAGGTGCATGACCGATCAATGGCTAGGAAAAGTACCTGTGTTCTTGTTAGCTCTTGTTAGTGACATATTGTTGCCTGACAAGACTAGTGCATGATTCCCTCTAGGTCTCATTGAAGTGATTTATGACCTGCTTCAGGGAGAGGTGTATTATTGGGGTCAGTGTATATTGGCTCATTTATACCCGGATTTACACCTAATAGCTTATCACAGGACATAAAGGTCATTGGGTCCTGGCACTTTATTACAAATATGGGCTTGGGATCACATTGCAATAGGTCACCCTGCAGGAGGTTTGAGAGCTCAATTTCTTAGAGAGCCATCTGTCGTGAGTCGGGTCTTGGTTAAGAATGAGGTTCGTAACCACCTGGGGGACATGTGACTACTACAAACGAGAGTTTGATGAGGTATATTTGCATATGATCACATAACATCCCTAAAGGTTTTACCAGTGGCCTCAGGATGTTGTTTAGTTGAGTACTAGTATTATGGATCATTTCATTCTTGGGAGCAGGGACTATGTCTTGAGTGGTATAGAGTGGACAGGGTCCAGCGTTAGTTTGGTCTCATCCAAGGGATTCTTGGTGATGAGATGTGGTATGCACGTAGATTAAGAGAGGTCTTCCACATGGGTCCTCGGATCAGCCGGGTCAAGTGCACACTAACTTTTTACAGTAGCTCCGCATCCTTTCGTACAATGGCACATGACACGGTGGATCCTAGGACAACCCCAAATTATACAGCATGGTATGTGACAGTTATGCCACATAGATTGATTATACCACATGAGTTATTGGATACATAAATGTAGGGGGGATAGGGCCCAGATCCATAGGCACATGCAGGTCCACATGGAGGACCGCATATAGGGGTAACAATGTACCAAGTGCTAATACAATAGCAGGAAGTGATGCAGGAACCTCCATCACCCCTTCACGCGAGTCCACGACATAGTCCATCAGGAGGTGGAGGAGACAGCAAGTGTGGTGAGGATGTGGAGGAGGATACTCATGATATACATGATATACCGGATATACAATATACACATGCTATATATGATACACAGGCTGATGAGTAGGTGGATGCCTTGCAACAACAATTACAGTAGGTGACAACTCTACAGCTCTAGATGGCATCTAAGAGGGATCATGTCGTTATAGAGAGAGAGAGACCAAGTTATCATATATAGGGATCAGCTTGTGATAGAGCAAGATCAGGCTAGGACAGAGAGAGTACAGGCCCTTACTGAGAAATATCATGTGATAACAGATAGTCTACGGCTCTACAAGAGAGAGGGATCGGGCTATAACAGATAGGACCTGTGGTGGCTGAATAGGATCAAAGGTCAATAGAGCGTACACATGTTCAAGCAGACATAGCCAGAGTGACAAGAGAGTGTGATGCTATACTGCGAGCATCCTCAACATCTTGGCTGTCGAATATACTAGTAGATACGATGAGAGCGAGTGGCGAGGCTTATTATTACAAGGAATTGTACCACCAAGTCATTCCTAAGAGACAGAGGGCTACTCCTTTTGACCAGTTAGACGTCATCACATCCAAGTCTAGATTTCAAAGGACTTCATGACCAGCCAAATCGGCCTAGCAACCTACAATGCAACAGAGCGGAGTGGCCTCGATGGACCATCACATCGTAACCTCCTCCTCGGGACCCTAGGCTAGGTAGTCCCAAAGAGGGTGAGAGTCGTGGCTAACTCTCTTATTGATATACTAAATGTATTTTTTTGAAGTATCACCTTGATATGAAGGCATAATTTTATATGGATGTATATTTACTATTTTTTACCATGCCTCGTGATGAAGGCATTTTTTTGTACAAATGTACATTATATAGTTTTTTTATCATGCCTCATGATGAAGGCACTTTTTTGTATAGATTCCTATGATGGCTCATTTTATTAGATGTACTTTTGAGACACACTATTTTGTACACGGATATGTATATTTTTTATGATGTATGATGATAGATGGATTACCAATGTATCGCATGTTATTTATGAGATATCATGTTTAGTATATATGTTTTTAAATTTGTATCACATGTTAGATTTATGAAATAGAATTAGTTGATGTCATGTATGCTAATGAGATACTTTGAGTAAAACATGTTTTTATTTTTTATATTGGTGTGGGGAGGATAAATTTTTGATCATGCGCAACCCCTCTTGCCCCATTGGTGATACGGTATTTGATGATTAGCTTCAGTATAAATGTGTGATGTAAACCTAGAATTTATTGATATATGATGTATAGATGTGATGGTTATATCTAATATGATGATGAAGTGATAACACAATGTACAAGTAAACAATTAACCAACACAAGTTTAAACAAATCTAATCAAAGCAACACATTTATTTACAAGTATGCCAAATAAAATGAACTCAATGCAATGCAACACGAGACTAAAATAACCTTTAATCTAAGTAATCAAGTGAATCCAATTTAAAATACACAATACGAAAAAGAAATGCAACTAAAAACCATACAAACCAACAACTAAAAGTAAGCAAACTACTACTTTATTTTTGTGGGACAATTTTGGGACGTTTTTTGTTGTTTTTGGTTTTATCTCTAAGAAAATTTTCTATTGTTTTGGAGTTTTCTACGAATCATGTTTGAATGTTTTGATTTTTCCAAGGGAAATATTTGTATGTTTTGGGGTTTTCAAACATTATACGATTGTTTTTACATTTTCTAAATAGTTTTTTGAAGTGAATGCGCAAAGAAATGAAGAAACGTGGATGCCCCCAGCGTTAGATGGGATGTACAAGGGTAGAATGCCACGTGGTATATGCCAGAAGTGATGCTGCTAAGTTTACCCCAGCATGAGATGGTTCATTCAAATTTAAATTCTTCACATTCCAAAAGGTTGAATTAGTCATATTAGGGAAAAGAGGGGTAGGCTCACAAGGGACTCAAAAAAGGAAAAGACTAGCTTAGGACAAAGTTTTTGTATTCCTAATCCCGAAATGGTTGTGAACAACGGACCCTCCTTGGGTGCCGAAACAGATTCCACCAAAGGACTTGTCCAAAGCACCACCATTGTGTGGTTTTCACTATTAGACACACTTGTTTATTTATATTTTTCTCTTTCTATTTTTATACTTCTTTTCTTTTCTCGATATTCTATAGACCCCATACTTAAGCATGAAGCACTTAAGATGCATTGCGTTCATGGTTTCTCGAAGATCTTGACCATCGCATGGGCTAGCTTATAGGCACTTGAACTGAACTTGGTAACCTCAACATATGGTCCTAGCCAATTGGGTTCAAATTTCCTTTTCTTTTTACGGTCCTTATTGGTGTTCTTCTGATTCTCTTTTAACACCAAGTCCAACACCTCAAATTGACGAGGTATGACTCTTTTATTGTAGCTTCACCACACTTGATCCTGATACACTTTAAGGTGATTGAGAGCGTGAAGTATTTTCTTGTCTAATAGCTCTAACTCGTTAGTCGAGCTACTTTGCTTCAATAAGGTAGTCCTTTAGCTCGATATGCAAAGAAGGGATCTCAATCTCTAAAGGTAGTACGTCCTCTATGCCGAATACTAAGGAGTATGGAGTGGCACTGTGGGGGTGCGGATAGAAGTTTTGAATGCCAGAGGGCAGGGTGAATTTGTAGATGTCATTCATGGCCTATCTTGTTCACCATCTTCTCCATAATGTGAATTAGGGTTTTATTGGAGGATTGGCTTTCCCATTACCTTGAGGGTAATAGGGGTTGAGAACTTAAGGGAGATTTAAAAGCATTTGCAGAGTGCTTTCACTATTTTATTCTTAAATGGCTTACCATTATCAGTTATAATAGTCGAAGGGATACCATATAAAAAAATGATATGGTTCATGATAAATTTAGAGGTTTAGGCACCTTCAACATAGGAGAGAGGAATAGCCTCTACCCATTTCGTAAAGTATTCAGTTGTAGTAATGATGAATTTATGACCATCTGAAGAGACATGGTTAAGTTTCCCTAATAGATCGAGACCCCACTTTAAGAACGGTCAAGGGGTTGTGACAAACTACAAGGATTGTGCTTTGGTGCATGTATGAAGTTGTCATACTTTTGACAATCCATATATTTCTTCACATGGTCACATCAGTCATGCTCCATGGTAACCCAATAGTAGCCTACTCTGAGTATTTTCTTTGCAAGTACGATCCCATTAGTATGAGCCCCACAAATGCCTTCGTGCACCTCTTCAATTGTTTAGATAGATTCATCTAAACTTAAACATCACAACAAATTCCCGTTGTATCCTCGGCGGAAGAGGGTGCCCCCAAGTAGGGTATAACTAGTTATACGTTGGATGAGGGTGTGTTTTTCAACATGATAAATTTTAGTGGGAAAGGTTCCATCATGGAGGTAATTAAATATTTCAGCATACCATGGGGAAAAGGGACCAACAACATCACACACCATACAGGAATCTGGTATGTCATATGTCGGTGTTCTTAGATTTTCTACAAAGAATGGCATATCATTGTTCCCTAGTAGAATACTCAACATGGATCCTACTATAGCCATAGCATTAGCTGCTCTGTTTTGTGTTCTTGGTATTTTCTCAAATTTTATCTCGCTTTCGAAGAAATCCTTTAAGGAATCGACCATTCTTTTATATGGAAGTAACTTTTCATCCTTGACCTTGTATTCATCTGTGACTTGTTTGATAATAAGCATTGAATCACCAATGCAATTAACTCATCTGATATCTCATTTGATAGATAGCTTCATCCCTGTAATGAGATATTCATACTCCATTATATTATTCATACATGGGAATCCAATTTGCAAGGCTTGGGGAATCAAGTCTCTTGTAAGAGTGATTAACACAACTCTAGCACCTAAACCAAGAAAGGTAAAGGAGCCATCAAAGTATAGTTGTCAAATAATAGATTCCTTAAGGTACATGATGGATGCATTTGGTAGCTCCAGGCTCAAGGGTTTTGTACCTAGTATCGAGCTTCTGCTAGAAATTGTCCTTTATCGACTTTTTGATGCACATACTCAATGTCAAACTCACTTAATAAGATTATCCAATTAGCCATCTTTCCAGTTAGGGTGGGTTTTGACAACAAGTATTTTAAAGGATCGACCTTTGAAATAAGCTTGATTTTATTCTTGAGCATTTAGTGACGTAGCTTCTGGAAAGTAAACACAATAGCTAGGAAAGCCTTCTCGATCTACATATAATTGAGCTCATATATTATCAATGTTATGCTTAATTAGTAAATAGTGTTTTCTCTCTACTCTTTATCATATTGGGCCAACAATGCCCTAATTACAAAATGTGTAGTAGAGATGTAATGAAACAAGGGTTCTCCTATCGTGGGCGGCATGAGAATGGGGGTTTAACCAAGTATTCTTTTAGTAAAGTAAACACTTGCTATTGTTCTGGCCCCTGAGTGAAATTAACATCTTTCTTAAGAAGATGTGTGAATGTATGACACTTGTTTACTAGTTGTGAAATAAACCTTCTGATGGCCTAAATTTTCCCTTGTAAGCTACACAACTATCTAATATTCTTAGGAGGAGGCATCTCTGTGATGGTCATAACCTTTACAAGGTCCACTTTTATTCCTCTCCTTGACACGATGAATCCTAGTAATTTCCCAGATAGCACACTAAAGACACACTTCTTCGGGTTAAGGCAGACTTTGTAGTCCCTTAGGCACTAAAAGATACACCACAAAATTTCAGGTGCTCCTCCCGAGTTCTAGATTTAGCTAGTATATCATCTATGTAATCTTCCATGATGTTGTTTATCATGTCGTGAAATATTACAATCATCGCCCGCTGATATGTAGCACCTGCATTCTTAAGGCCGAAGGGCATAACTTGGTAGTAGAATGTTCCCCATGGGGTTGTGAAAGTTGTCTTGTGTTGATCTTCCTCTGCAATCTTTATCTAATTATAACCGAGAAGCCATCCATGAGTGATAGCATCTCATAACCAGTAGTAGAATTGACGATCATGTCAATGTTAGGGAGAGGAAAGTCATCCTTGGGACAAGCTTTGTTAATATCTTTGAAATCGGTACACACTCTAATACCGACTAGATTTTTATGAACTAGTACCACATTAGAAATCCACTCTAAGTAGTTGATAGGCCTAATGAATCCTACTTCTAATAACCTTTCTAGCTCTACCTTTACCAATAAGGTGACGTGAGGATGCATCTTCCAAAGCTTTTGTTTAATGGGCTTCAAGCGTCGGGTGAACAACAAGATAATGCACAACTAATGTGTGATCAATTCATGACATGTTGGCATAAGACCAAGAGAAGATGTATGCATACTCTCTTAAACTCTTGAGCTAAGAGTGAAGCTCCCAACTTAACTATTCTAGGCAACTCCTTCATATTGATGTTAGCATTTATTGTATCTTCCACTAGTAACTTTGACTCCTCCCCCATGCACATAGGATCGGGAGCAATATTGAGATCCTCTTCTACCAAAGGTGGTTCAAGGAGGTCCTCATCTTTATATGGGTACACTATATTTTCCATAGGTTGTTCTTCTTATTTGTCCACAAGCGCCTCAAAGAGGCTTTCACTATAGGACTTCCTTTTTCTTTCCACAAGGATTTTTTCAGTAGGACTCTTTCCCTTGCTCACTTTTTTACTTAAGTGTCCACATAATTCTACCTCCTCTTGAAGTATGCACATGCGTTGAGATGAATGGAGAAGCCTTTCTTGTGATCATTTCTTGGAATGTTATCTCTGATGCCCAAGAACTCACCAATAGCCTCATCGTTCTGAAACATGTCAATAGGTACTACGTGTCGTTGTTGATCCCAATTCACAAGTGATGGGTAGATAAGGTTTAATGTTTGAGTTATAAGGGATACGATGGGTGTAATTGTTAGGTTGTGGATCTTGTTTTCATGTGAGAAAGTGTTGAATATTGTACACTAAGAGTATTGTACACTTTCCATAGTTGTCTCGCTAGGGTTCGAGGTCAGGTCGGGCCTCAGTGCGGGCCGGCCCAATAGTAGAAGGGGTTCAGGCGCAGCCCTTGAATTTTTTTTTGGCCTTAAAACATGCTCGATATATCGGGAAACGTGCTTTTCTCATATGGGTGGGATTTTTGACCCATAGGTTTATGGGACGGTTTTTGGCCACGGTTTTGTAAAATGCTTAAACAGCTTGTCTACTTATATGGTCTTTATGCATATTGTAGGTATAATGTAACATTACAAGATGTGTTTTGAATTTGGGTGTGAATTCTATAGAGTTTGTTGAGCATAGCTCCAAACAGATATGGGTATTGTATTGAGAGAGCGGTGGCTTGTAATAAAATATGAGCAAGTGATTCTTGGTGGACGTAGCCCAAATTGGGTGAACCACATTAAATATTGTATCTTTGTGTTGTGTTATTTTATTCGCACTTTTATTTAAGATCTGTAATATTTTTTTACATATTATTTTCTATTTTTGCGATTCTCGCGAGGGATTATTCTGCATAATTTATCCCTTATTTCCTAATAGTAACAGGGGTTATGGTAAGGATAGCCATGTTAGAGAATAGGTTTGTAGAGGTGAGGTCTTCATAAAGAGTACACCAGGAATCTGTTTTCACTTTCAATTTTGGACAAACTATCCTCACTCTCAGAAGAAGCATACTCGTTATCTGAAGGGTGAGACTCATACAAATGGATGTCAATGTTTGATTTACCCATTATACGATGAGGTATTGGAAGAGATTCTAACAGACCTTGTTCTTGGTGGCCACAACCACATCCTTGATATCTCATAGTAAGCATGATTCTTTTAGGAATAACATACCTAGATGACTTGTAACACAAAGCCATTTCATCATCTTGAGGATGAAATATAATATCGTTGAGGATTCTTTCATCTTCTAGCAAGCCACTTGAAGTGAAATTTTCAAAGGGCAATTCTCTCTTGATCTCTGGAATTTATAACACGGTCTACCACATGCTTGGGCTGATAGTAGAATGTTTTGAATCATAAGGGCTTTTTTAAGATTATAATCTCCACATTCATTGTTTATGACCTTCATCTCCCACGTAGCAAAAGGATATTCGATGTAGATGCACTATTTTCATTGGGAGTTGGGGTGTTTGGATCCACTCATGAAGTGAGGGCCTCCACTGAACAAGGACAACAATCTCCATAGAGGGACACTCGTAAATGGTAGGAAAATAGCCCAATAATGCTCTAGAATGAGCAAATGGCTAGGATCCCCTTGTATAGTAAGTGTATGTCCTTTATACTATAAATTTAGACGTTGATGATATATTGATGGCACACTGCATGACGTGAATCCATGGGCAGCCACACAAGATGTTCTAAGGAGCTCCAGGTCCAACTCTCTCTTGATCTATGGAATTTATAACACGGTCTACCACGTGCTTGGGTGATAGCGAATGTTTTGAATTATAAGGGCTTTTGAATATTATACTCTCCACATTCATTGTTTATGACCTTCATCTCCCACGTAGCAAAAGGAGATTTTGATGTAGATGCACTATTTTCATTGGGAGTCAGGGTGTCTGGATTCACTCGTGAAGCAAGGGCCTCCGACTAAACAGGACAACAATCTCCATAGAGGGACACTTATAAATGGTAGGAAAATAGCCCAACAATGCTCTACAATGAGAAAATGGTTGGGGATCCTTGTATAGTAAGTGTATGTCCGTTATACCGTCTGTAAATTTATATGCTCATAATATGTTGATGGCATGGCTCTGCATGATGTGAATCCATGGGTGGCCGAGCAAGATTTTGTAAGGGAGCTCCACGTCCAAGACATGGAACTTTGTATCATGGGTTATGGTACCAACTTCCAATGAGAAAGTGATCATTCCAACTGATTATCATTCTTCATTGTTATACACCTTTATGGTGATGACCTTTGTCTCCAAATCAGCTTTTGTCCAGCCTTGTTGATGAACTAGTTTAAGAGTACAAATGTTAAGACCCGATTCCCCATCCACAAGCACTCTCTTGACCTTCTTACGCTTGATTATTACCTCAATATGTAAGGGCAAGTTATGGGAGGGATTTTTAGTTAAGGCTTCTATCGGACTTAAGGTTATGTGTCTTGACAGAGCAATCTGTGCTACCATGTCATGTAAATGTGTTGGGTCAACATCAATAAATAATATTGATCCCTATAGGGTTTTGCAAAGTATATCCTTATGGACATTAGAAATCTTTAGAAGGTCCAAGATTGAAATTTTAGTTGTAATCTTCTCTATTTGATCTAACACATCTTAATGAGGCAGGGAGGTTTTAAGATAACAAGGCAAGCCCGTTGCTTTGCCACTGTGCACTCTCTTGTTTTAATTCTAATCGTATTGATTTTCTCAACAAGTGGATCAACACAACCTATCAAGGCATCAAAATGGTCTTTGTTTGACACATAGTTAGCATTCTTATTTTGAGATGATTTTCCCGAACCAGATTTTTCTTTTCTTCATGATTGGGAAAAGGCTCTTTGAATATCCCTAAGTTTGCATTTGGAGATTTGGCAGTGGTAGCGGAGTCTACTTCTATATCACCATTGTTGACTAGGTCTTGAATATAGTGTTTTAATCTTAAACACTTGTCAGTTTTGTGACCCTTTACGTGGTGAAATCCACAAAATTCATTATCTCTAAACCATGATGGTTTAGGTTTGTCTTCCCGTAGGGTTGTGCTTCAAGTACTTAACCATGTTAACGGCCTCTAATTACTTTAGTATGGGCGATATTAATTTAGATAGAGGTGTGAAAGTACAACGTTTATACTTCGTAGGTGGATTTCCCTTTGCAAGCTTCAAAGGTATGTGGTTTTGAATGAATTGTACTCGAGTCTATTATCCCATCACCAATGACGTTTTTATTCTTATTATGAACAAACTTTGGTTTGTCGTTAGATTTGGAATCGTTATGATTGTGGGAGAAAGGTTTTTAAGTCCCCTAGCTAACAATGATTTTTTTAATTTGACTCCCTTTTTTATTACCTCTTCAAACATGTTGTCATAATGCATTTGCAAGTGGAACGTAATGTCTAGATGGAGGTTGGGAACAAATATGCTTATCAATTATTTTTTGGGTATGGAGCAAGGAAAGTGGCTAGCTAATCCTCTCCATTGTTGTAAAAAATGCATCAAATTTTTTGTTGTTTCATTGTTTGGCATTGCAAAGATCTAACATGGTAATGTCACTCTCTATATTAAAAGAAAAGTGATGTTAAAAATGTTTAACTAATTTGCCATGTGGATATAGATCCCTTGGGGATGCATATAAACCATTCTAACGCCTACCCTCCTAAACTCCATGGGAAGAGGCGTATAAGATAATTTTCGTTAAACGCAACCTCTTGGCATGCCATATAAAAATCTTTAATATGGTCACTTGGGTCACCTTTTCCCATATGCTTGTCAAATTTGGAAAATCAAAGTGTCATGGGAAAGGTACATGTAGCATGGCCCTATCAAACATAGATAAGGGAACAACTCATCAAACTGGTATTTATTATTGTTACCAGTTTTTCCTTCTTGTAATGCTAGAAGGGTGTTCTTCATAGTGGACCACTCTTGATTGAAAAGGGGATCTTGTGTGGGTGGCGTAGGCATATACGAAGGGTTAAATCTAGGTGTATTCCCACCTCTATTCTCTATGAGAAATTCTTTGTAAGGGTCTTTTCATGTCTCCCATTGAGGAGTGTTTATTGGGAACTCGTGAAATAAAGTTTTTGGTTTTTCCTTTGGTATAACTTGTTTCACAACTTTTGGTTGTTCCTTTTGTATATGTGAAGCCAAACTTTCCAATTAGTGAGTGAGGGCTTGGACATGTTGTTCTAACGTCACCTCTTGAATAGGTACTTCATTACGATCTTTATTAGGAGGAGGTTTTGCATGATGAACATGTTCCTTGTTGTCTTCACAATGTATTCTAATAATAGGTACTCGATAATCGCCGTCATTTTCAAATGGTATCTCCTCATTATTCTGTCTTGCAAAACTAGAGGTATGACCTGTGTTTAATATTTCATTGACAATGTGATGAGGTCGGTCTATTTCTTCTTCTCCATGAACCATTACGGCAATGAGAGAAGGGTCCACTATGGAAGGTAACCTAGCTCCTAGTTCCATGACATGCATAAGAACCTCATGTTTGTTTTGAAAAATGTAATCATCAAAATTGGTGGGAGGACACTCTATATTCATATGAGGAGAATCTTCCTCTCCACCACTATGGTCAACCATGAGATTATCCTCTAAAAGAGGGTTGTCACCTCCAAATATATCAGCTCCTAATCTTTGGGATCCCATTCTCGTAGTAGGCATACTCGAGATAGGAGATACAACACAAAATATTTCCACTAAGGTTTACTAAAAAGGGACCTTAGTCAAAAAAATTAGCGTAACGACACTAAATCGTCAAAACAAGGTGACTATAGAATAACCACAAAATCAATAGGTCAATGCGAACGTATGAACCAAAGAATAAAGAACAAGCTACCCTAGCAAGGTAATATATGACATAAGTTTTTCTAGAATAATACAATGACGTACAACACTCAAAATTTAGTCACACCAAATAGTTTACTCCCTAAGATTTTCCTAGATAGGTTTGAAACCAAATAGTGACAACACAATATCACCAGTTAGGTCAAGTTTGTAATAAACAAGACCTAAATGCTAAGAAAGTGTTGACGTGACCTTCTAACAAGGTATACTAAAAACCAGTTTCTAAATACTAACAAATTCTAAGTGTTGTAACATGGATGATACAAATGTGAGCAACGTAACAATGCTATTTGGTCATATAATCCAAATTTTGCGAGAAAGAAATATTTTAGTATCAAAATGGCGTTATAGCGATGTTAATAAAGTAACCTCAACACTTACAAAACTCAAGACAAAGCTAGGGTGTAAAAACTATGTTTAAGTATAACAACAAATTGATATATGTGCGAGCAGCGTAACACTACAATATAGAGATTTAGGCCTAATTTCACAATGGAAACACGACATAAATATCTCAATTGTATGGTTATAATGCAGCAACATAACAACTTAACAGAAGAAAAATATGAAATCACCTAACTACAATGATAATAAGTCTTAAATATGGGTCTTTGAGACAAGGGGGGCCTACTAGATCATGAGTACGTACCATGCACACTTTCAACACTTGCGCTCCGGCATTGCAACCTAGTCACGCAAGTAGAATACAAAAGTGGTGGACACCTGATATCTAGCAAGATCAGTATATGTTGTTTCCTTTTATCCAAAATGGGTGACAAGAAAACAAGGGTGTAAACCAAGTGGTGTTGAAATAAACTTGGTGTTATTTTGGTAGAGTTTCACCTTATCTCGAGGACAAGTGAAAACTATGACAAAATGACACTAAGTATATTTGTGATGAAATATCATGTGGACTTTAAGATATTCTTTCCCTTGTTTGAAAAACAAGAGTTTGAATCAAATAAAGTTGTCACTTTGTGAGAGCTCTCGAGTAAAACAACTAAGATAAAAATTGGCTCCAAGCCAGCAAGCTTCCTTGGTGGTTCTCTCTCTATGTGTCACAAGATATCTCTGTGAGATCAATTTACCAAGGTTTCCCAAGGAGTATCTTGACTTTACTTTACCCCCTTCTAATACAATGAGAAACTAGTGTGTTCATGTGTATTATCACTGGGGTCGCAATGGAGATAACTTTCACTCTAATCGCACCAAGACGTACTAGTCAATTCGATAGTGTGGAGCACTTTTCTGTTTCTTGCTAACAACGTTCCCTCTTGCATGAACTACTTTAGAGTTCCTAGGACCACCCCCATTATTATAGCTTAAGGTTTATTCCAAAGGGGTTATGTCCTAGTTAAGCGGAGGAGCCATAGCTCTTAACCAAAACCTGTAATACGGTGTTTTGAATTTGTGTGTTGGTATATTTTTTATCTTTTGGATCAAGCAATTTGGTTTAGACTACCTATGACAACTCACAACACACGTGAATGTTAGATTTTTGGTTTCAAGAGAGCACTTCTTTCTTTAACAATCGCGTTTTAGGTCCTTCACACAAATGGTTAGTAGTTCAAAAAGACTCACAATATTATAGAAAGAGGATTAAGTGTCTCTTTTGGTTCTCAATATCACACTCGATGCAAGAGAAGAGCATACACAACAAGTAACCTAACTAGATGAAAAGATTGTAAATCAACTAAAGACCATAAAATTTTACAAGGCAAATTTTATTCCTAATTAATCCAAGTGCTTCTTAATGAAAGCCTAAAATTGCTTTTGTTTCCCAAGATCACACTAGGTGCAAGGAAAGAGCATACACAAATTTTAGCCTTGATTATTTATCAAGTGAAAAGCTGTTAAACTAATAGATCAAGTACATGTAAAAAAATGCAAGTTTGTTCCCTTAATAACAAAATGGATTATGATTGTTCCTACTTACTCATAAGAAACAAATAGTGGTTTAGGGGTGTTTTTGATTCTCAAGATCACACTAGGTGTAAGAGAAGAGCATACATAACGTTATTTCAAACTCATTCAAAGCATGAAAACATAATCATTCATCAAACCCTAACCCAATTTAGCAAAAATCCCTTCTCAAACCCTAAGGCAATTTTGTTAGGAATATTGCTCTAAAATCAATAAATTGACAAAAACAACAACTAAAAACCCTTAATAAATGCCAACAATCCTAAAAACCAAAAATTGAAATTTTGAAGTTTTAGGAAATTTTACCTTAGTGTATATGCGCACTTCTTAGTGCCTAGGCACACTCTATAGAGCATGGGCACACTTAGTAGTGCACATGCACAAGAAGTATTGCATAGGCACACCTTTGTCAATTTTACACAGTCAGTGTTGCACAGAGGTGTCCATTGAGGCGTAGGCACACCTCTTGTTGCTTTGCAGGCAGTGCACACCCTTTCCTGTAGATGCTCAAAATCGAGTTTTGAAAAGAATTTCTTGAAAAAGATCAAAACTTTGGCACTTTGGGGGAATTTTGACAGGGCTTCGCCTCCTTATATTCTACAAATAACATGAAAAAATGACTTCTACTAGTAATCTAGTTGAAACAACTACCTAGCTTGAAAATTAATCTACAAAACTTTGAAAATTACTCTAAAACTTTGAAAATTACTCTAAAACTTTTAAATTAATCTAAAACTTTGAAATTAATCTAAAAATATTGTGAAACTAATCTAAAAAGCTTGAAAGTACTCACGGAGAGCTTGCATTTAAACTAGAAAACTTGAAATTAATCTAGGAAACTTGAAACTAAGCTAGAAAATTGAAATGAAAAACTTTGAAACTAAGTTAAAAAGCTTTAAAAATTGAATGCAATGGGGTATGGTCCCACCGGGCGTGCCAAATGAAAGCACCCTAAACTTTACAAAGCAAATTACATGACTAACTAAGGAAGGCTAACACCATTGCCACCTCTAGTCAAGGCTCTAAGTCTAGGAATGTAACATTAAGATAGAAGCTTAAATGAATGTTTAACTAACATGAATACAATTCAAAATCTAACTAAACATGCCTACTAATATGTTCAATTACCTAACATGGGCCTAAATAGACCTAAGAGGGCAATCAAATTGGTATGGTTCTTACTCCAAAAAAGATGAAATAGCCTCTCCAAATGACTACTTGGTCATTTTGGATATCCATATACTAACCTTATTAAAGGCTTTAGGCAAGGATTGAGCTTGGTTATAAATCATATTCATTATATGAGATGCAAATCAAAGCATGGTGTAAAGTATTAAGGTAAGAGGTGAACTCTTTTTATAGTTTTCCTTTTGGTAGAAACTTGTATTTTGGTGCATGTGGGACTAAAATCCCCATAGTAGATTAGAATTACTAATCGTGATTAGGCTTTGCTAATCACAATTAGTGAGTTAATAAGTAATTAAGATGTGGGAGCCTTAATCAACCGCTTAGGGTCAACTAGGATGCTAGGATAAGCTTTTGAAGCTTACTGAGATGTTGTGGAGGAAAGTGGGAAGATTTTGAGTGGTTAGAAGAGAGGTTTAAGCCAATATTAGGGTATATTGACCAAAACAAGGGCAAAATAGGCTTAATTAGCTAATAATCACTAATTGTTTGTTTTGAAGACGATTTTGACTTACGATTCATCATAAAGTGGCATCCTGAATGCGAAAGAGGTTTGGTGACAAACAAAGCATTGTTAATTGTCCAAAGTGGTAAGAAATGTTAGTTAATTAGCAGGAATCACTAATTATAATGAAATTAGTAAGAATGAGAGTGATTTGCATGTGTTTGGCAATAAGATTGCAAAAGTGGAATTTAGGTGTCTACAAGAGCAACCTTCCCTTCACCACTTCTATTAGATCTTACATAGATATCCTTAGACATTTAATCTAAATATCTGTGATCACACTTCCTCCCATCAAGGCCTTTGATCCACATAGTAAAAATTTGTCATGGTTCAACTCCAATGTTGTTTACACTTATCATCGCACCCCGGGTCATGACACTAAGCATTATAAGGCCCTTCAAACTATCGTCCATGATCTTATTAAGGAAGATAACTTTCTCATCCAGGTCGATCATCCTTCTCCACCCACTATCTTATCTACAAGTAATCCAATTCCCATTTTGACATCTTCATTCATCAAACTATTTAAGTCTCCTCACTCATCCACATCCTCCGTTGTCGTTTCTCCTCCAAATGTTCCTCCTCCTAAAGAGGGTACTCCCTTGTTCATTGATGTTGTTTGTCTTACAGTCACCGCTATGATCTATAATCATCTATCCAATCAAAATATAAAGTCACTTATCAATAGTCCTAACAAAACTACCCTATATCTCCCCATGTCCTTTAACGTATCTATATCTCCATCCAAGTTGCTTAGTGTGACACAATATCCCTTACTAGGGAGTATCCACTCCTTACTCTAAATCATATTTAATCTTATCCCTCGTTCACATATTCATTTTCTCTCTCCAGAAAATAGCTCCCTAGATCTTCGGGGACTTCGCTCTAGGATCAATCTGCTATTAGGTTAGTGCCTTTCCTCTTAATCCTAACATTGTCTTATTTATCTCATCCAATCTTATCTAATTTGTCTCATCCCATTTAACCAATTTATTCTCTCATCTTATCCAGTCTACTTATTTGTTTCTCTAGCTCAACCTAAGTCCAACTTTGTGGCCATATTTGTGCCTCTCTTAAGGCATGATATTTCATTCCAAGCCCAAAGATTGTGGCCATCTTCGTCTCACTAGGACACATGTTTTTTCACTTCCTCATAGCACATAGTTTTTTATCTCCTCTCATCAATATTTCCTCATCCAATATTTTGTAAGTTATCATCTTATCTCATCAACTCCCCCACCTAACAAACATTTAAAAGAACATGAATTCAACGTCGGTGACCATGTCCTTAAATTAGAACATCACTACTTTAGAAAGGAGCCAATGTGGAAAGTTTTCCCCCAACTAGATTGGACCTTACATTCTTACATATAAGTATAGGTCGGGAGCCTATCATTTGGCCTCCCTTGATGGTAAACTAGAAGTGAAACCCCTTAATGCATTGCACTTATGACCATTTCTATTGTTAACATACCTACCAATGTCAACTTAGTTATCCCATTGGTCATCCATCCATCATTAGTTATTTCCATCTTTCATCGTAGTGATTTGGAATTGTGCGGTCTACCATCACTTTCCTATATATGTCATTGAATATGGGCACTATGGCTCTTCTCATAGCATATTCCTTATGGATAGATTCTCCTACTTGGTGAGAACTCCGTGATATTTACATCCATCACCCTCTCATCCACCTATTAGAACCACACAAAGGGTCCAAAGGTGTCTCTTGTGCATCTTCTCATCCCCTCATAAGTAATCTACTTAGCTATACCTAGCTCTTCCCCAAAGTCAAAATATCATATGCTTATATCTCATGTTATCTTATCTATAAATAGATTGGTCCCTTAAAGGACAATTATTCATATAATACAGAAAACCTAAAAATAGATTGATCCCTCAAAGAACAACTATCATGCATATCTTATCCTATAAAAAAAAAAGATAAAAAAGCAAAAAGTAGACCACTCCCTTGAAGGTTGGATACTCTATTATATCATGGCAGCAAAGGCTTCCCACATTGATCAGTCTTCTATATATCCAAAAGCAAAAGCATATAAAAATAAAGCAAGCATCCTAAGAAAGCTTCCCGCATTGATCAACTTTCTCATATATTGCAAGCTTCCGCATTGATTAGTTTGCATTCCTTTCCCCTCCTCCCAAAGTGGGGCATAGTCCTAAGAACAACCACCTATATAGAACCCTCTTCATGCATACAATTTGCATCTAAAATTCCTTTGTCATGTCAATACTAGGTTTATGATCTCATTTCATGCATACTTCCCTCATGATCTTTGATATAACTAACTATCATTAGTTATGTGTTAACACATGTTTTGGTTGCATGTGCATTACGTTACCTAGATCTCTTTATTGTTTACCTCTAATGCATTTAGAGACATCATTTCCCGATGTTTCCAGATTTTATCATCATTTCCTATTTTTTCCTTTTGATTATTCTTTGTGTCTTTTCTAGGGCCTCGTATTGTCATCCATTTTTATCTCAACTCTACTTTTGTGGCCATATTTATGTTCCCTCTCGGGGCATCATATTACATCTTTTTATATTTCACCTCTTTGGCCATTTATGTGCCCTTTGTTAGGGTATCATTGTTTCTATCCTCATCTACATCCTTTGCAAACACATATTTTCATTGATTCCTCATATATGAAGGATTTTACATTATTTTTACATTGGGTTGCACATAATTTTGATGTGTGCCTATGACCCGTTGGTCCCCATGACTTGCATCCATTTGAGCAGTTTCCCATTGAATTCCATCCATTTTGCAGTGATTTTTACCGACTCACAAGCTCGTAGGACATTGTCGTCATCTCCCTGAAGACCGTGCCCTTTTTTTCCTACCAAAGTGACTCCTAAAATCACCACCATGTTTTAATTATTTTGCTTGAATCCTTCTTACTTGGGGCATCTTACCTCACCTTTTCATTCTCCCATTCTTCTCTTCCCACCTACCCTTCTTCATCTATCTCTTTCAAACTCACGATCAATTTTTCTTTGTGTCATCGATCCCTGGTTTAAGGGGGAATGCATCATCAATCCTCTATTCTCCATCATCCGTCTTTCATCTCTCAACATTTTAGTCTCACAAAGCTTGCTTGCGTAAACCACTCGACAAAAAGGGGCAAATATAGACACCAAAATTTGGTATCGCTACCCTTGTCACCCTGTATTTGCTTCTTTTCACCATGGTCATCTATCTAGACCCTTCATTTTAATTCATATTTTATTAATATTCCCATCTTCCCCATCTATTATCTCATTCATTGTTAATCCTCATTAATTATCTTCTAATCATCATCTCATTAATAAAATTCCCTCTAATTCTCCTCTCTAGGTTGTTTATCATCCCTAAACTACCTAGTTGCTCATCCCTAGGCTCCCCTTAGCCTTTATTTACTCCATTTCATCTCTCACCTACCCATTTCATCTCCCTATACAACCCTAACCCACCTAAGCCTCCTAAAACCCTAATCTTACTTCTAATGGGCTTGATGCCTCGAGCTAAGCATCCTCCTACCGCCTAAATGGACGATTCCCCACAGTTGGCCTTGACCCATGTAGGTCGTCGTCGACCCTATAAAGCCTCATTCACCCCTCCTTCCAAAAGGATGCATCATCAAATATTTTTGTTTTACGACCTTATCTTCGTGCTTGAGCTTCTCTGCAGCTATTTTAGTCTTCTTGGAGTCCCTTTGAGCTTGCTTGCATCATTTGTGGAGACTTTGGGGAGTTTATCTTGCCCTTATGTTGATTTATTCCATTGTTGCATCATTTTTATTGTTATGTAGGTTCAATTACCATCGAGATTCAAATCCAACCTTTTCTTTCATCCATTTTGTGTGTAGGTTGTCAATCCAATCCATCCATTTTCAACCTTTCCTAGACCAAACTAGGTTGTCATTGCTCTACCGGGTTGTTGTCGACCCTACCCCTGTTGTGTTGCCTATTCTGCTATCCAGATCCACGGTAGTATGTTGTCATGTTTTGTTTTACCACATATAGTTCCCAGATCCATCATTTTGTCACTCACTGTTAGTCCATATCCATTCTATCGGTCTTTAGTCACCACCAACTTAGCCTAGTCACCGTTGACCCGAGCCCTATTTCCATCCTACCCATCTAAATCCTTATTTTCTTGCATCCTTTTGTTTCCCCTATTTCATATCTTTTTTGTAGGTTACTATCAACTCCTACAGGCCTTCAACATCTTCAGATCTACATACAGAGCTGTTTAGATCTACTTTTTGTTATTGTTTTGATCCATCTACCCTAGTCGCCCAACTAGACTAGACCTCTGCGGCTGGGTTATTGTCGATCAAGCCAGGTATATTTCATTTGTGTTGATCTAGATCAGATTTACACTTTCCTTTCAACTCTAAAATTTAGATTCTGCATGTTATCTAGTCATTTATCATTTAGTTTATCCTCTTTTATCAAATACGGGGTTGACATCTACATAAGAAAGTTCACACTTCTTGGAACCAACTTCATCGGGAAACCCCTCATCTACCATTTAAACCATTTTTCTTTCGAGTTATCTTTGTTGTGCATATTCATCTAACTCATAGCAGAAGGAGGAGTTCATCTTTGTGCATGTCTATCATCACCATATTATCCCAAGGTACCTTAAACCCTTGCATTTTTGAGTTTCTTAGTTTTATTTAGTATCTAGTTCACTAATATAAACAAGAAAGAGAAAATTTAGTCCAACAGTGGACTCATCCCAGAACAATTTAAGAAGCATGCACACATTAAGGGTAGTAGTTTTTCGCCCAATACTTTGACCCCTAGTTCTAAAGGGATACTACCAACCCCACCTATGCCTCCATCGTAGAACATAATTGTTATGAGCGCATCAAATACTGATAAGATTAATCCTTTCTGTGTCTCCCTTATTGTTGGAAGATATTGGTTGAATAATGCATAATAGATTCAGTGCTTCTAACAATATGATGCCTATAAAAGTGGTCATTGCTCTTGGACTCACCTTGACTTTGACAAGTGGCTCATGTTACTCTATGGAGTCAAAGAAGGTCCCACTTGTGGGAAAGATCAATGATACATAGGTGGATCTCGCCGATTTTTTTATAAGAAGGTGTCAATGACTATCTTGTAGTGTAGCAGACATTCTAGTTTCAATTGGAATGTTGTTGAGTAGAAACTTTTTTGAAATTTGGGAAGAAAAATCCGGATGAATTGGTCTTCCATGCAACCATTTGGGTTAAGGGAGACATGAAAAATATGATTCCTATGAAAAAGATGAGATACACAAAGATGTACAAGTCAAGAAATTGGAAGCTAACATCTTGTACTAAGATAGCGGGAAGATGAATCATTTCATAACATATGAGGAGGAGGATGAGATTCCAATATTGATAGGACCAAGCATTCCTTTCTGATAGGGTGTCAATCATGAAGAAGTATGGAGAAATATTGAGTTGCAAGAGGATAACCCCAAGTTGTTGGATGATACAAGCCATGAGGAAGATGAAATGGTTCTTGATGAGTTTCAAGCTGAAAAATCAGCTAATGTGTTTACCTATGATGAGGAGGTGTTCTCATTCCCATTTGAAAATGAATATTATCTTGATCATGTCATCCATGAAGAATAAAATCCAACTTACGGTGAGCCCTTTAAAGGCTTGAAAGAAAAATCAATGCAAGAAATGATAAGAATTGTAGTAGAAATAAAGGACCCTCATCTTAGCCTTAAACTCCTAATGTGAGCCATGGATTTGCAATACGGGTATAATCTAATTCTGAATCCTCAAACCAATTTGAGGATTGGTCATGGTGAAATAAAGGTGAAGAATCACATATCCCTCTTGAAATGATGATTGATGGGTGTGGTGATGAAGTTAAAATTTTCTCTTTTCCATTCGAAGAGGAAGATTCTTTCTACGATGAAAAAGTTGAGACAAAGAGTTTTGAGTTCCTTGTGTCACCCGTGATTTCATCCCGAAACTGTGACTACCTTTTCAAAAAAAAAAAATCATATTGCTCGAAAGTTCTTGTATTGCACAAGATATTCCCAAAGAGCCATATTAGCCTTTTTCGCCAAATACCCAGATGCCTAAAATTGTTATATTCTGTCATCGGGATTTGTCTGCAGGAAATTTGTATTTAATTATTTTGAGCCCCGTATGAGGCTATTTGCACTCTGTTTTAACTATGTTATGATCAAACATATCATTATTCCCTTGTACCAGAAGGATTTTAACAAGGAATAAGTTCTGGGCTTTATTTGTGACTTTTGGCAATTTTTCGTGTTTTTGTGTTTTCCCATTTCATTTTCTGTGAAATTTCTCTAGAACAATTCCTTTCTTTGGTAAGTCCGATTCTTGGCCTGAGCACTGGAGAACATATATGCACATTATGCCCGGAGGAAGTCATCATCGGAGGTCTGGATCACTGGGAAAAAGTGAAGTCGTGGCATTGAGAAAAGTCCTCTGGGGTTGGGCGCATTTTTGGAAAACAAAGGATTTAAGCTGCAGTGGGAAAAATAGAAGCAGTAGGCAAGTGGGATTTTATTGTCTGCCTTGCAGGGTACTTTTTCCCGTGATAGAAAATTCACTTAAGCTGCAGTGGGAAAATTAGAGGCAAGCAGGCAGGAAGGAATTTATTATTCGCCTTGCGCAGGTAAAAATTCCCATGGTGAAATAAAAGAAAAGTGACTTAAGTGAAATCATGGGATTTTATTGCCTGCCTTGCAGGGTAAATAATCCCATTGTCAAAGTCAAATCACTTAAGTGGATCATGGGATTTCCGGGGCTGCCTTGCAGGGTAAAGAATCCCATTGTGAAAAATTCTTAAAAATAGAATTCTATTATGCAAAAAAGTGCGACCCACCTTGGGTGAATAATAATGCATTAAATAAATATTTGTTAATATTTATTCACCCAATTTTGGCACCCAGGCTTGTGGAAAAGTCAACAAAGGGAAGTGGACATAAGGAATTTAAAAATAGAATTCCAAAATTAAATAAATTTAATTTATTTAATGCAGCCCCTTTTGAGAAGGAATTAATACTTTTTAAAGTATTAAATGATTATATTAATTCCTATTTTCAGTGGCTATGGTCAAAGCACACTGTGAAACTTAAGTGAAGTGAAGTATGGATGATTAAATTGAATTAATTTAATTGATTGGATGGTTGTCCTTAAACATGCTATTTTTAAATAGAGAAGCATGTTTTTTAATTAATTAATTGCCGCAGAATAGGAAGGGCAATTATTAATTATAGAATTGTGAGAGTTATATAAGCATGGGTCATATGGGTGAATTATTTAATTCACAGGTAAAGAATTGCAGCCAAGAGGAAAAGTGCGCCCCATTTGAAGAAGGATTTTGCTCAAGCAAGGTGGAAACAAGCCATTTGAAGAAGGATTTTGCTCAGGCAAGGTGGCAACAAGGCTAAAAGCTTCCAAAATTGGTGCATGCTTTGAAGGAGGTTGATCTTTGTCTACATAATTGTTTGCATAGGTGTTACAGGTGCTCAGGTGTTGTTGAAAAGATTCATGCTCTCTTTATGTGCAAATTAAACACCAATTTTTGGGGCAGCAGGCTTGAAAAGTGTGGATTTTTATAATTAAAATTCACTATTCATGCTACGGTGGTCATCTTTGTCTAGATTAATTGCAAAAATTCATTACAGGTGTTTTACAAAAGAAAATGAGCTTTAATCAATGTCCAATACATTGCATATATCCTCCGAATCTAAAGAAATACCCAGATCTACACCAGTATTGAAGAATTCGGCCAAGTAAGAAGAAAAAGAATTATTCAAACAAAGATAGACAAAGCCATGGCAAAAAGATGAAAAGAAAGCACAACGAGTCATGCATCACTTCCAAACTTGCGGACATAGGAGACACGAGATCTAGGTCCGGAACCTCTTTCGAATTGATTGATAGATCCAGAGCGAGTAAAAGACTTCACTCATGCGTGTGGTTAAAAACAAGTGGAATTATTCGAGCTGCAACCTTTCCATACACACCCGGTTGCAAAGTGTGTTATGTAGGTGCAAATCCATATGCAGATCCAGATCCAGATCTCATAGTTGTAAAAGCTTCCAAAGACAAAGGATTCATCCTCTTGTTTCAAATGCAGCCCATGAAGAAGTCGGTGCGGGGAAAATTTCTTCCAAGATTTTGTGTAAATGCTCCCATCTTCCAGTTGAAGCCTTCATTGAAGTTGCATTCACCTGGAGTGCTTTCCAGAATTTTTAATTGTTCATATGCAATTAAAAATAAAGAGTTATGGCAAACATTGCACTGATGCATGTACTGGAGAAGAACTGCAAAAACTTCAAGGATAAAAGAGAAGACAAGGCGAAGGCAAAATTCCAGCCGCTTCTAGATCTAGCTTGCTTTCAGATCCAGCTACTCCCAGATTCAATTTGGTAAGAATCAAAGGCAAAAGAATCAGCTGCATATATACATGAAGAAGGACAAGACTGCAGCTTTCCTCTTCTTTCTTCTTTCCTCCGACAAAGTAATTGAGCGATCAATTAAATTATACAACTTAAGTGATTGGTTTAAAAGCCATTACTTGAAGAAGTCAACTACTTGGAGATAGGTGGCAGACGTGCAAAATAGAAGGTTTTATTTTCAGTTACAAATCATACATGTCATGCAAAGAGGAATTCCAGGATGGAGATTGCTGCGATTGTTTCTTTCCTCCAACTTCCACAGTGCAGTTCAACTAAAAGCTTCCAACTTGTAATTGCCCCTTTACATTCTATAAGTAGAGGAAGAACCTTCAGGTTAAAGAATCAGAATTTGTAAGCAGCAATTTTGTGTTCTAGACTTTGTGTTGAACCCGTGAGAGCAACTTGGAGCAAAGGAATACAAAGGAGCAGGTTTTAGGAGAACTTTGTGTCACAGTGTACTGTGTTTCTTTCTTTTAATCTTAGATCTCTTAATAGACTTTGTGTTATTTTAGATCTAGATCTAGAGTTTCCTTTGTTTTATAATTTTATGTGTTCATATCTATTAAGTTTCTTCTATGTGCATGCAATTAGCTCAGTATCTACTAATTGGGATGCACATCTTCCCCATTTCTTCTCTGTATTTCCTTTACTTCCTTCTTCTATAAAATACTTACTTTCTTGAATAATCGCTTACTTGTTGCAGAAATTCTTAGTTATGGTTCATGAACTAAGTGGTTAAAGTAAAACCCGTGATAGATAATAACACATTTTACCGACAAATCTAACATGGGAGCCTCACCTAGGTTAAATGAGGGAGATTTATCTCATGATCGCCTAGGTTTTGTGCTATACAAAAATCTAGCCAACAGTTCCTTGGGGTTAAGACTCCCCGAGATAAGGAAGTAATAAAATGCAATGAGATTTGAGATGATGAATCAATTCCCCTAAGTTTTATCCGTGAACTTGAGAGCGAAGGTTTTTCAAATGAATGTAAAAGGTGAGCTTTTGGTAGTTTCAATGAAATATTTTGTGAAAGAAATCTTGAAGGCTATAAAAAGTACATAAGATCTCGAGCAAGTATTGACCTCTTGACTCATACTATATTTATGCAATATCGATATGAGGTTATTCTTGATTCTTCATTCAATTTCCAAACACCTCATAATGAAATAGAACAAAAAGATGAATTCAAGGCCTCTTATGAAAAAGTTGTCAATAAGCATGAATATGGGAAAGAAGAAAACTCAGAACATTCAAACAACCCAATCAAAAATCAACCTTGGGGAAATGATGAGATTTAAAATGAGAAATCAACAATGTGGATGAAAATAGAAGATGATTTGATATCGTAATTGATGGACTTTCTCGAGCGAAGCTCGAGCATCAAAGGAATCATGTAGGCTCACTCCTCCCAAGTATACAGGCAATCATGAAAGCACCTAAATTTCATAAGTAATTGAGGAAAGGAGGCTACTTTCTTGAACCAGTCAATGGCTTTGCGGAATATCATCACTCAATGTTACCCATTCAGAGGTAACTTCGAAAAGAAAAAGTACTTCAATGAAAGCGGGTTGTCCCCTACATGTACCAAAAGTGAATATAGGTTCATGTATTTCCCTTTTCGTTATGTGTTTCCCTTTCACGATGTGTGGGTTTTCTCTTTCCTATTGTGTGTGTTTTTCCCTTTCCGTGTGTGGTGTGTTTCCCTTTTGTTGTGTGTGTGCATGTGTGTTCATCCTTTCGGTTTCTCCTTGTTTCTCCCGAGACTCAGAAAGCCCAATGGATAAGGCACTAGTCCAAGTTATGTACTGAGATTCTAGATTTCATTCTCATCATATCCTCACTTTTTTCAATCAATAATGAGTCCCCAAATGAGAGACAACTAGTGTCATGTGTTTTTGCAAGGGAAAAATTCAACTTGAAAACATGACAATTTTACCCTACTATCAAATTTTTTTACTTGTAAACCCTCCCAATCACTCCTCCAGATCAGTTCACCCCATGTGTCAGGCCAATCCCAATCCTATTGGTGCTCATATGTGTTGTAATGACCTTTCCCATGTGTTGGAAAAAATTAAAAAAAATCATGAAATTCTTCCAAGACGATTGCCTCTCGGGGTGGATTTTTAGTAAATTTAGAAATGGCTATTTTTAGCATTTCTAAGGTAGGTGGGCATCCTCGAAGTAGAGTTAAAGGATAAAATCCATATGGAAGTTGTATTAAGGATCTAAAATCATATTTCAAGTGATTTAAGAAAGTTTAGGGAATATTTGAAGGTTTAGGGACAAATTTAGTGAAAGCGGGTTTTTCATGGTGAAGGATGAAGCAATCTAAAAGTGTCGATCTTTGAAATCTCCTAAATATTTATAAGTCAAACAAGCTACAATTGTAAATATAATTCAATTCTCTAAATGATGGTGCTTTGAAATTTTTCACAAGACCAAAGCGCTTCTTGCCATAGTCTATTTTAGGTAGTTTCAGCAGAATTATATCTTATAACCCATCCCATTCTTCTCAAAAGGTTTTTTAGAGTCAAAATAATATAAATAAGTGCGCAAAAAAGGCCTCATGGAGCTCTAACAACTTCATCTTCAAGCTCTCTTTCAAGGTATGGTCTTGCAATTAGAACTTTTTTCGGTGCGCGTGTTAGCATGAAGTTGAGGCACACTTTTGTGTCACTTAAGTCCCTTTTCAAGGGGACAAAGGGGCACAAAAATTCACCCTACCCCAGATTGATCCCATGGACCCATCACATGACCCTAGGAAGCCTGAGTAAGCTCTTTTTGCCATTTTCTAGCCCCCGCTCCATTAAACCTCAACCTGCCACTTGTCACCAAAGGGCTAATGTGTAATTTTTTGACCCTTTCATCCCCTCTCTAAGGGGAAAATGGGGACACAAAATTTTTCCCCCCTTTCTCCCACATTGTCTCTCACATGACCCAAACTCGGCCTCCCAGTGCTAAAAACTAGCTCTTTTCCTCATAATGAACCATTACACCAAAACCTCGAGGCATTAGTGAAATCCACACATGAGGATCATAACATCCCACCACGCTTCCGTAGCCGGACCCCGGCTAGATTTGCACCGTATAGCGGGACCCCGCCCTACCCTATACGAGCCCCGGGTGAACACTGCAATGCTGGCATAGCTACCCGTGCCAAGACTCGAACCTAGGTGGTCGCTTCTGATACCAAATGTAACGAACCGTTACACCAAAACCTCGAGGCGTTAGTGAAATCTGCACATGAGGATCATAACATCCCTCATCCACCGACAAACCAACGATCATCACTTGTCATCATAGTGCTTAAGGCAAATTTTTATGTCCATTTCATCCCTTTTCCAAGGGGAATTTTAGGAAAAAAACTTTTCCCCTCCCCCATGGAGTGATTAAAAACCATAAGATGGAGTTTTTCAAGCTTCCATTGCTCTCTCCCCACGTGCGTACTGCAAACCCCTAGAAATCCGCCTAAATTTTTCTAAAAACTTTCTTCCACTCATCTTCCTTCCATCTTTCCTCCATTCCCTCGTGATCTTAGCTGAAAAATACCCATTAAATCTGATTTTTTCCGGACACCATGTCGATATTTTTCCAAAAATGACTTTGTGCCCTAAAACGAGAAAAACTCATATATGATCCCAATCCGATGATCGAAATCAAATGAAATTTTCATATTTATTATTCATCCCAAACACCTTCAAGAATTAAGTGACAGCATATTAAATGAAGATATGAATTTTTATGGCAACAAACCCTCATTTTGTGCCCTAGTTTGTGTTTTTCAATTTCCCATCATCCGATGATGACAGATCAAGCTAAAAATTTGAACACAGTCTAGATTAAAACCCTATTAAAGTGAAGTGACTTCATCACAATCCAAGGTAGGAAAAAACAATTTATTAAAATCTCAATGACTCCATTAATGGCTACCACGACATAGCAAAGTAAAAGGGTGGCGAGGTGCCTTTTTACTTTCCGAGGTTCGGTGGATGAAATCCCCTGAAAATTGGAGCACATCTTGGAATGAATTATGTAAACTTCTAAGAGTAGTTTCTTTCCGCCTAACATCGTAAGGGCACTTTCTATTTTTAGTAATTATCTATGGGAGCACCTACTATAAATAGTAATTATGAGAAAAATGTGTATTCACACTCCTTATTTCATTCCCTCATGATCGAGACACTCAAACTTGACAAGATTGACAAAAATGGCAAAAATCAGCTAAACGGGACCATAATGGTGAATATTCTAAAAATAAAAAATGGGTGAAATGAGCTAAAGCTATTCACACTTTAGTCCTTTACTCATCCTATGATGGTCTTGGCACTCACAGGAGCTTCTCTCTATGTTTTCAAGTCAATTACCGCTCTCCCCGATGCGGTAAGTGAAAAGTGTCAAAACAAGAAAATTGTTAATTTCATACCGAATGCCCGTTTAGTTCATTTCACATAAAATGCATGGTCAATTGGTTGATGAAATTGATTTTTGTATCATTCTCCTTTCTCCACTCTAGAATCTGAATGATTTTGTCTCATGCTTTGCTCATCATCAGTGTTCCCACAATGGCATAATCAATGATCATGGTTGGGTGAACAAAGTACATCCAATTTCTCTCATGTTCATTGTTGATCATAAAGGTATAACTATGCCTCAAAGGTCAAAAGGATTTTATCGATGAGGGGAGTCATCTTCCATTATTATCAGTGGTCTATTTCTCAGGTGCTCATCACTCCTTTTCTCGGTGTGTTTAAGCAGTGTGGAAAAGGTTCATCATTTCAAGAGTTTTCAAAAGGGGCAAAGTGTTCAAGGGTGTCCAAAGGATTGAACTTCATCTCCGGAGAATAACAATGTTTATGAGGGCCATCGTGGAGCAAAATTTTGTATTTAACTCCTTCGAGATCATATCTACATCGAAGGAAAAGGCATCCTCATTGATGATTTGGAGAATTCCTTCTCTTCTCTCTTCATTCTTTCTCCTCTTCTCTACCCACTTTCTAATTCTTCGTTGTAAGTAATCTAATTTAACAAAAATTGAAATAATGCTAAACCCTAGATATTATCGAGTCACGTATGATAAATAAAATCTAAAGCACATATTTGACACAAGTAATAAGTTAATAAGAAATGAAACCCTAGGTGCAAGATAGAGGATAAAAGACTTAGTTAATTTCACAATTGATCCCAAAGTATTATGGATGGAAGACCGATGAACAGAGGAGGAAAATTGTCACAACTACACTCAATTTTTTTGTAATTGCCGTAATAAGCTAGACTAGGCGCCCGGATCGGGGTGAGGATGCCTAGGCACAAGAGACCTCTTCTAGGCACCCGTGATTGCGTAAGAGCTCAAAACCTAATTTTTTTGGTGTCATTAGGTGGTTGTTAACCTTCGTTGTTAGTCACCTTTATGTCGCACTATGTTCGTAGAATTCACCTGAAACATGCAAAACAAATGATCTCCTGCAAAACCCCAAAACACATAAAATCCTAAAAAAAAAAAAAAAATATGTAAATGGGGAGTCGTCGACCGACCCGACGATCACCCGACCAAGTGAACTTACGACAAGCGTCTGTGCACTACATCTCGAGACTCCATGTAGTTTTTTGTGCATGTGTGTATAATCATGCCCTAGGAAGATCTTATGCAAGATATAATTAATAGCTAGATAGATGTGTGGATGAAAAACTAAACTTCCCCTCCTATGTGTGTATGCACAAAATAGAATCCCTTGTCCCTTGAATGAAGCTATATGTATTCTTTAATGCTCTTAGAATACATTTGATGCAACCTTAGGTGATGACAGTAGATGCTTAGAAATTGGTCCTTTATTTTGGTCACATAACTTTATATTTATATGATTCCCTTGTTTAAATTTTGTAATTGACAACTAAAATGTTGAACCATAAGAAAACAAGATGCCTAAAAGATAAAAGAGGCCCAAAAGGGGCGAGTAAGATACAAAGAGGTCGGGGAACCGGAAGGACGAGGGCACTGGGCATTGGTGTCTGGTTGGACGTTGGTGTCCAGAGTCAGGAAAGATAATGAAATTAAGATCGGGGTGGGTGTGGGGTGTGTAAAACTAGAGAGAGAGCGAGAAAGACAATAAAGACACCAAAAATAGTAGTCAATTACTAATTTTCTTGCTTAGGAATCATATGAATAGTATTATGTGTTTAGGACCTAGAAATGTACCCAAGTGCGTGATTTAGTGTCTACACAATCATAAATTTTTGTCTTATTCATTAAGGTGACTATAAAATATTTGTGTAATGTAAAAGTCTCTTTTACAATTATAAAAAGGGACTTATTTTGTGTTTCCTAAGGTTATGTGAAAAGTCACTTGTAATGGGAATATGAGCAATCATTTAGGGGGTAGATGAAGAGTTGTAATGTAAAGCTATAAATTGAGAGAACCTCCTCATTTCAAAGGATGGTTAATCTTGTTTACTAGCTCCCATATTCTCTCTAGAAATAAGTGATCAAATTTCCTCTATTTCTCTTGCTTATGTTTCCTCTCCATCTCAACTATAATCCATGAGCAATGTACTTGTTGAATGTCATGCATTAAGACTTTTTGCCTTTTGTGTTTTGTTCCTTGTGATTCTCATGGTTTCCTTCTCATTGAATTCATAGATAATGTTCTGGTTTTGAAACAATAAACTTTGTTATACTATTTATTGTGCAAAACCCCCTCTTTGCTATTCTCTTCACACCTCTCCTTCAAGATTTTTCCTCCCTTGTAGTTTCTACAAGCACTTTGCCACATGTGTAGGGAAGTACCCATGTGTGATCCCTAGTTGAAATACCACCCCGATTGATAGAATAGTGTATATAATTTCCCTATTTTCAATAAATGGAGCTACCCCATTCAAGCAGAGGGACCTAGTCCCAGAGTGTTGGTGAAATCCACCAATTTTTCTATCGACAATTTTTCTCACCAACAGGTGCATGAGCTCTAGAAGTGATAAGTTGAAGGAAAAGTGTTGACCTAGTGGACTTAGAGTGTGGGAATTCAACAAACCACATTTGGATTAATTCAATTAAGTGTATAAATGGGACAATGCTAGAATATCTAACAAATTATTATTGTCAAGTGCATTATGTCCAAAATTTGGGTATTACAGCCCTAAAACTAGACAACACACACTTTGAGCATTGTATTTCATAATTAAGCTCAACATGTCCTGTAACACAACACTTATATGACTTCATACTTATTGTTTGCTACTATGATATGTTCTTTAAGAAATAATATGCTTCACTACTTTTACTTTAGCGTCTAAAACATATTATATAAAACAAGTTTTATTATGTGCTTAGCTTCACTAGGTGTTTGGTGTGTCTTATGGTGCTATGATCCATATCATGCATGAATCTTTCTACTACTTGCCTATGTTTCCATGATTCATACTATACATCTATTAGGGATAAGGAATTGTGCTTATGGACATATTTTCCAATTATTGATGTTGTATTTCTTATATCTTACCTATATAGGTGCATATCATTCTCTATGTTGTATTACTCATATCTTACCTACTTGGGGCATAACAAGGAATAACAATGTTTATACATTTCTCATATATTGCTTATACAAATCATTTTACTCACGTGTGTTTATTGCTTATATTGTACCCATCGGGGAATCTCATAGTTGTCATTATTTAAATTATGTCACAAGCATGTATGAGGTAAGTTACTTACAACATACATGATTCCAATATGATATTTAACTATGGTAGACATCAATGATATTACTTCCTATCTTACACATGATATGTGAAAGTCTTTTCTTTTGATATAGATTCTTCACATGTGTTTAAACCACATCTCAAAAGGGGGAATATATTCCACTAAATTTATTTCTAGACTTTGTGACCCAAGACATTTTGTATTATTGTTGCTCCCTCTAGACAAGGGCAATTACAAATTGATTTTTCCCAAGATGTGATGAATGCATGACATTTGCCCCTCATAACATTGCCTAACTCTAGTTTCTTTTATATTACATCATATTTGTTTTGTTTTGAATTTTTTTAGTCAAAACTATACCCATAAACACATGTAAGATTTAACACATATTTAGAGACTTTGACTCATACAAGGCGAATAAGTGCATCATTTCCAATTTGTCTTTATTATATTTAAGTAGGCTATTGTTGTGAGATTTTTTTCACTTGTATTTTCCTCTTGTAGGCCTTATAGGGACATCACAGAGATCTAATGATGATGAGGACTCATATAATGGTCGCTACAAAATTTCCAACCAAACTAGGTGTATCAATGTCAATTTTTCCTTTACATATTTTAGCATATCATTGATTGCTTGTGCACTTATCCACTTATGCATACATTTATAGGTTTTACAATAACATTGAAATTGTTATAGAAGTTTCAAGAGTGGAAAATTTTATATCCACATTTATGTTTTACTTTGATATATATGCTCACACATTAAAATGGAGCATTATGTAGACACTTTACATTAGTATGGGGGCATTTATTATTTGTAAAATTACATAATTATAGGGTTCTTGTGTTTATCACATATTGATCAAAATTATATTTTATTCACATCTTTGTAGGTGTTTTGGTTCTTTTTATCATGTGTGGCCCCTCTCTCTCTTTCTTACCCCTTTCCCTAACATGTTTCTCATGGGCTTCCTAGAATCATGAGTGTACAATTTTAGGGATGGGTCCTCTTGACTCTTGTTTTGAGTCTCTTGTATATTGTGGGTTATTTTTTGCCAACATTCACACTTGATGAGCATCAATTTGCACATCAATATAGTTTTGAATTGGAGAAGTCTATAAATACACACACACACATATTAATGCATTTACAACAACCTAGAGCATGAATGCCACACATCTTAGAAATATAATTTAAATGTGCAAAAGTAATAAATTAAATGATTTAGAGCATCTATTAAATAATTTAAGTAGATTTGTGGCATTTATTATTGCAATAACATTAATTCTAGCATGAAAAGTCATATGGAGTAGACACTTCATCACATTGAATTGCTTAGTAGAACATGCGATATACTTGGTGTGTTCTTTTTGATATTATACGTGGTGGGGAAACTTGAAACATATCAAGGAAGCTTTGTTTCTCTAGGGTGTACCACATGCCCCCAAAAACTACTTTTCTTTATCATTTTGAAGTCCAAGCTACCTTATTAGGGATTTGAATAATACGATCAATTTCCCAAAGGAATAAACTTTTTGAAAGGTGAAATGAGGCTTTATATATCTATCATTTACCATGTTTGACCTCACACCTTTAAGAACAACACTACTCTTCTAAAAACATCCAAACAATTCCAAAATAATCTTTAGTTACTCTTATTATTAATGCAAAAAAATAGTATGTACAACATTCTTAAGTACGTACTTAACATTTTTATAACAATTTTTAATGTATATTAAATATAATTAAACATATTTAATTTCAATTACAATATCTTCCATAATAATAACACATGAAATATTCTTTTTAAACCTCCCTCTTATTGTCATTTATTAGGGAGAGGAGCGATTATCTTGCATTGGCAATGACCGTGACAAGTTATGTTAATTTATTAGTTAATAGTAGAATATTCAAATCCCTAAACTTGCATGAAATGTTTTTAATAAATAGAAATAAAATGGCCTTTTTTTTGTAATTAAATACTAGACAATATAAAGTGTAAATTTTATTATATTAAGAAGAAACATGATATTAAAAAGACAATAAATGATGTAAGTACTAATACATTTATGTATTCAAAATGTCTAGACATATATAAATTCAATTTATATTTAAAAATGAAAAGTGTAGATAGTTCTCATTATTACAAACATTTTTTTAAGTTTGAATATATTTTCAAACCTAAAAAGGTCATGTCATTTATAACCAAATACACTTTCATTCACAAAATTGAAAGACTTTATTGTCACAATAGGACACAACTCAAATCAAATACCACATTAAATGAAACTTTTTCAAATAATAAAATGTCAAGTCATAGCCACATTGCCCCTTCTTTCCATCCCATCTACTAGCATTAATGAAAAACCTACAAAAAAATACAAATTTGTAAGGCTCAAGAAACATTATGCATTTATGAAAGGGTAGAATTCAAAAAAATATATCTCACCGAAAATCACGGTAGCCATTAGATTTAACATCTCATCACTCTCAATCCATACTCACCAGTTTCAACCAATCACAAACAAGCACATGGATCAAGCACCCAATAACACTTCAACAACTTCTATAAATTCATTTCATTGTTCAACAATTAAGCTTCACAATTTTTCCCAACAAACTTGCACCATTAAACCAATATTATTGGCGTTATTAGTTCTAGTAATTTTTGGAAATCTTTCAATATTGAATTCATATATATTTTTCAAATGAATTATTTGCATTCTCAACTTGAGTCATTTTCCATTTTTATGTAAAATAATTATTACTATCTAGTTCGAGTTTCATATACATACATAATATAGTCTTTTTATTTTCATTTTCTAGTTCATTTCCTACACATGCATGCATAAAGAATTATCTGTACCTTCGCAAGCATAAAGAATTACTCTGTCATCTATAATTTTGAATGGTACCTTTCTGCTCGTTCTCATTTTCTCATTCCTCAGTCCTTTTGTAATTGATGATCCTTATAGAAAACACTTTCGTAAATATCCAAGTTCCACAAGAAAATCATGTTTTGTATATTTGTAAATAGGTTCGTTTTGAATAAGGGAACCTCTCCCATTAAAGAGGAGGGACTTCTTGTCCCCGATTTGTTGCTCTTCGTGAAGTCCTTTTGACGACCAACACAATCGAACTCACTAATGATATAAAAAGGATAAGTCCACCCAAGTTTGATGGAACTACACTAGGAGATGGAGTTGAGAAATGGCTCAGCAAAATGGAGAAGTACTTTGCAATAAGGAACTTCTCTAAGGAAACAAAAGCCATATGGGGAGCTTATCATCTATACCATGAGGCATCTTCTTGGTGGGACGATCATAAATTTGAGTTAAACATTGATGAAAAAAAATCACTTGGGATCAATTTTAAAATTATTTTACGCAACGATGGTTGCCACAACTTTACTATGATTATAAAATGACTGAATTTCAGAACTTAGCTCAAGAAAATTTATCAGTAATGAGTAGTACTCGGAGAGATTTACTAAGCTCCTTAAGTACATACCTCAGTATCAAACTGACGAGAAGTTCAGGATACAAAAATTCATTATGGGATTAAATTCTTTCTTGGACTCTTTAGATCCTTTCTTGCTCTTTCTTCATCTCTTTTTATTGCCTTTGCACCAACTTTTGATGTTCTTTTTCTTGCCTTTTAATTTCCTTTTGATATTCTCTTGTTCTGTTGTTCCCTCTAGTAATTCTCTCTTCCTTCTTCTCTTGCATTTGTATCCTTCTTCCTTGCTTCAACTCTTTAACTTCTTTCTTTTGCTTCTCTTTTTCCACAAGCAGCTCCTTATATTGATCAAGTAGTGATGAGTTGAGATTCTCTACTTAATTGTATTCCATCATTGCAATTTGAACTTGATGAATCCTTCACCCTTTCCATTGGAAGTTTCAAAATTTTAGAAATGGAACTTTGTCCTTGGTTTTCCTCAAAAGTTTTGTCATAGTATTCTCGCTCTAATATCCACTTCCTCCAACTCTGCTACATCAATTTGTTCCTCATCTAGAGTGTTGACAAAGCAGTGGACCACATCTGACTCATGAAGTAGTGATGGTTGTGAGGGAGTAAATAAGGTGTCTTTTTCACTTTTGTTCAAATTAACACCAGGATTTGTTGGGGTTAGCACACCGGTTGTACAAACAATATATCGATCTAAGCATACATGCAAATAAAAGCAAATATTCTACCGTAAGAAATATACAAGACAAGAGGTATAAATCAACACTAGATTTAACATGGTTCACCCAGTGTGGGCTACGTCCAACAAGAAACAATCCAATCTATTATCCAAAGCTTTGACAAGATATACAATTGAAGATTTACAATCTTCCACACCTCTCAGATGTACAATACTTTCTTTCTCTCAAGCTTTTGCTTCTCCTCCAAGAATTCTCTCTCTCACCAAATTTTGCAAGTTCTTATTAATTCTTGTTTATACTTACTTATAAACCCTATCTTTCATGCTTATATAGGCATTTATAAACTTAGAGAACTTAGACATGCAATTACAATCAATAGATATACTTTAATGCTAAAAATAGATCTAATTCCCGAGAGTTAATTAAAACACTCCCACACAGGTAACCGATGTCGGTTAGCCCTAACCGATGTCGGTTCCTCCTTGCCTGACCGATGTCGGTCCTAGGTGACCAATGCCGGTCCCTCCTAATCGATGATGGTTATTGTGTTTTCCAACAAGTTTTACATTGCATGCTAATCTGAAGTAATTGAGCTCCACAACTCAACAAGATTAAGAGCAACTTATTTTATCGAATCAAGACAACTAACTTGGGTACAAAGTGCTAGTGACTCATCTAATTAACTCTCTCCATCCTTAGTTATCGCTTGTCGGTGAACATATTCATTTGTATTTTTTTCAATATGTTCATCATCACATTATTTACTTGTTTGTTTGTTGAGTACAATCTCAACATCTTCGATATACAACTCACTACTTAACACATCTAAATTATCTCTAACTAGCCTTAACATATGTTTTGTTGCATGTGATTCATCTTGATTAGATGTGTCAAATGTCTCCGCTAGCGCCATGTCCTCATCCCAAAATGTGGATTAAGAGGTCATATACATGTCCTCTTAAAACCTAATTTAATATTTTTAGGGGAAAGAGCCTTTTGGAAATCCCTACTCCCCAATTTAGCTAATTTTTCCATGTTGACATCTATCTCATGTTCCTCAAATATCCATTTACACCTCTCCTATTAAAGTAACTTTTGAATGGGGAATAGACAACGACATCTAGTGGTTGTACTCGAGAGAAGTGTGTGCTAGTAATGCAAGTAAATATATCCCAAAACTCTACACCTCTTGAATTTTTCCTAGAGCCACATGAGAATCGTGACCATCAAAACCAATAAATGCATATTAGTTGGAGACACACCACTAGGTACACATGTTGCAAAATGATGCAAACATTTCACGAATAACTCCTTTGTCATCCATGCATGATTTTGTGTTGTCATGCATGCACCGAGCTCATAACCTATTATGTAATTTTACAATTGTTTCTTCCTTTGTAAAGATAGAAACCAAGGATGCTTTGTCCAAGAATAACATTGATCAACATAATATGGTTATCCATTCTCTATTTTTGGGATTATGAATGGGAAACTTCTCCTTTATCTTCTAGCAAGCACTCTCATACCATACTTTATTCCTGATTGTAATCCATTTTCATCACAATTCCATATTTTTCTTGGCCCATATAGGTTAGCTTTATAAACACAGGACAAATTTAGATAGAAAGTATTAAAATAGTTGGTCTTAGACTTATTGCCCTATCTCTATCAAGGCCTTCTGCTGTCCTCAAAATTAAATTTGGGTGCCTTATTTTAGAAACTGCCCACCATGAGTTTCCAAGGATACCGTATATGAATGGGGTGGACCTAAATTCACATATTTGTGCCACATATGCTTTAAGTTGTGAGAT
>CM031238.1:366258379-366355957 GCA_018340775.1 Taxus wallichiana var. yunnanensis
TTGGATTTAAACTTTAAAAACATGCACATGGAGGGTCTAGGTGAACTTTTATGTCCATGATGTCCTTGACCTTATGGACGTGAGGGACATCAATTTCCACGGTGGTCAAGACGATGCCATGTGTCCTCGATTTGGACGGGGGATTTGCTCCAAAAATGCACACGGGGGTGAAAATCGATCACGTGGGTGTCCAAATGACTCTCCAGAGGGGATGGGAACATTTTTACATGTATGATGTCCCCCATCTCAGGTAAATAATGGACATCAGTTTCCATGGTGGTCCTGGAGGTGACACGTGGCGCCCGATCCAACGACAAGGAATGGATGCTCCAAAAATGCACCCGGGGGGCTAAACTACGGTCACGTGGGTGTCAGAAGACTCCCCATAGGGGCTGGGCACAATTTTTAAGGTATTATTTCTCCCACCTCAGGTGCATAAGGGACATAAAATTCCACAGTGGTCCTGGAGCTGACATGTGGCGCCCGATCCGACGGCAGGGAATGCATGCTCCAAATAAGCACCGGGCTGAACTGTCAAGTCTGGAGGTCATATGAGGGTCCCATAGGTCACATGAGGGCTGGGAAAATTTTCCAAGGGCTGATGTACCTGATCTCAGGGATTTTTGGGGCATGGAATCCGCCAAGCTCCGGTGTTGACACATGTCCTCTCAAAAATGACTAAGTCCTGAACTGCCTTTGAGAGGGTAACTTGGAATGAAGATAACTTGAGCTCCCGGTGGAATTTATTGGTGAAATTTTATATGATCCTGACTGGAAATGTCATTTTAAATCCAATTATGTTTGTTTCATGTCTTAATTCGGCCATTTTATCCCTAAAAATGGATTTTGGTCTGGGACTCCACTTGTGCTCGAGAAAAGCGCCTTCCAATAATATGCGCCAAGGTGGTGTGAAAAATATTATTTCACCATCATGTAGGTATTGGAATCGTATTTCGAAGATGTTTTTTTACTTAAAAATCCATCCTGGAGCTCCCATAATCTTCTCCGAATCCCAAGAAATTTGTTTTAGGCTTGTGTTGGCTTGAGAACCTTGTTTTTCTCTCAAACTACTCCAAGTATTTCAAAACTTCCCAAAGCCTTCCAAAATAATTTCCATGATGTTCTATTATATTCAATTCATGTCCATGTTTAATTTGGCCCTTATGTTCTACTCCAGTGGGTTGAATCTAGTCTGGGAAGGCAAACGATAGCCCTTCCCAATATTGCCAGAAGATAACATTTTTTTAAAACTCCCTAAAATCACCTAGGGGGAATGAATAGAATTTCCTAAATCACCTAGGGGACCAATTTGACATCAAATAGAGGGTGAAAAGACTAATGGATTTGGCTTGGGGTTCCGGGAATGTTAAAACATGAAAGTTTCGACGTCAGGTATAGTTGTCGTGCTTAAATTGTCAATTTCCTGTTACACATTTTCATGACAACAAAGTGTTAGTACAAACAAACATGTATATAAAATACAAGAGTAAGAAAAAACAATGTGTAAGATATTACGTAAGAAAATAATGTAAACACCCAAGAAGACAAAGTGTAGAATGCATAAATAAGGTTGTAAAACAAGAACAAGAAATAATATACAATGTAACGAACAAGTATGGAAGAAAATATCCTTGCATGACTAATGTTACACATGAAATTCCTGTTAGCATGTTATAAAGATAAAATGTATGTAAAAGCATGTGTAAACCAATAAAGTAGTGTGCTATGAACAAAAATGAAACAATAGAACCTGTAGTGTACTAATGTGGATACCCTTAGGAGCCATTGTGGGACTGGTACTAGGCCCAAGCATTAATGGTGTATGTAGTCTATGATCACAACTAGAAAATCAAGTGAAAACATATGTGTGTATGGTAAAAGTAATGACATACAATATATCTATATAGCATGTGTAATAAAGTGATTATGTACAAGTAAATGCAAGCAAGAGTAAATACAACCATAAAATGCAAAGCATGTTGTGGATGGGTGGAATGGAATGCATAGTGGATGATAGGAGCCGCATGCCCCCAAGTGAATGGAAGTGTATGTAGTGAGGTTCATTTTTTAGTGCCCCATCAACAATTAAGAATGAACCGTAAACAAGAGTGTGTCATTGGGAAATGTTTGAGCTATGTGTTGTGTGTAACGTGATGTGATGAGTGTGTAGTGATGAAATGTCAACTAGAGATGATGTATGAAAACGTGTGATGATTAATACTATAGAGTGTATCACGATGAGATGATCAAAAGGGGTGGTTATGTAGCCTATGATGTATACCACTAAGTGATGCAAGTGGAAGTGATGATGTAACCTATGACGTATATCACTAAACTAGGAATTTCACATGATGGAAAGGATTGAATGATAAATATGTGAGTGTGAAAAGGTCCATTTGTGATGTATACCCTCAACAGTCTAGTATGGACCTTGAGACTAGAGTGCATCATAGGGTAGTGAGTAGAGCGCGTAGAAGTGACTTTGCAAAATGCATCCACCTAAAGTGGTTTTATAGCCACTTTTTTATGAAGGATCGTTAAGAAACTAAAGTGATTTAAAACCCTAGCTAGGAGCAACTTACAAAAAGTGCTTGTACTAGTCTAGTTTTTATTTATTCCTCAAAATTTATGAATGGATGTTGTATAGTACTCTTCTAGGTTTCGAGAAAGGTATGTTAGAGCATATGGTGTTATGTGGGTCCCACCTAAAAAAATGTAAGTTTATGAAGAATTCCATTGTGTGGAAATTTTTTCCAAATGAGCTAATGACTAAATTTCCATTTATGATATCACAAGAATTTTTATTGATGTTCATTAATGTTTCAGGTCATGGGGATGGTGAAAAAGTGAAAAGCATACCCTATTTGTGTTGACTGGTCAAAGGGTAGTTTTGGGGAATTTGGAGCATCACGGAGTAAAATTGACAAGCTACAGAAAGATTTAGGAGGTGATTCAAGCTGTGTTGGAAAGAGGATTGAGATATATTTTCATTTATGTATGATGTTTTATTCATTATGATGCATATTTTTTATGGTTTATAGGTCAATTTCTGGACAAGAGGATTTTCGACTATTCATGACAAAACTAATTTTGTTGAAAGATTGAGTTGGTTGGAGAATGATATGGATTGGGTGATGCTTTCTATCACCTTTAATGTGAATATTGATGAATTTTTAATCTAATTAATCCATTTGGAGGTATTTAATAAGTCGGGAAGGGTGAAAATAAGTTAGATTTTAGAAAGCGCTTTTCATGAAGCTTATTTTGGTGAATAAAAAAGTTGATGTCATTTGAACCAGAGGATTTTTCTCAAATTATAAATTTATTATATGTGTTTTAAAATTATTTGAATTTCTAAAGAGTTATCACATTCCATAGTTGAGATGTTCTTGAGTGGTCTTGAGGCCTAAAGGTGAAATCAGGTTGTTGGAAACAACTGTTTTAAGAAGGTACAAGAGCCAGTGGACCCATTAAATGAAATAACATGATTGGTTAGTAAAAATTGCAACCATTTTTTATTTTTAAATTACATAATAATATTTTTTATGAATATGGGAGCTTGAATAAGCATGGTTTTGGAATGAGGGATTTTATCATTCAAATGGCAAGGTTTTGAGGATTGTTGGTGCATGAAAAGTGGTTTTTGGCTAGGCCGACCTAATTGGGTCACTTTTGACTATTGTGATAAAGTTATGGGATGCTCTTAATGATGCATTGGTCTAACCTATGGTTTAGGACAGACATCCTTTTGGTTAAAAGAAATAAATCATATAAAAGTGATGTTTTGCATTCATTTTTGAACTAGTGCTCTTGGAGGGAAAAGTGCAACCCATGTAGAAGTGTTTTGTAGGTATGTGTGCCTGATTTGAAGGATGATAAATATAATGTAATGTTGAGGAATTATTTACAGCTTGTGTGCAATATTTTATAGCCAAAGCAAGATCAAGAAGAAGAAGATAAAGCAAGATTGAAGACCTAGGGTTTGAGCTAGGGTTTGTGAGTTGAATATGTGATCTCCATCAGTTGTGGCAGTAGAAAAATCAAAGATAAAACATATTAAGGTTTCTAAGTTGGTGATTTTTCATCTTAGGGGTTTTAGCCTCCTTGTGGAATGGGTACTTCACTAAATTATGGGTTGGTGCTCCTTGTAGGGTTGGTGCTCTACTAAACTAGGGGTTGGTGCTCCTTGTGAAGTTGGTGATTCACTAAATTTATTTGTTGTGAGTAATATAAAAAAAAATTCAGGGATTTTTTTCCCCTTGAGGTTTTCCCACATATATTTTGTGTTCTTGTGTACTCTCTTGCTCTTGTTCTTGTGTATGGTGTATTCAATGCTTAACTAAACACACATATGGTTGTTGTATGGTTGAATGGTTAATTGATTGGTAATGAATGATGAATGGAAATGGTTTAAATTTTAAATATACTGATTCATCCCCCTCTCATTATCATGTGCTTCAATCAATCAAAAGTATCAGAGCAAGTCCTTGAGAAGCAATTATAACAACTTGAAGGAGATATTAGAAGCACAAATGGGTAAGTCTGCTGATCTTTGGAGGAAAGATTATGAGTTTCTTGAGTCTATGGTTTTTGGATTAAAATATAATATGAGTGAAATGAAGAAATATTATGACTTAGCTATCAAGGATTTGAAATCTCAAGTGGAGAAGATGTCTAATGCCCTAAAGGAGAAAGAGCAATACTATTCTAGGTATGAAGATAAATTGAAAGCTCTTGAATTAGATTTAGAAGATGCCTCTAACGGGTTGAAATTGTATGGCAAGATCGAGAAGATCTCCAAATATCTTTATGAGATTTTAGAAGGCTAAAATGTGGCTAGTGATAAAATAGGCCTAGGGTTTGAAGGAATACATGTGAAGAGTGATGGAGAAGCTGGTCCAAGTTCCAAATAAGATGTGATGGTGACCAATAAGAGTGAATTGAGAATGTATGAATCGGTTAGAAAACCAAATTCTATGAGTTATGGTTATCATTTCATGGATACTATTTTGTTTTTCATGATTATGGTTGTAGGTATAGAGATTGCAAGAGAAGGTCATTTGAGAATAGTGTACGACTCTTCAATGGTGAATTTCATTCATGCTATGAGTATGGGCATAAAGAAAAATATTTTAGATGGAATCTTAGTGTATTTGAGCCTAGAAGGAAGAGGAGTGTTGGTTTCTTTAATTGTCAACAATCGGGACATCTTTGCAAGATTTTCCCAATCAAGAGGAGGTTTATTGTAAAGTTTTATTATGTGGTCAAGAAGGATGTTAGATAAGAATCAAAGGGAAAGGAGATGGTTTTCATACTAATAAGGTTAAGAGTGTTGACTCTCAGTCTATTTTGCATAGTATGAAACTTGTCAAGAAAGATCCTAGTGGAATCAAGGTTGGAAACATGGTCAACACACTCAAATCATATCATGGAAGTTACTTTGCATTGGTTGAATAAGATCACCTATGTCTCAATGCTTCATTACATGACAAGATGAAGAAGCTAGTTGTGTGGGACATCTCACAAGTAATAAGGTATGCTAAGTAATTTGTCCATAATTTTAGAGTCTTTTTTTATCTCTGTAAGGTGTCCGATTTTGTATGAGTATGTCATCCATATTTTTCTTTAAGGTTTGTGTGTTGCAAAAATTTATGAAGTTTTTTTATTGGGTCATGTATTCATAACATCTCTGGTTGAGGAAGTTTATGGTTTCCATTAAAAGTATGAAGTTATATTGAGTCAATCTATGTCCATATCCTGGTCATATAATATTTGGTCATATAGAATGAGTTCAATAAGAGTCTAAATTTGTGGTGGAGGTGTTATAAGAATTTTCAAGTTGAGAAAAAGTGTTCTAGCTTATGAATCAAGTATGTATGGGAATATGTCTATGTGTGTTACTTTAAAAGACTATGTATACTCCATGAGAAATTTAAGTTCTTCTTTAAGGAGTGAAGAAGACCCACATGATTGAAGTGTTACACAATTGTACTCACGAACTCAAGAAGAAAATGTCCTAGTTTTTAAGATTGTGTATCAAACTTCGGTGTCTTAGTAGTCTCTACCAAAGGTGAAAAGTCCGAGAATGAATTTTTAAAGTTGGCATTACGAGTCTAAGTTGTGTACTCTCTGTTATGATCTTGTTCCAAAGGTATTCTGTCATGAAAATTTGAGTAATCTTGTTGATATATTAAGCTCTATATCTATGGTTTTCATAAGAAATATTTTCTCCACTTGACTATAAAGACCATTTCCATGGGTTTTGGTTCTTTGTGAGTCCATGATATGATTGTCTCGAGTTAAAGGTTCTAAGAGTAAGTTTATTCATGGTTTGTGTTAAAGTTGTCTCGATCTACATAGTGCATCTTTAAGTCTATGTAGTTTGATGTGTTGAGGTCAATCAAATGTATCATTGTTTGAAGACAATATTGAATACTCGAATCGTGTTGTAGCAAGAATCTATAAAATGGTGTACGTGCTCATGAATGCATTTTTTTTTAACATGTCTCGGTTTGAAAAAGTAGACATGTAGATGGAATTGAAGGTCATACTCTTTGTGAAGACTCTAGGGCAAGAAAGAGTAATTTTTTGTTCAATAACTTAGGCATGATGGTTGCAGAAATGTGTGAAAAGGATTAAGTGTCCAAGCATAATCTTATGAGGTCATAAATGTATTACAAGTATGTGTATGACTTCATACTTAGTGATAGAGCAAAGGAAGGTGATGAGATAAGGATAACTCGGGAACATTTAACACAAATACGCAATCAAATATTGGTATGTTAGTCGTGTGCATTTATAAAAAAACCACTAATAAGCCCCACAAATTTATAAGACAATTAATGGTTTTATGTAAACAAACAACCTGGAGAAAGTAATTGTGGAGTGCATGGGGTATCAAGCATGAATATGCAGTCATAGCCCAGTATGTTTTCCATGTGTATTTTTAAACAAAACCATTTATAAGGCTCACAAATTTATAGAAAATGATATCATCTAACTCTATAAGAGGGACCATTTTCAAAGGAGGAATAACCAAATAACCTATTTCAAATGTTCATGGTGGCATCTAATGCTCCACAATTTGTATTTACAATTTCATAACTAACAAACATTAGTTTTGATGCTTAGTCCAACCAATGATGGCATAGCCTAGCGGTCACTAATCCACATCAATAGCTCAGAAATATTGTCCACCAAAGGGTGGTTCAATTAATATAAGCATACCCTAAAGAACCACTAAAACTCATTCACAAGATAGAGAACAATTAATATTGAACTTACCATATTACCATCAAGAGGAGTATGTTTTTTCAATTAAGCTTTCATTTTCCATGGCATGAAATTGATTAATGTTTGTTTGGAATACATATTTCATTAAAAGAAACAACAACGAGTAAGGGTGATGCAAGCCGTGCCACAAGCTCGGTCATTAAGTGGAAGCCCCTAAAATGTTGATATTCAACTTACCATATTACCACAGAGACCACTATGTTTTTTCAATTATGCTTTCATTTTCCATAACAATAGATAGATTATGAATAGATTAATGTTTATTTGAAATAGATATCACATCAAAGGATCCAGTTGTGGGTAAAGATGATACAATCCTAGATGAAAGCTTGATCGATAAGTGGTAGCCACAAGCTAAAATATTGATTATTTCCATTAGTTATAATTGATATGTAGTTGATTAAAATATAAATTATTTACTTCCCTGTAGTTAGCCACACAAATTACTTATTTTAGATTTGGAGGGATTGTTATATGAGAAAAACCAGTCACCCTCTAAGGAGATGTCATTCAATTTCAGCAAGGAGACTATCAACTTACAAGGTGTCTTGAAAGAATTTATAAATTCGTTATCAAAAAAATTTGAAATGGAATTTTGGTCTGACAAACTCACTTCTGCTGATGTTGAAAAGATGACAAAGTCCTTCAATAAAAATTTATCGATCGAATTGAATCCAAAACTCACTTGGGGAAAGGAACATTGCAATATAGTCGATGGAATTACAATAAAAGATATAGAAAAGTTTTGGAGTAAAAATGAGTTTTCATACAATTATAAAGACACATTGTGTATTACATCATGTGAAAAGAGAAACCCTCCTGAAAATTTTATGGTTGAGATGAAAATCAGAGAGGAAAATTGTTCAAAAGATATGTGGTTGATGAGTGATTTGTACAAATACTTATCACTAATAGTGTCTCAGGGATTGAATGTAGTAGAGGGCATCAAATATTTAGAGCGAGAAAATGCTAAATAACTACTTATCATTTCAAATTGTTATTATGATGGTACTGCTTAACATTGTAAAGAAAATGTGTTCATTTGTTATTATGATGGTTTTGCTTAACTATTTTTATGTTAAGATTGTACAAATATAAGTTGGCAGAATTTATTTATTCACTAATTATAAGTTGAGACTATGAGTGTATAAGTTGAGTATGCGAATTAATAGAAAATTTTTACTATAACAAACATTTGAGAAGCTTTTTATTAAACAAATATTTATTCCTAAATTAATTATGTGCATGCTTAAATACTATAATTTACTTACAAAATAAAAATCTTATACCACATTCATATGAAATGAAAAAACTACAATTTATGGTTTGTAAAGACTCGTCATGCTTTGAAAAATTACATTTGATTCAAAAACTTTTTCGTAAAAAAATATTCATAGTACAATAAAAAATGAGAAATGACCTTTGATTTTTTACCTACTTACCACCTACAACCATTTGATTTTTGATATAACAATAACAAAATGGACATATTTTTTGTTTTTAATTAATTCATCACCCTCAACCATTTGATTTTTTATTCATTTACAAATAAAAACGCATGCAACATGAAACTGATCATATTTGATATAAACGGTGTTTTGGCACACACCATCCACAAGGCTGATTCATCATACAAGAAGTTAAAAAAATTTGGTGACGTCAAGATCAAAAAAAAAAATTATTTTCTCAGACCAAATGTGAAATATTTTTTGCAACATTACAAAAATATTTCAAAATAGCACTATGGACATTGGTGAGAAAATCAAATGTTCGAGTTCATATTTATAGAAGAAGATTGCGTTGAAACCAAAGCACCGATTATGAAGGTTCTGGGAATCCTAATTTATATCTCAAGAAACTTAACTCTTTTTGGTGGAAATTTAATACATCATACCATTGTAAAAATAAATTTCTTATAGATGAATCTTTAGAGAAAAACAAGTTCAATGATGTGGGGAACTACATAATTGCTAAAACATTTAATATAGATTTTAAGCTAGTAGAAAAATACTTGTTAGATGAGTTGTGGAATTTTTGAAACCATTGAAGGACGTCGAAGATCTAAGGATTTTATTAAATAAAAAACCCAATTATAGGGAGCTTATTTTTAGAGATTTACTATGATTTCTATTGTTGATTTGGGAGCCCATCTTTGAGAATAGTGTTACAATAAAATTCAAAATATTCTTAAAATGTTTTACTATAATTCTACCTTTAGTAAAGGAATTTTAATTTATTTCATAGCTATATTTAAATACTATTAAATATATCTAGGATGGTTTTACAATTTATTTTATTTTATTTTATATTTGGTAAAAGGAAGGTTTTGGCGGGGAGGGCCTTACCTTGTTACAATAAGGATATATAATCCAAATATAACCATATACATTTCATGGGTACAAACTAAACCAAACATAAAAATGGTTGGTGCATATAGCAAAAACATTCCAAAAATCGGTCAAAAATAGTTGAGAACGGTCAAAACCAAAAAAGCCATATAAAGTGCCATATCACAAACAAAAAGCAAAAGACAACATAGAATCGAGTTATGAATAAAAAGATGAGAGGAGAGTTGCACAAGATATTTGATATTTTCAGATTCCTATAGGTTCAACACTGGCTCAGCTCTCCAACAATTTTAACTTTGTGTACCCTAGATTTAGGGAGAGCAAGAACAATGAAACTAGGATAATTAGCATTTTCCCCAATCAAGCGGATTGGAATCCAGTGAGAGCTCCACATGTGATTAAAAAAACACCTTCCTTCGAGGGATAAGTAATCATTTCAAATATTTTCCTTGTATTTCTCTTAGTTTGAGGCATTCATGACCTCAATGGGGGTATCACCTTCCCCAATCTAATGGTGTAGGATCTCATATTTAAAATCAATGTTAGCACACAAGTCTCGCATACATGATTACCTTCTCTAAAAGTATGCAAAATTTCAAATTTAGGGAAATAATTTAAGATGTGTATAGAGTCCTTAATGATTTTTTTGATGTTATAACTTGAAGGGGACTTGTTTTGGAGGAAATTTAAAATATTCATAGAGTCCCCTTCGACCCAAAGTTTAGTGATGTTCAATTTTTTTAGCAAGTTGGATACCCCATAAGGTTACTAAGGCCTCCACATAGTGGTTGGTTTGGACCCCCATGTTTCCAATGAAGGTACTTATGAGATCACCTTTTCCGTTCCTAATGACTCCTCCCCCTAGCTCTCTGCACTGGGTTTCCCTTAGTAGCACCATCAAAATTTAACTTATACCAACCTTCTTGAGGGTGAATCCAGACAAGTCTTGCTCCTAACAATCTTTGAATTTTGATTTTTAGGGTCTTGATCTAGATGTAAGTTCCATTTGATGAGGAATTTAATATCCAAGTCTTTTAAACTGCATTTTTGAGTTTGATGGAAGATTTAAAATTTTCAATTATCAAAAGAATCAGATGTTTGAACATCATGCAAACCTATAAAGCTTTCCCTTCAAATATTCTTTTGTTCCTTTCTTTCCATATTTCCCAAACAATGTGTGGAAGGATAAAATCCCATAAGAGTATGAATGAAACATTTTTGGTTTGATAAGACCATTAAGCTTTTAGCTCATTCACAGATTGCAGGAGGACCCATTTCTAGCTAATTTTGTCTAGGATGAGGCCCTGTAATGAGAAATAAAACTTGTAGTGAATGAAGAGATGATCAACGATTTCTTCTGCATCTTTACAAAGGATGCCTATGTTAGTAAGGATATGACCCTTCTTTCTTAAATTATCCACTATGAGAATATTATTCTAAACTGTGAGCCACTAGAAGAAGTTGATTTTAGGGGTCAACTCTTTACACCAGACTTTTTCTAACAAAAAAGAGAGTTAAGCAAATGATTTTGACCGTTATACCCAGAGAGGACAATATAGTTACCATCTCATGAATCCTCCAACATTAGCTCTTCTTCAAGATTTTTGTTGGGGATATAAATGCATGCAATCTTATTTGTAATATAATTCATATTTTCTCTCTCCATTTCATTTATTTCTTCAAGTATTGTATTCTCCAAGTGTTTTTTCCATTTATGCATTCGAGGTATCCACTTGTCTTATCCCCATATTTCAATTTTATCTTATTGTTATGATTTTAAAGATTTATTCTCTATTTTTGATCTAACTCCAAATTCCATTTATCCTCCCAAAAGTTGATTTTTCTACCATTTCCAAATTCCCATCTAATGCCTTTTGAAATTAGGTCTCTTCTTTTGACAAGTGAGTTTCAAAATGGGATCAATGGGAAGATCCTCAAATCTGTAAATTCCTTGATGTAATCTTATTATAAATATTTATTTGTAATGATGTTGCACCAAGGTAAGTATTTCTTGAGGAGTCTCAACCCACTTTGGAAAGGAGAGCTAAATTCATGAGTATAAGGTTTTTATTCGAATCCTCCTTGTGATTTAGGCTTACAAACTTTGTCCCAAGAAATCAATGGAATTTTGTTGTGTTCCTCTACTCCAGCACATAAAAACCTTTTATTAATCTTGTCTATCATGTCGACTATATTTTGGGGTATTTAGAAAAAAGAGAGAAGGTATATAGGAAGATTTTGTAGTGTACTCTTTATCGTGGTGGCAACACTAGACAAAGCAACCCCTTTCCATCCAGCCAATTTAGTTTAGAGTATTTCAAGATGGGAGTTCCAAATTGAAATTGGGAGGCAAAATTTGAACATAGGCATGAGGAGTCTCAACCCAATTTGGAAAGGAGAGCTAAATTCATTAGTATAAGGTTTTTATTCGAATCCTCCTTGTGATTTAGGCTTATAAACTTTGTCCCAAGAAATCAATGGAATTCTATTGTGTTCCTCTACTCCAGCCCATAAAAACCTTTTATTAATCTTGTATATCATGTCGACTATATTTTGGAGTATTTATAAAAGAGAGAGGATGTATATAGGAATATTTTGTAGTCTACTCTTTATCAAGGTGGCTTTAGCAACACTAGACAAAGCAACCCCTTTCCATCCATCCAATTTAGTTTAGAATATTTCAAGATGGGAGTTCCAAATTGAAATTGGGAGGCAACCTTTGAACATATGCATGAGGAGTCTCAACCCAATTTGGAAAGGAGAGCTAAATTCATGAGTATAAGGTTTTTATTCGAATCCTCCTTGTGATTTAGGCTTACAAACTTTGTCCCAAGAAATCAATGGAATTTTGTTGTGTTCCTCTACTCCATCCCATAAAAACATTTTATTAATCTTGTCTATCATGTCAACTATATTTTGGGGTATTTATAAAAGAGAGAGGAGGTATATAGGAATATTTTGTAGTGTACTCTTTATCAAGGTGGCTTTAGCAACACTAGACAAAGCAACTCCTTTCCATCCAGCCAATTTAGTTTAGAATATTTCAAGATGGGAGTTCCAATTGAAATTGGGAGGCAAAATTTGAACATAGGCATCCAAAAGTAAGTAATGCAGGAAGAGTCTTAATGCCACATCCCAATATTTTTACAATTTTATTCGCGCCAAGCTTTAGAAGTATTAATGAAAAACACTCAACTTTTTCCATAATTAATGAGCTTCCTAAAGCTTCTTCATAATAATTTAGTAAGTATTTGAATTGTTTAGCTTCTTACAGATCAATGGAAAGGAGGATGATATCATTTGAAAAATTGCTAATGGGAAACTAAAATATTTTTTGATTACTTTAATTTTAATTACTTTCATATTCATAATTTAATATAAAAATACACATGTAATGGTTTTACAGATTAACTACATTCTCCTACACTAGATCGTTTCCCTCTGCTATTTTCTTCAGAATATCTTTGGTAATTCTTTGGTTGTGTTGATGTTCAATCACACCATGGTATATGAACCTGGAAGTGTCTCACATCTCTTGAATTTTATTAGCCTAGCGGCCGCTAGGCCACAAGGCATTTTAAATATTCAAATATGCATATTTTTCATCTTAGAGACACCTTAAAAGCGATAAGATCCTTATTCCAAAACAAAAATTAAGCCTAGTGGATGCTAGTCCATACAAAATAGAAAATGTTTTGATTTTATATGGGATAGCAAATACCCCAGTGCCATTATTTCTCATATATACGTAGGATTCCTTGAAATCATTAAACAATTTTTCCCATATTCATTAATTTAATGTGTAATCTGATATATTGGACTTCGGAAGGAGGTATAATGGGTTCTAATATTTTGATTCCAATATTTTAATTTTTGGATTCCAATATATGTGATTTTGGAGTATAGTAAATTCCAATATATGTGATTTTGGATTCTAATATATGTTATTCTGGATTCCAATATATGCGATTTTGGATTCCAATATGTGTGATTTTGGAGTGCAGATAATTCCAATATTTAACATTTTTGAATCCAAAACTAGTAATATTGGATTCAATATTGGCTATATTTTTAGCTTCTCGGACTAGAATAAGTCTAGATTTAGTGAAATAAGCATTAAATATGTATGATAGTTAAGATACCAATTTATTTTCTCGTAGGACAAGTCATCTATTTGTGAGTAATTTCAAATTGTTGAAAGTATATCAATGGAGTTTGAGTATTTTCACACATTTGGTGAACAATTATTCCATTGCATTCAACAATATCGACCTCAAAGTGATTTTTTCAAGCCTTGCATGTGCATGTTGTTTTGTATATCTATGAGAGTTGTTCATTACACTCAAATATATATTTACAATTCCAACAAAGATTGAACCTATCATAGATAAACTACAATATTATATTCTTTGTGGTGGAACTACTAAAACCCATATAATATACAAAGCTAGATATAACATTTACTACCATGTGTATGAAAATATGTGTGTTTTCATTGAAGGGCCATCTATTGGATTTGTATTCATGTCTACATTGTTCAGAATTTGGCATAACTACTTATTCACTTTTCGATGTCAAACCAATCCTTTAAATATTCACATTCAAATATTGACAACTATGGAGTCCCATGAACACAAAAAGTGTGTCAAAAATTTGTATGTAAAACACAAAAAACAAACTTTTTAAAAGTTTGACTAGTTTAGATCATATATTTTTTAATTAAGCCATTCCCTCATGTCTTGAAACATTGGCATTGACATGTCAAGTTTATTATTTAATGGTATACCTAATGGATAAATCCAAATAGATTATAGTTTTCATATCTAATAGATTATTTTGCACATTGTTTGGATTAGTGCTATATGAACTTTAGTCTTAATAGTTTTACCATACATTGTTTTAACATCAATATTGTTTTTTATCTTTAGGTGGATATAAACCTATAGTATTGTCAAGTTAAAATAATATGGTTTTTTTTACCTAAAAACCCCAATAGAGTTGTGAGGCTTAGGTATAATTGATTTCTTTTAAGGATGTACATGGGAAATAAACCACAACTACTCTAAGAAAAGAAATGTAAATAATAATAGGCAAGATATTTCATCCCAAAATCCCAATATTTATTTATGCATCAAAGTGTATTACATCATTCTAGTACATATATGTTTTTCTCATTCTATCTCTCTTAGCTCTCTTACAAAATCTCAAAATAACACACTCACATTAGGCACACCTTATACAATACATTAGTTATAATAAATATACAAAATACAATATGTTTCAAAAGACACTTCTTTTGACTTGTGCCTCTATCATCTTCGTCTCATACTTGGTATGTTTTGTCTTCAATCTACGACATGATGTCACTACGCGGATCTTTCCAAAGTGTTATGCGGATTATTCCACTATTCGGAGGCTTCCTCCATGTATCGTGGATTTTCTTAGTTTCTGGTGTCTTTCTCTATACTTTTCACTTCTATAGTTTATCGTGGCCTTGTCCTTTTATGCATGAAACCATACTTTGTTCGCGGCTTCATCCTTTATTCCGTGACCTGATCTTAACTCTTTGCATCTATCTACCTGAATTTGGCGGCTTTACATATATTTCCATGGCTTATACCAAAATTTTATGAAGACTCCTGTCAACATTATCCCCCCTCTTAAACTTTGTCTCATCCTCGAGACAACAACTGATGAAGAATCCTGTGAATTCCTTCAAAAATTTCAGCCAAAAATCTAATGTGGGAATTAACCACCGGGAATTAGACATATGGCATATGGAAGGGCTCCCTCACTCAACTCACCCGACTAGATTTATGGAACAAAAAATTATGGAAGCATCAACCTCCCTAGGGAATTAGACGTTTGGCGTAAGAAATTCTTCCTCCGATTGACTCACTTTGATTTGGGTTTGTGGGACGCTTCGACCTCTCTAACCATTATGGTGTAATTTGTGGCATATACTTTGTTATTTGAGGAATAATATTCTTTTCATAATTGAACCAGGAAGCCAAATGGTTATTCACATGTTCTATCCATTCTTGCAATTGTGTATTCTCTTGAATTAGTGGGACTATTTTGGATGGAGTGGGATGTGTTTGTACCTTATTCCATCGATCTTGTGTAGTTGTAGTTTCTTTGCATCCTCACTAATGATTTATCTAATCTGCTGCTACCTTATTACATGGCATATATCTTCTCTTTTACTGCGCTTGCCCATTTTGGTTTTGATATTTACTGTGAGTTCTAACAATTTCTTCTCTCTTTGTGCCATCTTTATCTTTTAAAATATCATATTATGTGGTGGATTTTTAAATATCCTGTTCAAGTTTCTCCAATTCCACTTTGTCTATTGTGGTCATACTTGGCCATCCAATAGTATATGTGTAATATACAATGGAATTATTTAGATTTGTGTCCATCTTTGTTACCACATTTTGTAATTCACCTCTTTTCTTATGATTCTCTACTATTCGTGGTTTAAGAACTTCTAACTTATATTCCTTTATTACAATCTTGTGGATTCATTATTTATCCTCTTCTAGGTTAAAGCGGTGTTCCTTTAAAAAATCCCCTACATATATTATTCATAGTTGCCTCAATGGATAGCTTAGGATAAATGTTGATCTATGACTTGTTTGTTTGGATAGTGGAAAGTATTTTCTGCATTGCTTCTTCAATTTCAACACATCTTTTCATCCAATCGTGAGTAGTACTTTTCTCTAATATTTGACTGCAAGTGGATTTTTGTAATGGAGTGAGTTTATCTAGGTTGACTTTGAAACCCTCCACGGTGTGTTCCACAACTCCTTTTTGTAGTTGGATTGATTTCTCTTGTTTCCTTTGTTGTAGAGCTTGCTTGATTTTCATTAATGGATCTCTGGGTGCTTGTGTAGATACTATACTCATGGAGGAGGAGGGCTTGTAAGATTTTGTTTTCTTTTTTTTCTATTTCCTCCTTTTCTTTTTTTCTTCTTCTTCCTTCTTCTTTCTTTTCCTTCCTTCTTATTTCTCTTTCTCAGCCTCCTCTTCTTTTGCATTCCTATCTTCTTCTTCCTTTTTTTTCAAGGCTGCTTCTTCTTTAGCCTTCTCCTTCTCTATTTTTTTCTTCTTCTACTTTCCTTTTCTGTTCTTCCATCATATTTTCTTTTTCTTCTTGCTCCTTTTTCTCCTTTTCTTCTTTTTGTTTTCTCTATACCTCTTCTTTTTTTCTTTCTTTTCTTTCTGCTCTTTTCTTTCTTTACTTTTCTATATCTTTTTGCTTCTTCTTTTCATTTGCTTCCAATTATGTTTTCTTCTTTTATTTCTCAGCTGTGTTTAATTTCTTATAGTTTTTTATTTTTTTCTTCTTTTTCTTTTTGGGCTTTCTCTTGTTCCTACTTATCCATCTCCATGGATTTTTGTTTTTCCTCCTCACTTTTCTTATTCTCATCTCCTTCCTCTATTGCCTTTGTAGGTTTTGATGCCCTATTTTCTCTCTTTTCTTGTTTTATTCAAGAAACCAATAAGTTCTTCCACTTATTTAAACCATGTCATTGCTCTTCTGTAGTCCTTTTCTTTATAACCTTTAGTTGTGATCTTTCTTTTTAAAGGTCCTTTAAGTGGCTTGTTTCTTCAGCTTCAATTTGTTCTTGGATCTCCTTTATTAGTTCATCGGAAGTAGGCTCATAATGTCTTCAAGAACGAAGCCAAATTTTTCTAAGTAATAGACTATTGCCTCAACTATTTCCATTTGTTCTCTTCTGTGCTCACCACATACTCTTGTGCTAACTGAGAGATACACACGGAGATAAGCATTTCTGATAGTATATGTAGGCTATTTTTGTCAAATTAGTTTCTATCCAAGGTTTAGGATCTTCTGAGATCTGTGGTACCTCTTGGTGTTGTGGATGTGGTGGTGAGGGAGTATATTCTTCTTCTTCTTCTTCTTCCGACCCTAAAATTTCTTCTACCTCCTCAGATTGTTCTTCTTCTTTTCCTTGTTCATCGTGACTTATTTTAGCTTTTCCTTCTCAACTAGGGATTTCTATCTTTTGGTAATTATTGGTTTTGAATGGCAGGGGATTTCTTCCTTTTGTATGTTTTGGGGCACTTCCACTTGTCTCGATTTCCTGATGATACAAACTTATGTTGGTATTCCTTGAAGGTTTCGGTGATAACATCATCAAAGCTAGGAAGAACATGTTTCCTAGGATCCATAGGGTATGCTTTTAATGCTTGTATTGATGTTTCTACTACCTCATCTGAAGCTTCATAGGGTAATGGTGGAACTTGACCTATCATCTGGAACTAGTGATTTGATGAAAATATAGTCAATGTCCATAATAAACATAACTTTGTGTTCATATTTGGCCACTATTTTTGTTCATTACCCTAGATTTATTTGTAACTATCCCCCTGATATTATCTTGTCCATTTAATGAGTGATGTTATTTGAGTGATTGCATCCATGGTTCTCATGTGTTCCTAGATTTGTTCTGCCATAGGGGTATCTAGTTTCCAATCTACCAATTCATCTTTTTGTGGAAGTGTTTTTGTGAAATACATTGCCAAACATATTAATATTGACCCATAACAAAAATTATGTTTCCTTCTTTAATTATCTTCACATTCTCATGAAATTATGTGGCTAGTAATTCAGCTAGGTTATATTCAGAATGGGCCATAACCATATCTAATGTCAATTGTGCACTCACCCCATGGGTGCCATCTTCTCTATTTGTATGATAAATTTTCAAACAAATGGCTTTGGTGGCATACCTCAAAGTAGGGTTTTGAATATTTGCAATTTTGATGCCCCTTTTACATGTTGTGACACCCATCACCTTCGCCATATCTTTCATCGGGGTTTTCTTATTTGTCAACGTGGACCATCCTTTGTCCAATAGCCTCGAGTAACCCTAGCCATTACTTATGTTGTGATCTGGTATGGTTGATCAAGAAAGAGCATTTGATTGTGTAGATGATCGACTATGGAGAATATTAATTCCCTATCTACCCTGTTGAAATAGAAAATTTTTCTCAATGCATCCAATTTCAATTCCGTAATGACTTTGGCATTTTCTTATACTCTTCTTGTTGAGTAGTCAAATTTATCACTAGCAACAATGCCCTGTCTACCTCAAGTTTGGTATGATCATATTCGACACTGGGTGAATGAATGTACTTCTGCAAATCCATGTATGCGTGAATTTGAATGGAATGTGTGAAAAATACCCTCTGGATTGTGTTTGTATGATTTTGTAGAATGTTTTTCAAATTTAGGTTGGGTGAATTCCTCTTGTGTGACTTCAATTGGAGTATCCATAGCTTCTTCTTGAATTTCCTAATTTTTCCCTAGCTCACTTTGTGGCTCTTTTTTCTCAATCTCTTCATATACTTATAATGCCTTAGTTCTTTGTAATTTATTCCCGTATATGTGTGTGTGTGTGTTTTTGATTTCACCTATCGCTTTTATTTTTCATAGGGGTTGACTTCTTTCTTTGTTTCACATTTTTACTTTGTTTCAGGGAATTCTTCGTTACATGGTTTGAACATGGTTTTTATGCAGCTTTTACTTTTTTTTTCGTGGCTTTGTCATATTTTCTTCATTTTGTGGTTTTCTTTCTCCTTTTTTGGTGGTTTCTTTTATTTCTTATATCGTATTTTTCTTTCTTTTCTTCGTACTGAGGTTTCATGTTTCTCCTTTAAAGGATACTTTATCTATTTCCTTCTTTTTTGCGTGGTATTTATCATTTTTTTTTGCGGCATGCTTTTATTTCTTTGTTTCGTATCTTTGATGATTTTTCTATGTCTTCCTTTATTTCATGGGTATGCTTCCTCCGTAGTTTTTCTCTTCCTTTATTACGTGGTATTCTTCCTTGTGGATTATTATTTTTGTTCTCTTTCCTTCTTAAGGGTAGAGATGCCCTTGTGGGTTTTCATCCTACCCCTCGACCTATCCACTGAATTTCTGGTTTTCAAATAGGCTAGTATTTTTCTTTATTGCGTGGGTATTCCTCCTCCATAGATTCTTCTTTTTCCTCTTTTTTCTTTTTCTAAGGGTAGAGATGCCCTTGTGGGTTTTCATCCTACCCCTCGACCTACCCACCAAATTTTTGGTTTTCAAGTAGGTCGGTATTTTTATTTTTTTTTATTTTTTTTTTTGATTTCTTACTAAGTTACATAAATCTTGAGCCTTGCTCCATTTTACATGACAAGGAGTTCTTTAATTGCAAGGTCTATAGTTTCACTGCTCTGGAAGGTAGTATTTCTTTGATAATGTATGGTCCCAACCATCTAACCTTCAACTTTCCTGGGTATTTATATTTTTTCATAAAGGAGTACTTGGTCTCCAATATCAAATTGTTTCTTCTTAATGTGGTAGTCGTGCCATGCCTTCTATCTTCTTTTCTCTTGTGTTTTGTTGTACATGGATATAAATCTCCTTTCATCTAATTTCTCCAGCTCTATCAATATTTCATGAAGGGAATCATCTTCTTCATCTTGAATGCTACTACAATTCTCAAGCTAGGAAGAAAAAACTCTATGGGAACCGCATGCTTCTAACCCATATACCAATTTGAATGGAGAATACTTTGTAAGCCTCTTGTATGTTGTGTGGTATGCCCATAGAGCGGTGGTATCTTCAAGTCCCAATCAACAGTTTGTAATGAAAAAATATTTGTTAAAACCTTCTCCAATACCTTGTTAAATGCTTCTATGGTTCCATTTTCCTGAGGGTGGTATGGAGTGCTTCTATTGTGATTGATCATGAACCCGCTCAATAGTTATTGGATGGTTTCATTCACAAAATTCTTTCCTTGATCACTGGTAATACTCAAAGGACATCCAAATCTTGTAATTATGTTCTCATACAAAAATTTAGCCATTTTTTTGTAGTACAATCTTTGTGGGGACCGCCTCTGCCCATCTTGTCAGATATTCTGTTCCAATGATGATAAATCTCACTTGAGAATGTTTGATAGCTGGTTTAATTGGTCTATGAAATCAATAGCCCATTTCTCAAATGGGGCTAGCGCCAATACAAGTATGAGTGGAATTTCATCTCTTGCATTAGTTTTCCCACTCTTTGACAGATATCACATGATCTAGCATGTTTATGAGCATCTCTAAATAGTGTAGGCCACCATAGTCCGGCCATCATCACTTTCCTTGTTGTCTTCTCCCCTCCATTATGTCCATGACTATGCCTTCATGTGCTTCCATCAAAATATTTTTTCTCTCATGTTCTAAGGCTACTCTTCTAAGGACATCATCTTGTCCCTTCTTGTATAATTGTCCCTGAATCAAAGTAAATGGGAAATCTCTACACAACAAATTTTTCTTTTGTTTTTGGGTATAATCATTTGGGAATTCTCTGTATGTAGTAGTAGTAGAAATATCATCAAACTCCTTAGGTATGGCTTCAATTCTAAATAAGTGGGCTCTAGGAAAATCATCATCTATAGGCCCTTCATCTTCTCCATTCTCAATCCTTGACAAGTAATCTGGACCATTGTTTAACTTCCTAGGTTTGACTACTACCGTAAAATCAAATTCTTAAAAGAGCATAAGCCACCTATAAATTCTTCCTTGTAACATTGGTCTATTTATAAGGTACTTCAATGGTTCATGGTCAATGTAGAATGTGAAAGAAGTGGCTAATAAATATTGTTTGTAATTCATTAAGGCATACACCATACTTAGGGCCTCTCTTTCAGTTATAGTGTAGTTTCTCTCTGCTTTAGCCAGTTTCTTGCTAGCAAATGCCACTGGGTGGTCCATCTTCTCTCTTGGTTGTGTCAAAACAACTCCAATGGCTATTCCAGATGCATCCACATGGACATGGAATGGTATCTTCCAATCAGGAAAAATCAAAATAGGTGCATGTAGAATTTTATCTTTTAAAATCTCAAATGCATCTGCACACTCTTTAGACCAAGGGATTTTCTTATTTGTTCTTTTCTTTAACAATTCTTCTAAAGGAGCACTTATTTCTGCATAGTTTCTGATGAACTTCGATGGTAACTAGTGTAGCCCAGAATTTTCCTCACGTCCTTTTGAGTTTTTGGAGGTGGTAAATTTACAATCACTGAAGTCTTTAAAGGATCAATCAACAAACCTTCCTTACATATTATGTGCCCCAATAGAGTACCAAAGGGAGTCAAAAAGATACATTTTTTCAAATTTAATGAGATTTGTAAAGCTTTGCACCTCTAAAACATCAATCTCAATACTTGTATATGATTTTTCAACATGCCATAAACCATCCAATCATCAAGATAAACCTCTAGAAAATCATGAATGAAATATTTGAAAGGCATTTATCATGATCCTACTAAACATTGCTGGTGCATTCTTCAATCAAATGGCATGATCTGTATACATAAAAGATCCCCATTTGATAACAAAAGTGGTTTTTGGTTGGTCCTCTGGAGTAATTTTGACTTGGTGGTACCTGGAGAAACCATTTGTGAAAGAATACACTTCTCTTCTAGCTACATTCTCTAGTACTTCTTCTGTAAAGGGGGTTGGAAAAGGATCATGTATACAAGCTTTGTTCAACTCTCGATAGTCTACACACATGCAGATTTCTCCAGTATTTTTATTTTGGATCACCATGGGACTGATCCATTCTACATCATCAACTGGTTTAATGATCCCAACACTCAACATTTTATCAATTTCAGATTTCACCTTCACCTTTAAATTTGGGTTCTAGTCTATATGGCATTTTCTTCATTGGTTTGAACCCCTCTTTGATATGAATTTTCATCGTTCCAAGCTTCTTATTTTATCCCTTTCAATTATTTAAAATATTTTGGGAAAATGTCTTGGAACTCTTGTAACAATTCCACTACCTTAGCTACTTCTTCCTCTGTCCAGTAATCTCCAATTTTAGCTAGTTTTTCAGTTCCCTCTGTCCCAATATTTTCATTCTTGATTTTCAATGGCTGGTAGTAGTATTTTTCTCCTTCATCTATCTCTCATCTTTTATAACTTTTTATCTTAAGTTCTCAGGTTTTTCTTCCTTTTCTTGTTTCTCCACATTATAACATCTTGTCATCTCTTATATCTTTATTGGGATATCTTGCAGCTTCAGGATCTCCCATTCTATCTTTTCTTTTTCCTCAAAAAATAATTTTGTGGCTTCCTCTGGAGTCATAAATAAGAATGTTATAATATTCTGTAGATCCCTCAAAATGTTTAAATCTGCATCCCAAAAAGTGAAAGTATGGAAAAAATTTTTCACTATTTCATCCCACTCTTTTATTTCCCCCGATCTCTTAATGTGTGTACCATGAACGCGGTATGGGCCTATTAGCATATGGATTTGCATGCATGCAAATGACATGCAATGCAGTGTGTGGGAACAAATTCCCTCCTCAATGAAGGTGAGGCTGTCTTTATTGAAAACCAAAATTATATTTACATCTATACATTCAAAATTGTATTGGGGGGTTTAGAACATCAATGGAAAGAAAAGTGAATGAGGGAGATGGAATGGGATGAAGGAAAGGAGTGAAATGGAATTAAATGAAAGAACATGTAAGAGTTAGGTAAACACAGAGCCTAATATTACAAAAAGAAGAAGATGAATAACTAACACAAATAAAATGGAGTTTTAGTTAGCCAAACAAGAATGTGTAAAAGGGAACACACATGAGCAAGTAGATAATCAAAGCTTGATCACTTTGTGAACTAGAACAACCAATTAATAACGTTGACAATAAGATCAAAGATAATATTTGCATGCAAGATTCAAGCACCTAAAATTTAATGAACATAAGAACATCAAATGTTACAAGAGACAAATGAATGAGACACAAAGTTCATATTTCATTAACTCCAAAATGTTTTTCACAAAAGAACACAGTTTCTTCCAGAAACAAAGCTTGCACACAAAAGTATTTCTTCTCCTCTCTCAAATTCACCCTTTACAAATGAGCCCCTCACTTCCTTTTATAACCCAAAATTTGGTTACAAAGTAGTTAGGGTTTTACATGATCATTAAATAAGGCACTTAAGTGACATTTGACTTTTTTAACCAACTTTATTAAAGACAACCCAAAAATAGAAATTACTTAAAATATCCATCGTTTCCTGAAAGCAAATAACAACACCTTTTAAAATATACAATAATAACCAATGCCTTATCCATTGAAATGGGGTTTGCCTATCTCAAGCTATGAGAAATGGATTCTCCCTCTTTGTTAGCTACCAAGAAAATTAACTTCCTAAGCCGTCGGTGAAATTAGGATCCGTTGCTTTTGCCGATTGAAAGGATCTAGAAACCTTCCCAAAGTTTCAAACATCTTTTCTTCTTCTAGAGGTTCATTTGGTTGAAGAATAACCTCACAAAATACCTACAATTCAATAATTCTACTTGGGCATATCATTTAAATTAACAATTTTGGATTGAGCGTTCTCAAATAAGTTCTTTAATTTTATGCACCACTCCATTGAAACTGACAAGAAATTATTAGAAATGTGTACATGTCCTTAAAAAATTGTGAAAATTGCTCTTCCACCTGCTCCGATGAACACCTTTGATTATGCTCATTTACGAGGTTGCAAGGAATCTCAGCTATGAATTCTTGAATCAAGGAGAGTGAAGTGAAGGCTTCATTGCACATGCTCTCATAATGGATCATAGAATCCTTGAGAAGCATCTTCCTTGATTTAAGATGCAGACACCAAAGAAAATGTGTCCCTCGATGTTCAAATTTGAGAATTCCTTCAATGGCTAAAACTGAGGATTCCATACTTGTCATCTCTTGGGAAGTGGGCAATATCTCATCCAAATTTGATATATTAGAAACAAAATTTTCTTTGAAAGAAAGAATTAGATCAAGATACGCACTGACATCTTCATGAAGCTTAACCACATCTTTGATCATCTCTTGGCCTAAAACAAGAATCTCTGAAAGCCAAGTTTTAGTGACATGGCCTAATGTCTTTATTTCTTTTGAAAAATTGAGAGTCTCTTCATTTGGGGCAGCCACTACATCAGGTACTGGGAAAGTGGATGATATGGGATATATCAAATGTTGGACATATTCCACTAATTGATTCTTTTTGGCCTTAAGCTAAGAGTTTTGAGACTTATATTTCTCAAGTCTCTTTAGCATGATATCAATTGAATATTGAGCCATCGCCATGTCACTTTCTAATGTAGACCTCCCAAGTCTAAGTCTGGAAACTTCATAATCAGCAGGTGTCATGGCATCATGCTCCTTATCAACTTATGGGATGGCGAGATCCGCAAACCTATTTCTATCACTATCCTCCATTATTCGAGAAATCACCTTAGGCTTCTTTGGAATGACATCATTTGAAAGTTTGAAAAGGGCATCAAAATCAATGTCAATTGCCTTGACAACCCTCTTCCTTTTCTTAACCTCAGAATCAACCCAGGAAGGAGTATCATGCACTATTTCCGCATACAAAATCCTAGAGCTCGAATTAATATTCTCATTATTCTCGACATCATGAGGTCCCGCTTATATCCCATCTGACAACCTCGATTTGAGGAGAAACAACCTCAATATTCACCTCTTGATTATTAGGGATATTTTGAGAAATCCCTTCATGAACTACATGCTCAAAAGTGTCGATATTTGAATTACCTACACACGAGTGGACGCTTGTTCGAAGCATGACCGAGGATTGTTTTCCACTAGCTTCGAGCACTATCGATAATGTCGGTAGAATAATCTCTACTCGAGGTAGAAAATTTGGATACACGCTCTCTTCCTTCTTCGGGTTTAGGATCTTTAGATTTTTCTCCTCTTGACACGTTACTTGGTGAAGTGGATTTTGGAAACCACTCCTTTCTTTCTTGTTGTGTATGATTGGATGGTAGAGAGGTTGATTGAGAAGAGACTTTGGTTAAATGGAGGCCTCCTCATGTTGGCAATTTTTGTGATCCCGAAGCATGATCGTAAATTGATTGTAACTTGGCAAGTTCTCTGTCATACCAAGATATGCTTCTTTCAATAATTGGTTGATTCTTACTATAAAGAGAAAATTCATCTCTTTTGGTCCAGTCGATTCGAGGCAATGGGGTAAAAGCAACTACATCATATGAGGGATCAATGACATCCTCATCATCATTTATGAATGAATTGGGAGGGCTCTTGATGCGGAAGGCCTTGATTTGAGCAAGTGCTAGGTGAGAATAATCTCATCTTCTTACTTAATGTTGCCTCGAACAAGCAGCCCAAAAATCTTCCATGGTAGGATTATGTTGATACTTTTCTCCTAGAATCTTCTGCATATATCCATTGATATCAGACTGGGATCTCTTCACATATGGATGGATGGTTATGAGAGTGAACTCTTTTTCCATGAGTTGTGCATTGAAAATATTTGGACATTGGTATTCCTTGATTTGGATTGGGAAATGAATTCCTGAAAGGTGATTGTCACTAAGAAGGCAATAAACCTGGAATAGTTGTCGCGCCAGCTCCATTAATGCCCATCTGTCACTGACATACTTAGGAAGTTTTCATGGAGTACCAGCAAAGCCACTCACACGAATGTAGGAAAAGGAGAAAATTGAATAAACCAGGTTCCCCATTAGGAAATGACACTCATGGCTTCTTTAGAAAACTTTTCCTCGTATTAGATTGATTCCGAATCATGTGGAAGGTGAATGCATCGTTGACTCTTCTAAAATGGTGAGAACTATTTTCAAAGCGAGTTGAGGTAATAATGAAAAATTTTATGTTTGTGGAGCCTATTTTTATGTCGAGTGTGGTACACCTTCTATGTGTTACACTCGGGTATTTTTACAGCGGTCTCACTCATTTGGTGAGCTAGTCGGGGGTTTGGGGTGAAGCCCCTCAAGTAAATTTTCATGGGTGGTTTATTAACCCATGAGTAATGGGTAACCATTATGATATTTTTGGGCCCATGGTTTTTCGGTCCATTGTTTTGATACCCATGGTTTTTTGCCCATGGTTTTGATACCCATAGTTTTTGCCCATGGTTTTAATACCCACGGTTTTGTATCAAACTGCTTAAGAAATTGTCTATTTATATGGTCTTATGCATATGATACATAGAAAATAAAATGTATTACAGATGTGTTTTGAATTTAGGTGTGAATTATGTAGAGTTTGTTGAGCATAGCTCCAAACGGGTCTAGGTATTGTATTGAGAGAGTGGAGGCTTGTAATAAAATATGAGCAAGTGATTCTTGGTGGACGTAGCCCAAATTGGGTGAACCACGTTAAATCTTGTCTCTCTATGTTGTGTTATTTATTCTGCACTTTTATTTAAGATCTATAATATTTTCTGCATATTAGTTTCTATTGTTGCGATTCTGTAAGGGATTATTCCACATATTTTATCTCTTATTTCCTAACAATTGGTATCGAGAGCTGGTTTGGTTTCTTTGAAGTGTTGAATCGCAGGAAAATTTTATCTTGAGTGGGAGCTATGGCAGATGATGGAAGATCTAGGGTTGATAAATTCAACAGGTAGAATTTCATTCTTTGGAAGATGCAGATAGAAGATTACCTTTATCGAAGGATCTTTATACTCCGCTATCTCGAGAAGGTGAACAAACCCCGAGTATGAAAGATGCGGAATGGGATTTGTTGATCGAAGGCACTTGGGAACGATCCAATTGTGTGTCTTGCATCTTCGGTATTATTTAATGTTTCAAAGGAAAAGACTACAAAAGAAATGATGGATGCATTAGGAAGTTGTATGAAAAACCCTCTCTCTATAATAAGATATTTTTAATGAAAAAGTTGCTTAATATGAAGATGTCGAGAATAGTTCAATAGCGAGATCATTTAAATGATTTCAATATGGTTGTGAATATGCTAGCTTTGGATTACAATAGAATTTGATGAAGAAGTTAGGGCTTTATTAATTTTGTCCTCTTTACGAAAGTTGGAATAGCCTAGTAATGGCGGTAAGCAACTCGGTTCACTAACTCAAACTTGAAGTTTGAGGATGTTGTAGGGGGTGATTCTAAGTGAGGAAATGCGAAGAAAAATCTTGAGGAATATTCTACTTTAGGGAATGCTTTGACAATGGAAACTAGAGGGAGACAGAAGAATAGAGGAAACCGTGGAAAATCGAAAGATTAGGCAAGGTCAAAATCCAAGAGAAAGATTGTATGTTGGAACTGTGGAAAGTCTGGGCATGCAAAGAAGGATTGTTGGGAGCTTTGGGACAAGAAGAAACAATAGGAAGAAAACAAGGAGGCAAATGTGGCATCGGGTAATATATGCCAGATGCTTTGATTCTTTCTTTACATAATATTACTGAATCTTAGGTTTTAGATTCAGGGCTTCTTTTCATGCTACTCCACATAGGCATTATTTTGTTGATTATGTTCAAGGGGATTTTGGGCATGTTTTTCTTGGTGATGATGAGCCTTGCAGTATAGTTGGAAAAGGTTTTGTTCAGGTTAAGATGTAGAATGGGAATACATGGCTATTGAAGGATGTCAGACATGTGCCTACATTAAGGAGAAATTTGATATCGGCGGGGCAATTGGGAAGTGATGGTTGTACTGTGATATTTACAGCTAACTCTTGGAAGGTTACCAAGGGTGCTCTTGTGGTGGCAAGAGGTAAGAAGGTTGGAACCTTGTATTTATCCACTAATAGTACTAATGATTGTAATCTTGTGGCTTTAGATGTAGATACAACATTATGGCACTATAGGCTCGGTCATATGAGCCATAAGGGCATGGGCATCATAAAGAAGAATTTGCTTGGACATACAGAAACAAGTTTGGAGTTCTGTGAGGACTGCATATATGGGAAACAAAAGTGAGTAAGATTTCTCAAGGTTGGACCTACAAAGAAAGAGAGTAAGTTAGATATGGTGCATTCTGATGTGTGAGGGCCAGCTCAGGTATCATCTCTTGGGGGTTCAAGTTATTATGTTACTTTTATTGATGATGCAACAAGGAAAGTTTGGGTTTATTGTATTAGAAACAAATCTGATGTATTTGACACTTTTGTTAAATGGAAAGCCTTGGTAGAGAATGAAACAAGTCTTAAGCTAAAATGTCTCAGGTCGATAATGGAGGGGATTATTGCAGCAATGAATTTAATGATTACTATTCTAAGAATGGAATCTACAGGTAAAAGATGGTTCCAGGAACTCCATAACATAATGGGGTATCAGAAAGGATGAATAGAACAATAATGGAACATGCTAGGAGCATGAGGTTACATGCAGGAATGCCTCTTTCTTTTTGGGTAGAAGCGGTGAGCACAACTGTGTACTTAATAAATAGAGGACCCTCAAGTTCCTTGGATGGAGGCATACCTAAGGAGGCTTGGTATGGTAAGAAATTTTATTATTCATTTCTTAGAGTCTTTGGATGTGAGGTGTTTGTTCATATAGACAAGGATGATAGGACCAAGCTAGAGGATAAATCAGAAAAATGTACTTTCATTGGTTATGGTGGTGATGAATTTGGATTTAAATGTTGGAGTATTAAGGACAAGAAAATCATTCGGTCTAGGGATGTGGTCTTTAATGAGAAATTCATGTATAAGCAATAGTTGTAGGAAAATAGGGAAGAATCCAAGAAAGAATATGCAGTGGTAGAGGATCTTCCGGATGGGAAAGTGACCCATGAATCAGTTCAGGAACCGACTCAACAGGAACCCCAAACTCCTACAGTGAGGAGGTCTTCTAGGGTAAGAAAAGAACCTGAATGTTTTTCTCCTTCTCTTTATTATTTATTACTCACTGATAGTGGAGAGCCAAAGAGCTTTGATGAAGCAATGCAGGTAGATGCCAGTAAGAAGTGGGAGCAAGCCATGGATGAGGAGCATAAGTTTCTCATAGAGAACCAGAATTGGGATTTGGTGAAGCTACTGGAAGGTAAAAGAGCATTGCAGAACAAGTGGGTGTACAGAGTTAAAGACAAAGAAGGAGGAAAGAAAATATATAAGGTCTGGTTTGTGGTCAAGTGGTTTGCACTGAAACAAGGTATAGATTTTGATGAGATCTTTTCTCCCGTAGTAAAAATGACTTCTATTAGAACTGTTCTTGGAATATTGGCAGCAGAAAACTTGCACTTAGAACAGTTAGATATAAAGACTACATTTCTCCATGGTGATTTGGAGGAGGAACTATATATGTAGCAACCAGAGGGCTAAGAGGTCAAAGGTAAAGAGGAGATGGTGTGTAAATCGAAGAAGAGCTTGTATGGCTTGAAACAAGCTCCACGTCAATGGTATATAAAGTTTGATAGCTTCATGATGGAGCAAGGTTATATTAGATGTCATTATGACCATTGTGTGTATACAAAGAAATTTGAGGATGGAAGTTATATTATCATGTGTTTGTATGTTGATGACATGTTGGCTCTGAGGTAAAAACATGCAGGAAATAAAAGTACTCAAGAAACAACTAAGTGAATCCTTTGATATGAAGGATTTGGGGGCAGCCAGGACAACTCCTTGGTATGAGGATAACTTGGGATAGGAAGGAACATAAGCTGAATTTATCTCAAGAAGAGTACATTAAGAAGGTATTGGATAGGTTTAACATGCAGATGCTAAACCGGTTGGGACTCCTTTCGCGTGCCATTTTAAGTTATCAAAGGAGCAAGTGTCCCAAGACAGAGCAGAAAGAAACTAGATGTCCAAGGTACCTTACTCATTAGCAGTTGGCAGTTTGATGTATGCCATGGTGTGCACTAGGCCTGATATTGCCCATGCAGTGGGAGCTGTGAATAGATTTATGAGTGATCTAGGTAAAGAGCATTGGCAAGCAGCAAAATGGATCCTTCGGTATTTGAGAGGGACCATGGGGACAGTTTTGTGCTACAGTGGATCGGACACCACTTTACGTGGTTATGTAGTTTTAGGCATGGCTAGAGATGTAGACAACAGGAGGAGCACGACAGGTTATATTTACACTGTAGGTGGGACAACAAAGTGAGCTGGATTTCATGACTATAGAAGCTGGTGGCTTTGTCAACCATGGAGGCTGAGTATGTTGCTTGCCACAGAGGAAAGCAAAGAGATGATTTGGTTACAACAATTGCTTGAGGAGTTGGGGCATAAGCAGGAGGAATGTAAGCTGCATAGTGATAGTCAGAGTGCTATACACCTAGCTAAGAACTCTGCTTTCCACTCTAGGACGAAGCATATATAGTTGAGATATTACTTCATCAGAAAAATTTGGAGGAAGATAAGTTGAAGATGGAGAAGATTCATACCAGTCAGAATCCTATAGACATGATGACCAAGGTGGTCACAAGGGATAAACTAAAGCTATGTTTAGCTTTGGTTGGCCTTCGCGGATGATAGTGAAGGGTTGAGAAGCTTGCTCAGTGGAAATCAGTCTCCAAGTGGGAGATTGTTATGTTTGTGGAGCCTATTTTCATGTCGAGTGTGGTACACCTTCTATGTGTTACACTCGGGTATTTTTATAGTGGTCCCTCTCATCGATGAGTGGGTCGGGGGTTCGGGGTGAAGCCCCTGAAGTAAATTTTCATGGGTGGTTTATTAATCCATGGGTAATGGGTAACTGTTATGGGCTATTTTTGGGCCCATGGTTTTTCGGTACCCATTGTTTTGATACCCACGGTTTTTTGCCCATGGTTTTGATACCCACGGTTTTTGCCCATGGTTTTGATACCCACGGTTTTGTATCAAATTGCTTAAGAAATTGTCTATTTATATGGTCTTATGCATATGATACATAGACAAGCAAATGTATTGCAGATGTGTTTTGAATTCGGGTGTGAATTCTGTAGAGTTTTTTGAGCATAGCTCCAAACATATCTAGGTATTGTATTGAGAGAATGGAGGCTTGTAATAAAATATGAGCAAGTGATTCTTGGTGGACGTAGCCGAATTGGGTGAACCATGTTAAATCTTGTTTCTCTGTGTTTTTATTTATTCTACATTTTTATTTGAGATCCGTAATATTTTGCATATTAGTTTCTCATTTGCGATTTTGTAAGGGATTATTCCACATATTTTATCTCTTATTTCCTAACAAAAAACACTATTTGATGGTCCCATGACTCCTCTCGTTTCAAGTCTCGAAAATAGATTTCTTCTTGCTCCCGCATAAGTCAAATACGATGTCATGTAGAAGCATCTTGTCATCTTAACTTCTATCAATTGTTTGTGAAGGGTGTTACTAATGATGGTGGCCCAATCCACAAATTATTTCTTGGCTAGGATGATACAGATAAACTGATACATCCATGGGTGAAAAATCCTGGCAGAGGGTAAACCGAAAACTTGACTTAGGAGAGTAATCATGTCCTCGATTTCTTCCACGAACTCAACGTGGTATAGTTCTTTGGGAAGCCAGTCAATTCGAGGCCTCTTGGTCACTAACCAGTTGTTATTAACCATCTTGCTCCACCTGAGAGGTTCTTCATCCCAAAATTCTTGTGCTGACTGGCGAGTGATGTCTGCATTCTCAAGAAAGTCAGGTATGTCGAGTAATTCCTCAATGTGCTCTGGTGTGATTAAGAGGAAAGGCTCATGATTATCTTTAAAAATTCCTCATCTCTCAGGATCATAGTGCTCAACACAAGCAATAACCAACTCTGGACACTGCACCGAGACAGGAAATGTTGCTGCTTGGGGTAGACCACTATGGTAAAGCCTATCCGAGAATATGGTCTTGCCTTCAGTTTTCACCCGCTCGCATAATTGTTGCACATTGATGTGACCCATGTTGGTATCAGTGATATTGGCATATCGACTTAATGGAACAAGGAGGAATGATTCCTTGGAATTCATACTTGAATGCGGACTTGTTCGATTTCTCCACTGGCTTCCTCAATCTTCTGTGGATTTTTTAGATTTCTCGGCCATTATGAATTTTACAGAAGAATGACTCGGGCATGCGAAAAAAATGCAACTGGGGTCGGGTCTCGGCCTCTCAAAGCCCCGTCAATGCAAAGAGAATATGACTCGTTTTAATATTATTATTATTAATATTATTTTAAAAATAATAATATACCAATCCCGATTACAAGAAAAAATGTGAACACAAGCAAAATATCGAGACTAAGCTCGAGTTACAAATCAGAAACAATATAATATATATATATATATATATATATATATATATATATATATATATTATGCCTGATGAATATGTATTTAGACTATGTGGACAGTTTATTTCTAGCTAAAATGTGGACAGTGCTCTAATCTTCACTTCTGGTTGCATTGAAAATGTGCTTGGAAATGTATTTTGCATTGTTCTGGCTGAGTGGTTCTCCCTTTAACTCTACCAATGAATGGACCTTCTTTAATGAATGTGTGGTGAATGAAAACAATCCTCTACTCCTGTGTGGAAAACTTATTTTCTTTTCCTTGAAACTATTATTCCTCCTCGTGGGATGTGGAAAACTTGTTTTCTTGAAAAATGCGTGAAAAATCCTGTCTTTTCTATTTTAGACTGTTCTCTTTCTTGTTGTGTGGGCGTGATAAATTTATTTTAGATTGTTCTATTTTAGATTATTAGGATTTGTTCTTTTTTTGGAGAAATGCGTGGAATTCTCTTCTTGTGTTATTTTATATTTTATACAACTCTCTCTCTTTAAAACATGCGTAGATCTCTACTCCCCACATGGCCTGTTGGCTTCTTTACCTGTTGTCTCTTTCTTATGTAAATGTGGTACTTTTCTCTCCTCAACATGGATAGATCTGGTGGGTGCGTGGAAACTCCTTAGGCTGTCCCATGTGGAAAATTTATTTTATGTTGTACTTTATGTGTTTTGGATTGTCCTGGATTTATCTGCGTGGTGATTTTCTCAGCTCATGTGTGAAAAATGGTGTTCCTTTCTTTTCTTATTACCTGTTGTTTTCCCTCTGCCAATGCGTGGGGAATTTTTGTTTTCTTGATTATTTTGGACTATCCTCTCCTTCAAAATCTACGCAGATATTTGTCTTCTTGTTGTTTTGCTGTGACTGTATTTTTTTATTTTATTTTGGTGAGCCTTGTACATGTGTGGAGAATTAAATTTGACTGTCCTCCTTGGAAACCTGCGCAACTTTTGGCTTTTCTCTCACCTGTTGCCCTCCCTCCTATGCATGGAAGCTTGTCTGTCTTCTCCTTCACCAGTGTTGAAATTTGATTTGGTTTGGACTGTCCTCTTTCACCAATGCGTGAAAAATGATTTTCTATCCTCCTTGTATTTCTTCTTCACAATGGCATTCGCAGTATTGTGGGATGTGATAAAATATTATGTTCTTAGAAGAAATAAGAAGCAATCGAAAGCTTCGCACGACTCTTTCCAACGAGTCCAATGGAAGAATTTATGAAGGCTAAACCGACTTCCCCTCTTCCCGGGTAGTGGAATTAATTGCCAGGGGAAATGGGGAAAGCAACGGCCAATTGCCAATGGGAATGGAAAAGTGGGCTGGTGATATTCGTTCAATTTCCCCATTTGGGAAATTGGGAGATTTCTTGCCCATTTTCCATTCCATGATTTGGCAAATTGTCGGAGAAAATCCCACAAGCAAGAAATTAAATAAAATTGTCGGAAAGGGGAAATCCGGGTTCGGGAAGCCAATTTGGCATTCCCGGCAATTGGAAGCACAAGCTTACTTCCCGCAATAAAATAAAAATTTGTCGAATGACTTTTAATAATTATTATATTAATAGTTATTTAATTAAAAACCCCAAATTTAATAAAAAAATGATTTTATCAAATAAAGGATAATAAATTAATTAATTATTAATGCATTTTAAGACCTGGCGGGAGGAGTTCTCACCGAAATGGATGAAACAAAGACCGGAACGATCACAAAAATAAGAAGATCGCGATGAGAGCGATGAATCACGCAAAGTAACACTTTTTGAAAAATTTCAAATTTTCCATTTTTAAAAAAATTTGAAGTCAAAATTGGCCGATAACAAGGCCCTAGGGTCCATACGAATAATTGAGTCCATAATAAGGGAGAGGTCTCCCACATAATCTCAATGGTGCTAAAAATCTTGAATATGTTTTTGTGGGTTAGTTTCTCCCAGTATTCGAGGATCGTGGCATAATAGCCTTCACTCTCCAAGAATCTAGATTTTAATAGTATAGTTACTGATTTCTAGTGAGATATATTTGTTTTTTGTGTCACCCACCAACTTGCGGCATTTATGGTCAAAGTATCATCCAATGCTTCCATCCTTTCTTTTTCATTAGGAAATATTCTCTCCATGATCTTGATATATCCTTCTAGATCTCCAAAGCTTGAATATTTTGGTAGATGTCTGATGAGATGCTCCATGGCTCAATCTGTATACTCTCTTGATTGGAAGTTGTTTCACTTCTTCTTCTTCTTTAGAAAATTCTTCTCTAGTTGACATAAAGATCTCTTGTTCTTCTTCCTCTTGAGCCGAGTAGTATTCTTCTTCTTCTTCAAATGTCTCTCGGTGGGTAAAAAAATGTCACCCGTGGCATAGTAACTATCTTCTAAAGTGATGATTCTTGGTGGTATCCTTCTTGTGTAATGTAACTTTTGAGTCCTTGATTTGGGGAACCCATGTATCCATGCTTCCACCACATTATCTGAGCTCTCAGTAGTATCTTCTGATTTAACTGATATCTCCCCATCTGAATTTGGCTCAAACTCTTTGTCAATATTAGAAAATTTATTTAATGCATAGACTCCTTGAATGTCATCAAATTATTCTCCTTATGTTTCACACCATATTTCTTCGGTCAACGCAACACTCATTCCTTCATGTAGAGGTATGTGAACATATATGCCATTCACACTTAAAGTCACCTCTTCTTCTTCAAAGTTTAACGTCCCATTACAATCTACAAACCATTCCAAGGCTAAAATGGCATTGTATGAGGGATTCTCAGATACATTTTCTACTACTTCAAAATTTACCATCTTCTTGATCCCCATGAAGTTCACTACTACATTCTTTAGTACCCCTAATGGTTTTCTTGATGACCCATCCGCTAATCCAATGAAGTATCTTGTAGGTTCCAAAGTAGGTCTTCCAAGAATTTCCCATGTAGTTTTGGACATCATATTGACATCCGCACCAAGATCCAATAATACTTTAGTGATGGTAGTATCAAAAATGTCTACATCTAGGTAGATGGCGGACTTCCTCCATGTTCATTTGAGTCTGGAATATGTTCCTTTTCTTCTTATTGTATCCCCCTCAATTATATGGACATGACGTGTTCTCTCTTATTTATTCTAGTATTTGTTGAATTATTTCAGTTTATCTATCAACCCATTATTGATGGTTAATTTTTCTAGCTCCTTTAAGGCTTTAGCCTCTTCTTCCATGAAACATTTTTTCTCCCTTTCGACCTACGCTTCATGGATAAGTGATCTAATCTTTTCAACTTCTTTGAAATGTAATTCAGGTCTAATCTCCTTAGGATTCACCTTCTTGTCATTAGAATAATGTTGTTCTTGGGGAAATCTTATTATTTTCTTTCTTTTTAGGGACCGCCTCATTCTTGGCGGCACTTCTAGTTGTGACAACAACTCTATATCGAGGTTATTCACTGTTCTTTCCATTTCTTTCTGCTTTCCTCCTCCTATAACTTTCTTTTTCTTCTTCCTTCTTCTCTTCTTCTGTGGTTCCTGATGATGAAGCCCTCACGGATTTTTCTTTAGCTATAGTTTCTTCATCCCAAGGGATTCTAGTAATATGTTGTACTTTTCTCTGGGCATCTTCTGCTAATGCCTCTGATCTTGTTGATCTACTTCTATAGAATTGCATAGCTTCTAGAAAGTGGAATGCATCGTGTCCCTTCTTATGAAAAAATCCACATGGATCAGGTTCTATGCAATTTCTAGCAAGGTGCCCATCTTTCCCACACTTATAGCAATTCATTGGTCTTCTATCTTGGTAACCGCCTCCTTGATTATATCCCCCGTGGTAACCACCATCATTATATCCTTGATATCCTTGGTAACCTCTACCTCCTTGATAATTGTCATAGCCTCCTCTAAAACCTCCTCTAAATCCACCATGATACCCTCCGTAGTAACCGCCATCGTTGTAACCTTGGGTTATAACCACCTTGTTGATTTGGGTATTATGGTGCGGTTATCATTTGTTGTGAGGTTTGTGTAGGTGGAGGAGGTGGTGTGATCATCTGTTGTTACATAGGAGGAGGGTTAGGTGTTGTATTTTGTCTTGCGGCCATAGCTCTCCTAGAAGCGTAATCCTTCAAGTCATCTAATGCATCCATCAAGGGGCAAGTATGATGATAATGATTGTATGAACCACATGTAGTACAATACATCAGTTGGTTTATAGGAGGAGAAAATTATAATAAAGGACAAGTGTCTTGAGTATGCTGGTCCCAAAGTCTACAGATCTTGCACCATGTTCTTTCTGAAGGCAATGTGTTACTAGAGGATGCTTTCTTTGATGAATGAACTCTTTCCGTGGCTATTCTCTTTGCATTCTCAGCATATGGGAATTCAATTCTACTATGGCCTTCGGCACAACAGATTGTACACCATATCTTTGGCCTCATATTACTCTTTGGTGGAGAATTACTTCTTAATCCTTCAGTTCTTTGAATTTCCTGCTGTAATTTCAATTTTGCTAGCTCTAACTACACCCTCTCTAATTCAGTTTTAATTGAAGTTTCCCCTTCTCTTCTCCATGGCTGGGATTCTAGTTTGATTGCCATTTCAATTGCTTCTGATAATTATTTAAACTATTGAGAATCTAATTCCACTCTAAGGTAAGGAAGTATCCCGAGGTGAACCACTCAACTCTTTATTTATCTGTCGGGGTTCTTCCAATTTTCTAGTAATAATGTTAAACCTCTGAATAAATTCCTTCACTAATTCTCCTTCTCTTTGTATAAGATCCCTCATCTTGCTTACTCCTTCGATGGTGCTTCAGGGAAATGAAATTCTATTTTAAATTCTCTCTCAATATTAGCCTAGGGTTTTTCTCCTTGAGAATTCGGTCTCATTTACCAACAACACAGTTCATTATTTCAGCCTCATCTATGGTGTTATTGCTCTTCCAGTAGGATTCCAATAGGAACAAGTGTTCCAATGCATCGTTAGAGTCCTTGTAAAAAATGGGCATCTTAATATTCTATGCACCATTTTTGCTCGTGTATTTGTTCTAGGATAAATAATAGGTTGCTTCTTAACTTGCTTTACTTTCTTTGTTTGGTTATGAACTAGTTTTGAATTGTTCTTTCTTCCCTTATCTCTACCTAATTCGATATCAAAGTAAAGTTCACTTAATAATTCTTGGAATTCTCACACTTGTTTCTTGTCTTCTCTGACTCTCTTCTCGCAATAGTTGATATCTTTCTTCTAAACTCTTTTCTTTTTATAGATTCTCAAATGGTGTATTAAGCAGCACATGGAATGGAATCTAATCTAGGGGGTCATCTCCTTTGGGATTTTACATCAGTTGGGGGTGTCTCTTTATTTGGCATCTTTTCATAACTAATATTTTCAATAACTACTCTTCTATCTTTAATATTCCTTAATCTATGATCTACCTCTAACTCTTCATCACTCCTCTTTTTATTCTTTTCTTCTTTCCTTTCCTGGTCCTCTCCTCTATCTTTTTCCTTAATATTTCCTTCTATCTCCTCTATCTTTTCCTCCTCTCGTTTATCTATAGTTTCTTTCCCCTTATTCTTTTCATCCACTATCTCTACTTTCTCTCCAAACTCTTCTATTAATTTCTAATAACACTAACTTCTTCTTCTCCTCCTCTTTCTCTAATCATCAATGGGGTTCTCATCTCCTCTTCTTTCCATATTTCTACTTTCAAAACCCTTTTGAATGCCAGGTCTAAACTTTCTACCAATTGTTGTAGATCTCACATTAATATTGCTTTTCTCATCATTGATTGTTGAATAAGAGTCTCTACAACATATTTCACCACAAGATTTTGAGGTGTAATAAACCCTAATTGGTCTCACGCAAGATGCGAGTATTATATCAAGACTTGAAGTGTCCACCTCCATTTATGGGTAAGCCAATTGTTGGCCTCCACTTGATGTGGGTGAATCTTCTACCTTTTCTACTTTTTTGACTTTATTCAATTTCTCCTTCCTTTCTTTCATCTTCTTTTCTCTCTCCTCTCTTTCCATCCTTTGTTTCTCTACCTTCTTTTCTAACTCCTTATTTTCCATGGCTAACCTTTCTCTCTCTTTCATCCTCCTCCTTTTATTTATCTCTTCACAAATTACTAATCCTCCTTAATCCTAACTCTCTATTTTTTTTCCTTTTTTTTTCTCATGTCAGCATATTTCTGCCACCCCAACCAATGCCCCATTAACTATGATAAGTCATGACTCTTGGATCACCCCCTTCGTGCTCCGCCATCCTGCGGTGCTTGTCGCCCTAAAGAAACTTGGTTGCTTCTCTAACTAACACTTTTTTATCACTAACACTTTGACTAAGAATGAAGTTGATTGAAGAAATCAACCGTGGGCTCCACTTAGTACTTCTTATTTCTTGTTAGCGAAGCTAGTCCAACCCTAAATTTCCCACATGATTATGAAATAATCTAAGGTAGTCTCATACTAATAATCAATCACTCTAATCCATGACTCGTCAAGATATTTTACTATTGTTAATTTTTCTGTAGTCCACTCAAAGGGTTGTCTTAAGTACATTCGCATCCATTCTGTCCTCTTTTCATGTGCTAACAAACAGGCCACAACTGATGAGGAAAATATGACTAGAACTGTTCTCTAAATTCTCTAAATACTTCCGCTTCGCCACCTTATAAGTTATTTTTCACCTTTTTTATTCTCCTTTCAAAAATATATCGATATATTTTTCCCACCAATTTTCAATTTCTAGTAATGTGGGCTTCCAATACCCTGGTGGTGAAATATTTTTTGACATCCACTTAACACAAGAAACCTAAAAACCTTGACAGAGTTATGAGGCTTAGTTATAATTAATTTTTGTTAAGGATGTACATGGGAAATACACCACCACTACTCTAAGAACAAAATGTAAATAATAACATCAAGATATTTCATCCCAAAACTCCAATCTTTATTTATTCATCAAAGTGTATTACATCATTCTAGTACATATATGTTCTTCTCATTCTATCTCTCTTAGCTCTCTTATAAAATCTCAAAATGGCACACTCACATAAGTTTTTGTGAGGCACACCTTATACAATACATTAGTTACAATAAATATACAAAATACAATATGTTTCAAAAGACACTTCTTTTGACTCATGCCTCTATCGGATTCTATCTCGTAATGGTATGTTTTGTCTTCAATCGCAGCATGATGCCGCCTTCCATGGATCTTTCCGGTGTTATGCGGATTTTTCCGGTGTTCGGAAGATTCCTCCATGTATCGTGGCTTTTCTTAGTTTCGGAAGATTTCTCTATACTTTGAGGCTTATATAGTTTATCGCGGCCTTTTACTTTTATACATGGAACCATCCGTGTTCACGACTTCATCCTTTATCATGTGGCTTGATCTTAACTCTTTGCTGCTATCTACTAACTTTAGCGGCTTTACATATACTTTCGCGGCTTATACAAAAATTTGATGAAGACTCCTATCAAAATTATATGAACTTTAGTCTTAATAGTTTTACCATATCTTGTTTTAGCATCAATATTCTTGTTTTCTCTATAGGTGGATATAAACCTATATTATTGTCAAGTTAAAATTATATGGTTTTTATTTATTTTTGTCTCTATAGTCATGTTAAATAGCCAAATTATTGTCATTATTTTCATCTTGTCATTTTAAATAGTCTTTATCGTCCATTTTGTCTTAGTTATTATCCTATAAATAATTTTTCATTATACATTTAGTATTGTAATTATATGTCACAAGTTTCAAAAAGGAAAAAATTAGCTCACGAACATCTTTTCTGTGTAATCTAACGTCCTATAAAAAATGTGTTTTATAGTGTGGGGGAGATAAAAATAAAACACAATGTGGAAACCCATCATCTTCATGTTGTAATTTGTTGAGTAAGTAACTCATCAATTGGATGATGGAGGTAATGGAGGAAAGAGGTCAATCAAGAACCTTTTATTATCTTATAACGATGGGGCTGCACATTTGCAATAATGGCACATTTTTATTTTCATTTGTGTGTGTGTGTGTGTGTGTGTGTGTGTTTAAGAACATAATTATGTTCATCTTTGCATGGAAAGCATGAATATTATATTTCTAGTATAATCTCTTGAAAGTGTTGTGATATGGCGTGGAAGGTGTCAAACAATTGAAAAATTATATAGGAGGGAAGCTAACTTTAGAGACTCTATTTGGAGATAAAAATTACACCCTTCCCTAAATCATGGAAGATTCAATATATTTAGGCAACATGGGATTGTATCCAAGTGTGGGAATTGTGGCTTGAGATAGACCTTTAGAGAAGGCTAGATTCCTTGTTGGGTGGATTTGGAAAATCTACACAACAAAACCTACTTCTAATGTTAAAATACTCTCAAGCTAATTCATAATCTAACAATTATAAGGGAACATGGAGAGAGATATATAAAAGAAAGGTAAATCCTAAAATAAAGGGGTAGTGATAGCTCCAAAAGAAGGTGAAATTTTCACAAATTCAAATGACACGAAGATGCAAATCCGCGAGGTTGGGATCGTGAAAATGTACGTAGTTTAGATGCAAACAAATTAAAGAACATGAAACATGCAAGAGGGTGAAATATTCACATAGAATAAAATGTAATTGAAGGAAATAGATAAACCACACTTTCATCAATCAATCTTCAATAGCTTACATATAGATTCGAGGCAAGGAAATTACCATTTATGAGTTACAGAGGTTGATAACATGAAGTTTCAAGTTTCACAAAGAAGAGATCGAAAATATGCCAAGGAAGGAGAAGGAGAAGAACCCTTACAAATTGCACAAGAAATTTCATTTATATAATTTTTGGAGTTAGGAAAGTGAAGGAAGATAGAGGAGAAAGGACCACTGAGCTAGAAACCTACCCTTGAAACCGTGTTGGATAAGTATGGGCACCATGATTTCTTACAGAGTTTTCTTGTAGTATGGATGGACACGGATGTCCCAAATAAATTCCAGAAACCACAAAACTACTCCTTGATTCTATTTTACGCCATCAAATCACACATAATGACTCCATACTTCATTAAATTTTGGTGTTTGGGTGGTTGGCTCTTTGGTTTGAAGTTTGGTGTGGCTTTGAGGTCTTCCACTACTCTTGCTTTGTCTTGTGTCTTTCACTATGAAATTTTAAATTTTCTCTTCCATGGACCCTCTCTTTCCCCCGCCTACTTTGATGAGTGGAAATACCTCACACCATTTCCCTTATTCCAAGACTTTAATAAAACCCACTATAACACTATAATTTAGCGAACCCACGAATACTAGGTTAATGTTCGACGCTTTTTAACTTGCATGATTTCTTGAATTCCTATGTAATTATGTAATTTCGTGGTGCTCTATTTTGATTTCAATCTGTGAGGGACTATTTCCTTAATGTTGTGAAGGTTGACAAGATGTCGAACAACACTAATTTTACCAAATTTCACCCATGTCCCCGATTGTTCATTCCTTTTTTGTTGGTTAAGAGAACACATAGAACAATACATTCCTACATTCCATGACAAACTAAATTAGTGTTCCAAGTATTTTCTAGAGCATAAATATGACTAAGTATCTTTTGATAAGTTGTTCACAATTACATGGGGTGTAGTTTTGGACAAAAATTTGGAAACCTCTAGGGGATTTCTTCCTATAGATGATAAAGACAATATGTCTTGAGGAGTCCATTGGGTATGGAGTCAAACATAACCTTTAAAAATTGGTCTTTTCTTTTGCAAAAAATCTATCTCTTGAATCTGCATGACATTACCATTGAATTGAAGATGATGTGTGGAGTTTTGAAAGATGTGCACTAAAATGTACTCTAAATATCTAATTTCTTCTATGAAAATGGCTCTGAGATGACCCACATATAACTACAAGTGGCTCCAAAACTTATGTACAAAATATAAGAACATACATGTTTCAAGTGAAACATGCAGATAGTGCACAAAACTTAGTACAAAAAAAAGACTACCACAAGGATCGAGGAAAAGACACTAAATCGCTGATCAACACATAGTAAAAGAAGGGGACCTCCAAAAACAAACACAATATTTACAATATGCAATGGCACAAATTAATTGAATTTTTTGACATAAATGCAATTGAATGGTATTTTTAATGCCTCTTAATTAAGATTGGGTAACTCAAAGAAGTTGGCCTCTTTGTAGGAAGTGAATATATATGGCCCACTCCTCATCAAACTTAGAGTGACGTCCTTATTTATATCTATTGGCATCCCACTTGAGGACTACATCACCTGGCTTAAAATATTTTTACTTTTCTTTTCTATCAAACCATCTTTTGGTTGACCTTTAATCTTCTTCCGGTTTGACCATGGAGAATTTCCTCAATTCTTCAAGTTTCATCAATTCTTTCATTATGATTTCTCTTTAATCCACGCCATTGAAATCCAATTATTGAGATAGCTCCAATGAGTGGAATTCAAGGGATAAGGTAATTCTATCCTCTCTACCATATGCAAGTTTAAATGGGAAATTTCCAATTTCTTTCTTTGAGGTGATTCTATCATCCCAGAGAACACTCTTTACTTTGGTGTACCATTGTCTTTGATTGACCTAAATATTCATATTCATGATCCTAATCAAGTTCTTGTTAGTTGATTCTGCTAAACCATTACCTTGTGGGTAATAATTGGAGGAAGTATTCAAGTAAAACCCATTTTTAAGATCTCGGTCAGATAATTTGGATCCTAAAAATTCCTTAGCATTGTCAGAAATAATGGTTTGGGGATTACCAAACCTTATTGAAATATCCTCTAAGAAATAAATGATGAATGAATCAGTATCCTCCTTGAGTGGTATGGTCTTGGTCTATCTGGTGAAGTAATATGTTTTCATTAAGACCCATTTGTGACCTGCACTTGATGGAGGATTGATCATACCTATAAAGTCAAGTCCCCATTGAGAAAAGGGTTCATCCACCTGAATAGGATGAAGGATAAGGGCCACCATTTTATTCTTACCAGTGAAGAATGCACATTCATGACATATTCTAACCCATTGATGTGATCTGAAAATAATTTGGGCCAAAAGTAACATGCTATAATTATTTTCATTTCTTTAGTTCACACTAGGAAGTGTCCACCAAAGAAGCCACCATGGAATTTCGCACACAAATCTATATGTTTGTTCTTCATCAATACATCTTAACAAAATACCATCCATATTATTTTTTTAAATAATTCCACCAATTAATACATAAGGAATTGATTGTAACTTGAGGTGTCATATTTTTTTCTTTCTTAAACCAAGAGGATAGCCACTAATTTCTAGAAATGTTACCATATCATTCGATCCAATCAGTAACAAATTTTTTGAGTTCCTTTGTAACATGGGTCTTCTTGTTGAATATCATCCAAATCTTTGTAGACATTCAACCATTTTTTCTTGTTCTTCCTCCATGAATAACGAATCTTGTTGATTCTCCTAAGCATTTAAGGCAAGTTACTCATATAAGGATCTACCTCTCACCAACTTTGCAGCCGTAATAGTCATATCAAAATCCATGATTTTGGTCATCCATTCAGCCATATTTTCACTAATTTATGATATCATGATGATATATCTCACACTTTGGTGTGTGACACTAGAAATTTTATGCGGTTTTTTTATTTTATAGGCTTGAATTTCTTGAGAGCCCGTAAGAGGAAAAGACCCGCTTTTTCCAAATGGTTATACCTAAGTTTGAAATATTTTGATTTTTTGCTAAAGAAGGTCACATGATGCTCCAATTCTTAATTTTTCTTATGAGTGACAAACCACAGTTATGCTAAAATATGTGACATATGTGTAAAGGATGAAATACTTTATAAATTCAAGATTGATGAGTGTTATTTATTGAGCTATCATAGTTTTGATCTTGTTAAAAATTTATCTTCCTTTCGAATTCCATTTGAAGGTTGTGTCCTTCCTCAACATTAAGGTGATGGGTCCGACTAACCTTGAAAAGTTGGGGATAAACTTCCTAACAAAATTTATCTTACCAAGAAGGATTGAAAATCCTTATTTTGAGTTGTAAAGGAGAGAGATAAGAGGGTAGAGATTATTTTTGGGTCAATTATGATTCCATATTTGAAAAAATTTGACCCAATAACTTACCCTGAGGAACTGGAAAAAGAATTTCTTGGGGTTCAATGATACTTTGAATTCTTTGTATCTCTCATAAAATTTATCTAAATGATCCATGTGGTGTTGGTCTTGTTTTGAGAATATTGTGATGTTGTCTAGATAGTGAAGGAAAAATGATTGATGAGATCATGGAAAGTAATGTCCATTTACCTCTTAAAGGTAGTGCCCATGTTTGATAAACCAAAAGAAATTTTATGATATGCATATGTTCCCCATTTGGTTGTGAAAATGGTCTTGTATTGCTCTTCTTCCCTAATTTTTATCTAATTGAAACCTAATAACCATCCATCACGGAGAACCTTTTAGATCCAACAACTGTTTGAATAATTTTCTCCATGGAAGGCAAAGGATGATGATATTTGAATGAAACCTTGTTCAAGTCTTCTAAATCCAATGAGAGCCTTATCTCTCCATTTTTATTTTTAGTTGGAACCAAATTGGCCACCCGGGATGAGTATTACATAGAAATATTATTTTTCACTCGATGAGTTTAGATAACTCATTCCTCATGAGGGGCTCATTCATGGGATTCACAAACCTATGTTTTTATTTAATTGTCTTATCATTAAGGTCCATATCTATGGCATGTTGAGAATTGGGGTATAATCCTTTAATATCCTCATTATTCCATGAAAATGCTTCATGATAATTTTGACACAAGAAATAAAAGTTTGTTGTTATCCAACATTACATACCTTTCCAAGCAGAATCTCTTTTCCTCGTGCAATAATAATAAGTGGCTTTGCAATTCTCTTTCCCAATGGACATGTTTTTGTTTTTCTATTTAACCTTATCATCAAAATTGAAAATTTCTTCAAGGTTAACCATTCCTTAAAGTAACTTATTTATCTCGTAGTAGAATGATCTAATCACCATAACTATCTTGTAAACCAATTACATGCTAGAAGAGAACTCAACTTCATTGTGTATGAATTGGAAAATCTACTCATCATTCTCAAAAACCTTCCAACTAAAATTATTGTTAGGAATAGATAGCCTTAAACCATCTAAACATACTACTTTCCTTAGATAAAATCATATGTGGAGAAAACTAAGAACCAATGGTTGCCATCTAATTTGCTTCATTATTTTTTTCGCATGACACTATCTAAAGGTTGAAATCTTCAAAAATCTCAAGGAGATCCCACACTCGATTCATGTATGCTCTTAAAATATTGTTTTTAGTTACACACTTTTCCCCTAACTTGGTGGATAACCAATTCAGTGATCCCGAATATATGTAAATATTTGATTTGTTTCATTTCTATAATTAGCAGACCATGGACCAATGCCTCCTCATACTCGACACATTATTAGAGCATGCAAATTGGATCCTATGAGCGAAAAATAAATTTTTGTCTAATGGGGAGACAAGGATTACACTGCCCCCTAGCTTCATTCCTACTTCTAGAGCCATCAAAATACATTTTCCATAAACCAAAAGCATCATTATCTTCTTCCTAGTGCAACATGGGGATGGTGAAAAAAATTTCATGGATGTAATAGGTGCCCAGGATAATTTCCAAAAATACATCATAGGGATCAAATTCATAATGCTCTTTAGCCCATTCATAAATTATAAGATCATGAATTGAAATTAATGAATGCATTATTTCAGCGGGTTCAAGATAATTGTTTGTTTCTCCTTGGATCATGTAATTGGTATTAACACAATTAGGATCATAAAATTCTACATGATAAGTTGAAATAAATTCAGAATTAATTATAAACCTAGTTTCGTGCCTTTTCTAAGAAGCATATTAGACTAGTCGAGGATAGATATATGCCCACCTTGGCTCTAAAATATATGGAAAGGAAAAGGGTGAAATATGGAGGTAAGTCAATCAAAGATGTCCTATATTATGGTTAGGATTGGGAAAGCATGTCAAGTTAACTCTAGATATTTGACTATACCAAAGAACTGCATTATTGATCCATCAAGATGTAAAACCCCCTTTGAAGTTGGATTATACTCAATCCCAATATGTGTGTAATTTTCTTAAGAATTATTGAAGTAATAGAACTAGAATCTATCATATAATTCAATCACAAGAGATTTCTTAAAAGACATGTAGAAAGGAGCATTAATAATTGAACTTATATGTTCCTCCTTCGGTTGACAAATGTTAACCATGAAATCTTCTTTGTGCGTGGAGGGTTCTAGATGTGGAAGATGCTTGAGGATTCTTGTAAGAGATACCTTGGAGATGGGATAGACAAGGCACCCCACATTGTGACATTAGGATTTTTCTTCTTCATCTGATCCATAATGTTGAGAGGAATACCCATGAATTTTTGTAATGAGGAGCGACATGTTCTCTATTCCTATTCTCTACCCACGATATCTCTTTGATAGGCATATTTTGCATGTCCCGTGGGTTTGTGGTGTTATAAATATTTGGCATGTTCCACAAAGCTTTTTCATTTTGCATCTGCTGAGTAACCCGTGGTAAAATAGATGGATCTAGATTTCCACTCAAGTCTATGGACTATGTAGAAATACCATGCGGAGTTGGGGAAGAAGAACAAGGAGATCTTAAGTCTATTTTCCTTTTCTTAGATCTTGTGTAGTATACTAAATGGAGTTGTGGATTATTTGAGCTTCCATCGTTGATTAACAAAAGAAAATATTTAATTACAAAGAACATGAAGTTAGGTTCAAGGAGAGACTCTTGAACCTCATCTGTATTGCTTGTAGAAGGAGCCACAATTAGTTCTTGTGGGTAGAATGGAGTTTGAACCATGATATATTTTTCCCACTAGGAGTTGATTCTAACCTCACATGTATACTGGTTATGGGATTGATCACAAGGATAACACCATTCAAAACTTTCAACCATGTTATTTTGAACTAGAACAATGGTTTTACTTAAATTAGGAGTTATTAGGGGTTGGTTAGGATCTAGAGGTTTTCTTGACGGGTAATTATGAGGAAATATTTGGTTAGAATATTGAAAACCTTGTTGGGGATAACCCTAAGGATAGTTAGGATAATTTTTTGGGACTTGAGCTTACTTTCTATTAATGGAAAAAATCTCATTTTTAAGTTTTTAAGTCGAACACTAAGGTAGTCAATTTATTATTATTTAATAGAGGAACTAAATTTAGAGGCATAAGATGAAGCATATGATTGAGGAACAAGAGATATGACATGTTGAGTATCATTCATCAATTAAGGAAAAATGTGTATAGAAAATCTAGGGGCTAACTTTCTTGTTTGGATTAAACAAGTCTCAACCCTAATGGATATTGCATAAGAATTTTATAATTTAATAACACCCATAGATTGAATCATTACTACTATATTAGAAGCCAAATCTCTTAGAAAGTATAAGAATGCACCTTGTGGGGTTGGTATTAGTAACACCGTATTTTTTCCCATGTTTTTTGGAATCCGAAGTTGAAATCCGCAATTTGAAGCTCGCTTGATCGTTGTAAGCTACTCTAGGAAGGATATATTGTTTGATTTCTCCTTGAATTTTTGAAAAATATTTGTGCCAATCCCATCCCAATTGTGAATGGAAGAAGGTCTTAAGATTTTATACCATTGGAGTGTTTTACCTTTAAGTGAATAAGTAAGAAGCCTAACTATTGCAACATCATCTTTTGTAACTAGATGAACTAAACACACATTGACAATATCTTGAATATGATTAGTTGGGGTAGTAAGGTTTTCACCAATGAAGGAAGGGATACTTTTAATGGTGATAATGGTATATCTTGTTCAAAATTTAGAGACATGGGACTACCACCATTAAAGTTGAAAAAGGGTAGATTTATTTGTTGTGCCATGAATGGAATGGGTCTTAAAACATATAGGATGGAAAGAAAGGCTTACTAGAGGGGAGCATAAAGGGTTCTATTGGGAGGAAATGGTGATCTCTGCACTACTCTACCTCTTCTTCTCCTTGGTGAAAATGCAAATATTCAAAAGGCTCACTACTTGTTGCATTTTGATTTTTTTGTATTCTTCTCATGAAAATGGGAACTAGGATGCTTAAAACAATAATATTTGAACCTAGGAGTCACCGGATGTGTAGAATAACTACATCATAAGGTTTAAATAACTAATTTAGATGCCAAAACTTAGGAATAATGAATTTAAAATTATCAAGTTGTAACACCAGGCATGCCAAAATTGTTGGAGCTCAAAATTGCATCCTGACCTAAATCATGGAAGATTTAGGATTTAAGGCAACATCGACTGCTCTCCAAGTGTGATACTTGTGGCTTGAGATAGACCTCTAGAGAAGGTTCGATTCCTCATTGTGCGGATTTGGAAAACATGCACAACAAAACCTAATTCTAATGTTAAACTACTCCTAATCTATTTACTACTCTAACAATTCTAAGGTACCATAGAGAGAGATGAAAAAAGGTAAATCCTAAACTAGGAGGGAAATGATAGCACCTAAACGAAAGTATAAATTTACCAAATCCAAATGAAACAGATATAAATTCACGAGGTTGGGATCGTGAAAATTCACGAAGTTAAGATGTAAACAAATTAAAGAACATGAAACATGCAAGAGGGTGAAATATTCACATCAAACACAATGTATTCAAAGGAAATAGATAAATTACACTTGCATTAATTAATATTCAATAGATTACATACACATACGATGAAAGTAAATTACCATTTGTGAGTTATAGAGGTTGGAAACATGAAGTTTTGATTTTCAAAGAGAAGAGCTCAAAAATATGCTAAGGAAGGAAAGGAGAAGAATCCTTACAAAGTGCACAAGCACTTGCATTTATACAATTTGTGGAGTGAAGAAAGATAAGGAAGAGATATGAGATATGACCTGTTAAGTTGGAAACCATCCCTTAAAAACATGTTGGATAATTATGGGTGCTATGATTTCTTACGGACTTTGCTTGTAAGTACAAGCATGGCCACCCCAATTAAACTACAACAACCATAAAATACCCTTTTATTTTATTGCACACCAAACTACACAAAATGATTCCATAATTCATTAAATTATAGTGGTTAGGGTGGTTGGCTCTCTAGTTCGATTCCAATGTGGCTTCAAGGTCTTCCGTGGCTTTTTCTTTGTCCTACGGCTTTCACCGTAATGTTTCATATTTTCCCTTTCACGGAACCTCTCTTCCCCTGCCTACTTTCATGAGATGAAATACTTCACACCACCCGCAAGGATATAAATATTCAATCCGCATCATTTCCTTTATTTCACAACTTTAGGAACACTTGTGGAACACTACAATTTAGTGAACTCGTAGAACACTAGGTTAGTGTTCTACATATTTTGAACTTAGTTGATTCCTTGAATTCCTCCACAAATATGAAATTCTATGATGCTCTATTTTGATTCCAATTTTCTAGAGACTTATCTTTTTTAATGTTGTGAAGGTTAACAAGATGTCACGCAACACTAATTTTTCCAAATTTCACCCAAGTCCTTGACTGCTCATTCCTTTATTAAATCAAATGCATTCCAAAATTAAAGCAAATATTCTCAAGGATAAAACTTACGTCACTTTTTGGGTGAATAAAACAAAGAAATGAATATAATATTTCAAGAAAAAAGATAAAAATATTCAAAATACATGTCACCTTTTCCAACTCAATGATAACTCATTTAATCAAGCTTAAAACAACTTATTTTTCCAATTAAGTTGGAAACTCAAACAAATCTCTCCAATCATAATTTAATTAGCTTCATATCAGAAAATTAAATCACACAAATCAAAAATTTGGGATTCTCTTCCCTCATCTATAAATAAGCATTCATTCCTCTCAATTTTTCATCTTTGAAATTTTCATCGTTGTTATGTCGAATTGTCATTCAATCTCGCATGTCATTATGTTGTCCAATTAATTGTGAATCAACAATCAAATTGGTCTTTCAATCATGTTTCTCATAACTTGAATCCAATTCCATCAAGAATGTTCTTGGAGAATCCACATATAATTTAATCAAGAGATTAAACAAGCTTGGTACTTCATTCCAAGATTCAATAGTTTCATCCGAGGTTGCAAGGAGATATGAAAGAAGATATCATGTTTTTAATTTATTGTTTGGTTTCTTTCTATTGTGTAGTATTTCTTTTTATACATTTTTGGCGCACTTGGTGGGAGGAACCCACATCTTTTTCATCTATTAATTATTTTTTAAAAAGTAATATTATGTATGTGTTTTCTTGCTATTTAGGAATCACTCTTTGAACAATTTTTATATATTTTCATGGAGTAAATTATGAGCGAGTTAAAAAAGACAAATTGGATATGTTTCAACATTTTTTTGTGTAGGTACAAGTGAAGTGTATCTTTGTCTCCTTCTACGTGCTTAGCATAACATGTATCCTGCGCTAGCATTCCAAAAGCTGTGTTTCCATTCATATACATGTGTTATCATGGACCCATGTGTTTTTATGTTGTAATAAGTGTGCTAGTGTTTCTAATAATTTGTATTTATTCTAGAAATATGTGTTATTGTGATATAACCTATGCTACCATTTCATTAGATTTATTATCGTGACTCTCGAATGTGTTTCTATTACGGTTAAATGGTTTGTTTATATTTTTAAGTTTTTTTGGTCAAAGAAATAGATTTGCATTTATGGCATAGGGCATGCGTTTTTGTTCCTCTGGCTACACAAACGTCACATTAACATATGTATGTGTTGTATCAAGGTTCATCTCTGTCAATATAAGGTGTGTTTCCATCCTTCTAAAGCTGCATTTATGTCGATATTAGTTGTGTTAGTGTTCTATCTTAAATTTAAGTTTGTTTTTAAATTTTATAGAATCTTTATTTTGTATTCCTTGGAGTTTTATGTGCACTTATGCACTAATCTTCAACTTAATTCATTAAAACAAAACCGACTTTTACTTTTTATTTTTTTCCAAATTTTTACCTGTAACTTTATCTAATTTTTTTTACCTTTTCCCCAAGGGTTTTTGGTTATTAAAAAACCAAAAAAAATGAGGACCCTATACATTATAGATATTTTTATAATCTTTCCAATCATATAAAGTAGACCTCAAAAGAGTAATGAACAAAAAGTTATGCCTTTAGCAAGGAACCACTATCAAAACTGAAAATTTAAAGCATTTCATTTCACTTCATTTTCAGTTTCTAATCTAACTCTTTTCTTAAGAACTTTCTAATCAATTTTCCTTATTTCCCATGTATTTATTTCATTTCTAGAATCTATTTGGATCAAAAGCAACATATTCTCTTCTCTTGCACCTTTGGGTGATCTTGAGAATCAAAAACAATTGTGATCTTTTGTTTCTCTTTTATTCTAACTTTGTGTTTGCAAGAAAAACTATTAATCAATTTTGTGTAGGACCGCTTTGCTTGGAACATATTTCTAAAATCAAGGAACAAACTAATAACATCTTGTATGCAAGTTACCTTGGTCAAATAAAATTAAACAAATCAAGCAAAAACTATTAACACCTTATATGTAGGTTTCCTTGGTCAAATAAAATTAAATATTAGCTTTGTAACTTGAGTTCATTATAAAATCGGTGGCTCTACTTTAAAGTTTTATTTTAATACTTTAGCTTGATTTCCATATAAGGTTAATTATTAATTTTTCTTTGGTTATGAAATTACATGCTCTCATTGTGAGAGGTATACTAAAAATACTTAATTGTCAAAGGCTTGAACTTTGAATGTTGATTATTATATTTTCAATATTTTTCAAGTTAATACAAGGTTGAATTTTTTTACATTTTTTACTTGAAAGGATTTTCCAAGGATAATCAATGTGTCAATATTCTCGGTATATTCTAGTTTATTTCAAATTTACTTATTTATGTATGTTCTAGTTTGGTTTATTTCTTATATGTTTATAAAATTTCCCCACAAAAACAACACAAATTAACCTATTGTTTAATTTCTTCCCTCAAAACTAACTAAATGTTTGGTTTTGTAGATATCATAATACTAGTACTATTACATCCAAAGTATGTTAGATCCACAATAGAATGAAGAAGCCTTCATAGTATACAAGCTTCAATAATTAAAAATAACTACCATTTTAAAATTGAAATGATTGATTAGTCTATCTAGGTACTATGAAGAAGATATTGAGAATCATGGAGGTGTGCATTCATGTTTTCATTGTTGGAAGCAATTATGTGAAGTATTTATATCTCATCTTACCATCTATAAATTTTATGTTGATGTATCTTGTATTATCTTAGTCAAAAACATCAATATGAAAAGAAAATACTTGAAATGTTGAAAATAATGGAAAAAATAGGACTCAAATGAAGAACTATAGGTATATTTCCATTAAAATACCATCATTTATATGTTCAAAGTGTTTTTCAAAGTGCGGATTAAACCAATGAAATTTGGTTCAAATTGCAAAGAACAAAACACACAATAAAATCATGATCAACCCATACATATAATTTCACAACATACACCATTCAACATATATAGGATTTTCGCTCCCTATTTTGGTGGCATCAAGCCTAACTATAAAACCATCAAAGTCTATTTAAGTGGGATGAGTATAACTTATGTAACCCATTCATAATAATAGGTATCATTCAACCACCTATAAATACTAACTGTTTTACCATACAATAAATTACCATCAAGCACTAATTTCCTAACATTCTTCCCCTTAGTGTGAACATAGAGAAAGGAGACTACGAAAACAGAATCATATGCTAACACATACTTTTAGGTATGCATATTACTATCTAGATCTTACTACACATGATCACGTACATAAAATAATGTATCTCTCTTTACTTACAATGAAATTATCATTGATTGATCATCTTCTAACGAAGTGAGACTTTCAAAGGATCTATGCAATTAGAGGGTTATCAAAAATTAAACCCTATGTAATTTTGAATAACTTATCAAAAGGGAATTATCCATATTTACGCCAAAGAAAATTTTTGGGACAGCAATTCAATCTTTTGTGAAATTCAGAAACGTAGTGTTTCACGGAGTTCTCCTAACCATTAAAGATTAAATCATTAAATATATGCAAGAAGACAAGTTTAGATTAAATAAAATCGTGCATTTGAGTTAGCTAAACCTATCCAAATTAAAGAAAACCTTTCTTTGGCCGTATCAATGGTGATGTGATAAATTTTCCTAGGTTTCTTATATGTGTTAGATGGGCGAGAACCGATGGGGTGAAATCAAAGGCTTCGGGAGGAGCAACCATTTTTCTATTCTTCAGGGTTTGGATAACTAGCCAAGATGGAATAGAAGAAGAAGGTGTTTTTCGAGGGGAAGCAATGATCATGAGTGGTACTTGGAGGAGTAATCATTGTGTATACCAACGGGGAGGAGTGGATAAAATGGACATGAAAACTATTGAAGATGGGGGAGGACAAGAAGGTATGGAGGAAAAAATGGATGATGGAGAAGGGAATTGAGTTATGAGAGGAGAACATAGGGTCATACTTATCCCATTCAAGAGAGGGGAATGTGATGATAATAATCATGCAAAGAGTGAAATTGAAGGAGAGGAGAGTGGAGGAGAAGAAATGGGAGTAGAAGAAGAAATGCTGATGAGATCGGAAAGATGAGGAAGGTGGAGGGGATGAAACATGAAGAAGAGAAGATGGAGTAGGAGAGGGAAAATTTAGAGGAGAAGTGATTGTAAGTGACACATGCGGGGCCAAGGTCATAATGGGAACTACATTGGTGATGAGAGGGGGGAAAACTGGGAGAGGCTAGGAAATCATGGTATCAGTTGACGTCCCTTATGTTCATTGAGGGGAAGGAGAATCAATGTCGATAATAGTTGTGAAGGGAGAAGACGAAGGTGGGGGAGATTTTCCTCCACTGTTATAGAACTTGAATTTCAATTTTTCCTAGATGCTTCACCTTTATCCTTAGACTCTTGGGAGGGACCCACTTCTGATGCAGTGGTAACTTTCACTTTTGGGAAGTTGGGATCCTTTACGAATATTCATTAAGTTTAAGAGTTAGTTTGTAGAAGAATTTGAACAGTTTTCTCCATAATGAGATGTGGACTCTTTGATTGGCCAATCAATCAAGGAAAACCCATACTTTCAACATTTATTTTCTCATAAATGGGGTCCAAGATTTCCCCATCATCTACAACACCTTGAGGAATGTTAGTGAGGTTGTACTTATTGAGGTTAGCACATTGGTTGTACAAATATATTAATCATATCTAAGCATATAAACAATCAATACGGAAATAAACAAGAAGAAACAATACACAATATTTAACATGGTTCACCCAATGTGGGATACGTCCACCAAGAAACAACCAATTTATTATCATAGAGGAAATACAATGAAGATTTGTAATCTTCCACACCTTCTTGGATGTCTTGTACTTTCTTCTCTACAAATTTCTCTTTTCTCTCTAAAGGAAACTTCTCTTAATTCTCAATGAATTCTCTCACACTCTCTTAACCCTAGCTTTATGCTTATATAAGAATCTATAATCTTAGGGAACTTTAGATATGCAATTACAATCATTAGATTCACTTTAAAACTAAAGATAGATCTAATTCCCATAACTTAATTATATTAGTTACACATAGACAACCGATTCTAGTTAGCCTTAACCGATTCTAGTTCCTTCTTTCCTAACCGATCTTGGTTCATGGGTGGTGACACCGGTTACTATGTATTCCAAAGACAAGGTTCATTTTAAGAGACCTCTTGAAATTGAAGTTGGAGAATACCTGGCGAATATCCTCGGAACCGGTTTCGCGGGAAGGTGAATTTTTGGGGTTGTATGAAAAAATTTGCTTTGATTGTCAGAAATCTTTGCGGTGACAGGAAGAGCTGCAGGGCGCGACGGGGAGATTTTGATGTGCGACAGCAAAATCTCCTATCGCGTCTGCAGCCTCCGACCTCTGCTTTCTCATTGAAAAATCTCGGCGTCGCTCATCAACAAACTCTTTGTCACTGAGGATGCTGACGCGCGTCACAGAGGGTGCTGTCGCGCGTCACTGAGGGGGATGTCGCGCGTCACTGAGGGGGATGTCGCGCGTCACTGAGGGGATGTCGCGCGTCACTGAGGGGGATGTCGCGCGTCACTGAGGGGGATGTCGCGGCGTCGAGGTGGGAGATGTCGTGCGTCTCTTTGAGGGGAGATGTCGCGCGCGTCGAGGGGGATGTCGCGCGTCAATGAGGGGGATGTCGCGCGTCACTGAGGGGGATGTCGCGCGTCACTGAGGGAGATGTCGCGCGTCACTGAGGGGGATGTCGCGCGTCACTGAGGGGGATGTCGCGCGTCACTGAGGGAGATGTCGCGGCGTCGGCGAAGGGGATGTCGCGCGTCCGAGGGGGATGTCGCGCGCGTCGAGAGGCGCCTGTCGTGCGTCATTGAGGATCTTTGTCCACGCTCGTAGCCTCTGCCCTTTTCTTCCTCATCGAAAAAATCTCCATGTCGCTCGTCAACAAACTCTTTTTCATGCATCTACTATGCGTCAATATCTGCAGTATCTCCTTGTCTACAAACCCTCCTTGTCGCGCGTCAATAACTTACCCCCTTGTCGCACGTCTATAATACAGGATATATCATATTATTGAAAAATGTGAAGTAGAAGTGTTCTACCTGGCGAATAATCTAGGTTTATATAGGGGATATTTTTCAAGGGTAGGCGAAGCCGACCCCTAAAAAAAATTAAAGTGTAATTTTTAGGCGAACAGGTCACTGGCCCGTGCCAAAAAATTCGCCTTTTCAAAATTTTCAAAAATGGAATATTCGCCATATTACGAATATTCGCCACTAAAATTTTCCCTGTTCAAAGTAAGTCTATAAAAGCATGTCAGTGAATCAATTAAGCTCCACAACTCAACAATCTCCCTCTTGGAGATAAATTGTTGCACTATACCGTATAGCTCCATCCTCTGATCCTTTCCTTGGTCTATTTCTCCCTCATCAAGTCTCAAACTTGAAGACCAATAGAATTGGAGTGTAGCTCCAACTTCTCCTTTGCCAATGACTTCATTAGTATATCCATAGGATTCTTATTTGTATGAATTTTATCCAACTTCAATTTCCCATCCTCCAATACCTGCCATATAAAGTGATATCTCAACTGAATGTGTTTCATTCTAGAATGAAATGTTGAGTTCTTTTCCATATGAATTTCACTTTGACTATAAATGTACATTCTACTGATCCACTTGCTCATTTCCCAACTCTTCCATGAACATTATCATCCATATCATCTCCTTGCTAGCTTAAGTAGCTACAACATACTTAGCCTCTGTAGTAGATAGGGCTATAACCTTCTACAATCTAGAAATCCAGCTAAATTTTGTGCCACCTACTGTGAAAACATATCCAGTGGTGCTCCTCCTGCCATCCAAATCAATAGCCATGTCTAAATCCACATAGCCATGTAAAGAATTATCGACCCTCTAGAGCATAACTGCATGTTGAATGTCCCCTCAAATACCTAAGAATCCATTAGACTACTTTCCAATGCTCTTTACTTGGATTATCCATAAACATTCACAACTCCAAATACCCATATCATACATCAAGTTCCCAAGTGGTTGATTCATGTAAGTATCTTCCTCTAAATCACCATGAAGAAATTTCGTCTTGACATCAAGTTTCTCTAAATGTAAATCCTCTACTGCAACTAAACTCAATACAGTACAAATAGAATTCATCTTAACAACAGGAGAAAATATTTCACCAAAGTCAATACCTGATTTTTGTGCAAATCCCTTTACTACAAGCCTTGCCTTGTATCTCTTTTGTCCACCCTCTTCTTCCTTGATCCTGTAAACCCACTTGTTCTGCAATGCTCTTTTACCTGTTGGAAACTTAACCAAATTCCATGTCTAGTTCTTCTCTAAGGATTCCATCTCCTCATTCATGTCATGCTCCCACTACTTGTGGGCTTTATCTTGCATTGCTTCTTCAAAGCTTTCTAGTTCACCACTATTATTCAATAATAAATAAGACAAGGAAGGTGAAAATATTTCTAGAGGTCTACTTACCCTTTGTGACCTTCTCACTGAGATTTGGGGTGTTGGAGGCTCAATCGATCATCTTGTAGATTTGTATCTACTTCTGACAGTGACCGATGTCGGTCACCTTCTACCGACGTCGGTTCGGCTAACCAACACCGATCTGTCTCTTCTATAAGCGACACAGTACAAGGACCGATGTCGATTAGGGGTAAACCGATACCGATTACTGTGTAAACATGTAGGTGTTAATTTTAAATATGAGAGTTCATTTTTATCCACAAACTTCTCCATTGGTTCACCTTTGGGTACCAAAACTTGATCCATGTACATTCTCTTTTCATTCCAATCAATGTCACGAATCCTAATTATCTTAGAACCTTCTAAATCCCAAAACAGAATCTGAAATCACCAGAGCCATAACCAATGAAAGTACATATTTTGGATTTAGCATCCAATTTCTTTCTATTTTCCTTATCAATATGCACAAAAGATTCTGAGCCAAATAATATAAGAAAATTAATATCTACCTCTTTTCCACGGTCAAGCTTCTTATGGTATTCCACCATCCAAGTACACTTGAAGGTCCTTGGTTAATTAAAAAAACCATTGTGTCTATTGTTTCCACCCAAAACTATAAGGGGAATCCAACATGTATTCACATTCTTCTAGCACATTCCACGATTGTCATGTTCTTTCTCTCTATAACACCATTCAACCTGTGATGTTCTAAGAACCATCTTTTCTCTGTGTACTACATTTACTAAACAATAATCATTGAAAGCCTTGCTACAGTACTCACCATCATTTTCAGATCTAAGGCATTTTAACTTTGAATTTGATTCATTTTCCACAAGGGCTTTCCATCTTTTAAAAGTTTCAAAAACATCATATTTATGATTAATACGATAAACCCATACATTTCTTGTGGCATCATTAATGAAAGTAACATAGTATTGGGATCCTCCATGAGAAGCTACTTGGGTTGGTCCCCACACATCTGAGTGTACAAGATCCAATTTATGCTTCTTCTTTGTTTCCCAACTTTGAGAAATCTCACTCTCTTCTGCTTTCCAAAAATACAATGCTTACGAAAATCAAGATCTAGACATTTCAGATCGATAACTTACCCTTTTCCTTTAAGATCTGCATTTCCTTTTTACTCATATGGCCTAGCCAATTGTGCCACATGCTTATATCTAAATCTAAAGTAGATAGAACGAGAAAAGGAATTAGTAATACTGAGATAGATAAATGCAATGATCCTAGCTTCTTTCCTCTTGTTACAACAAGATATCCCTTGAAACTTTCTAAGATTGGTGTGTGAGTGTAACCATGTAACTAGTTTCACATAATTGTCCTGCAAAGATTAATTTTTTTAGTCTTGGAACATGCCTCACATCTTCCAATATCCATGTACTTCCATTCTACAATTTAATATGAGCTTCACCTTTACAAGTAATATTGCATGGTTCATCATCTCTTAGATAAACATGCCCAAAATTACCCTCTGGACATAATTTCGAAATAAACCTTATTAGAGGTTGCATGGAAAGAGGCACTGAATCTAAAACCCATGATTCAATTTTATTATCCAAGGAGAGAATTAGGGAATCTTGCATTACCTATTTTGTAGCAACATTTCCCTCTTTACCTTTTCTAATCTAACTCTTTTCTTAAGAACTTTCTAATCAATTTTCCTTATTTCCCATGTATTTATTTCATTTCTAGAATCTATTTGGATCAAAAGCAACATATTCTCTTCTCTTGCGCCTTTGGGTGATCTTGAGAATCAAAAGCATTGTGATCTTTTGTTTCTCTTTTATTCTAACTTTGTGTTTGCAAGAAAAACTATTAATCAATTTTGTGTAGGACCGCTTTGCTTGGAACATATTTTTGAAATCAAGGAACAAACTAATAACATCTTGTATGCAAGTTACCTTGGTCAAATAAAATTAAACAAATCAAGCAAAAACTATTAACACCTTATATGTAGGTTTCCTTGGTCAAATAAAATTAAATATTAGCTTTGTAACTTGAGTTCATTATAAAATCGGTGGCTCTACTTTAAATTTTTATTTTAATACTTTAACTTGATTTCCATATAAGGTTAATTATTAATTTTTCTTTGGTTATGAAATTACATGCTCTCATTGTGAGAGGTATACTAAAAATACTTAATTGTCAAAGGCTTGGACTTTGAATGTTGATTATTATATTTTCAATATTTTTCAAGTTAATACAAGGTTGAATTTTTTTACGTTTTTTTACTTGAAAGGATTTTCCAAGGATAATCAATGTGTCAATATTCTCGGTATATTCTAGTTTATTTCAAATTTACTTATTTATGTATGTTCTAGTTTGGTTTATTTCTTATATGTTTATAAAATTTCCCACATAATTGTCCTACAAAGATAGAAACGTAAAAGGAATTAGTAATACGAGATAGATAAATGCAATGATCCTAGCTTCTTTCCTCTTGTTACAACAAGATATCCCTTGGAAACTTTCTAAGATTGGTGTGAGTGTAACCATGTAACTAGTTTCACATAATTGTCCCGCAAAGATTAATTTTTTTAGTCTTGGAACATGCCTCACATCTTCCAATATCCATGTACTTCCATTCTACAATTTAATATGAGCTTCACCTTTACAAGTAATATTGCATGGTTCATCATCTCTTAGATAAACATGCCCAAAATTACCTGGACATAATTTCGAAATAAACCTTATTAGAGGTTGCATGGAAAGAGGCACACTGAATCTAAAACCCATGATTCAATTTTATTATCCAAGGAGAGAGAGAATTAGGGAATCTTGCATTACCTATTTTGTAGCAACATTTCCCTCTTTACCTTTTCTAATCTAACTCTTTTCTTAAGAACTTTCTAATCAATTTTCCTTATTTCCCATGTATTTATTTCATTTCTAGAATCTATTTGGATCAAAAGCAACATATTCTCTTCTCTTGCGCTTTGGGTGATCTTGAGAATCAAAACGATTGTGATCTTTTGTTTCTCTTTTATTCTAACTTTGTGTTTGCAAGAAAAACTATTAATCAATTTTGTGTAGGACCGCTTTGCTTGGAACATATTTTTGAAATCAAGGAACAAACTAATAACATCTTGTATGCAAGTTACCTTGGTCAAATAAAATTAAACAAATCAAGCAAAAACTATTAACACCTTATATGTAGGTTTCCTTGGTCAAATAAAATTAAATATTAGCTTTGTAACTTGAGTTCATTATAAAATCGGTGGCTCTACTTTAAATTTTTATTTTAATACTTTAACTTGATTTCCATATAAGGTTAATTATTAATTTTTCTTTGGTTATGAAATTACATGCTCTCATTGTGAGAGGTATACTAAAAATACTTAATTGTCAAAGGCTTGGACTTTGAATGTTGATTATTATATTTTCAATATTTTTCAAGTTAATACAAGGTTGAATTTTTTTACGTTTTTTACTTGAAAGGATTTTCCAAGGATAATCAATGTGTCAATATTCTCGGTATATTCTAGTTTATTTCAAATTTACTTATTTATGTATGTTCTAGTTTGGTTTATTTCTTATATGTTTATAAAATTTCCCCACATAATTGTCCTACAAAGATAGAACAGAAAAGGAATTAGTAATACAGATAGATAAATGCAATGATCCTAGCTTCTTTCCTCTTGTTACAACAAGATATCCCTTGGAAACTTTCTAAGATTCGAAATTTGTGAGTGTAACCATGTAACTAGTTTCACATAATTGTCTCGCAAAGATTAATTTTTTTAGTCTTGGAACATGCCTCACATCTTCCAATATCCATGTACTTCCATTCTACAATTTAATATGAGCTTCACCTTTACAAGTAATATTGCATGGTTCATCATCTCTTAGATAAACATGCCCAAAATTACCCTGGACATAATTTCGAAATAAACCTTATTAGAGGTTGCATGGAAAGAGGCACTGAATCTAAAACCCATGATTCAATTTTATTATCCAAGGAGAGAATTAGGGAATCTTGCATTACCTATTTTGTAGCAACATTTCCCTCTTTACCTTTTCTAATCTAACTCTTTTCTTAAGAACTTTCTAATCAATTTTCCTTATTTCCCATGTATTTATTTCATTTCTAGAATCTATTTGGATCAAAAGCAACATATTCTCTTCTCTTGCGCCTTTGGGTGATCTTGAGAATCAAAAACGACTGTGATCTTTTGTTTCTCTTTTATTCTAACTTTGTGTTTGCAAGAAAAACTATTAATCAATTTTGTGTAGGACCGCTTTGCTTGGAACATATTTTGAAATCAAGGAACAAACTAATAACATCTTGTATGCAAGTTACCTTGGTCAAATAAAATTAAACAAATCAAGCAAAAAACTATTAACACCTTATATGTAGGTTTCCTTGGTCAAATAAAATTAAATATTAGCTTTGTAACTTGAGTTCATTATAAAATCAGTGGCTCTACTTTAAATTTTTATTTTAATACTTTAGCTTGATTTCCATATAAGGTTAATTATTAATTTTTCTTTGGTTATGAAATTACATTCTCTCATTGTGAGAGGTATACTAAAAATACTTAATTGTCAAAGGCTTGAACTTTGAATGTTGATTATTATATTTTCAATATTTTTCAAGTTAATACAAGGTTGAATTTTTTTACGTTTTTTTACTTGAAAGGATTTTCCAAGGATAATCAATGTGTCAATATTCTCGATATATTCTAGTTTATTTCAAATTTACTTATTTATGTATGTTCTAGTTTGGTTTATTTCTTATATGTTTATAAAATTTCTCCACATAATTGTCCTACAAAGATAGAACAGTAAAAGGAATTAGTAATACGAGATAGATAAATGCAATGATCCTACCTTCTTTCCTCTTGTTACAACAAGATATCCCTTGGAAACTTTCTAAGATTCGGCTGTGAGTGTAACCATGTAACTAGTTTCACATAATTGTCCTGCAAAGATTAATTTTTTTTAGTCTTGGAACATGCCTCACATCTTCTAATATCCATGTACTTCCATTCTACAATTTAATATGAACTTCACCTTTACAAGTAATATTGCATGGTTCATCATCTCTTAGATAAACATGCCCAAAATTACCCTGGACATAATTTCTGAAATAAACCTTATTAGAGGTTGCATGGAAAGAGGCACCTGAATCTAAAACCCATGATTCAATTTTATTATCCAAGGAGAGAATTAGGGAATCTTGCATTACCTATTTTGTAGCAACATTTGCCTCTTTACCTTTGGTAAATTCTCTTTGTTTTCCTTAAACCAACAATCCTTCTTTGTATGACCTTTCTTTCCACAATTCCAACAGATTATACCTCTACCTTTGGATTTAGATATGTCATTCTTAGACTTTGATTTCCCATTATTATTGCTCTTGGATCTCTCCTTCTGTCTTCCCCTGCTTTCTACATTCAAAGCATTACCAAATGATGATTCTCATGTACTTTTCTTGTGTATTTATTCATTCAGGATTATACTAACCACATCATCAAACTTTAAAACATTAGTAGCAGACATTGTATTACTAACAACCATTACCAAGTTATCCCAACTATCTGGAAAAGAGCATAATAATACAAGTAATTTCACTTCATCCTCAAATAGAATACTAACTAATTTTAATTGATTTACAATAGACTAAAAATCATTCAAATGACTTGATGCAGATCCACCTTCTTGCATCTTTAAATTAAACATTTTTTTCATCAAATAAAATTTATTTGAAGCACTAGGTTTTTTATATAGATTTTCTAAAGATTTCATCAACTCTACCATAGATCTGCGGTAATATTCGAAGCCATAGATGTTGTCAGGCTCAATATTATAGATCCCAGAGCCTTTCTATCAAGAATTTTCCATTCTTCATCAATCATCTTTGCATGTCTTGCCTTCTCATCCAATGGTAAGTATAAATCTTTCTGATACAAATAATCCTCCACCTGCATCTTCCATAATAGATAATCATGGCCGTCAAATTTCTCTACTCTGAATTTTCTTTCTTCTCCCATTGCTTTGCTCCCACTCAATCAGAAAACCCTCTATGAGTAAATCTATCAACACACACACAACCCTCAAACAAAGAAGCTCTGATACCAGTTGTTGGGGTTAGCACACCGATTGTATAGATATATTAATCATATATAAGCATATAAGCAATCAATATAGAAATAAACAAGAAGAAATAATACACAAGATTTAACGTGGTTCACCCAGTGTGGGCTACGTCCACCAAGAAACAACCAATTTATTATCATAGAGGAAATATAATGAAGATTTGCAATCTTCCACACCTTATTTTATATTCTTTACTTTCTTCTCTACAAATTCCTCTTTTTCTCTCTAAAGTAAACTTCTATTAATTCTTAATGAATTCTCTCGCACTCTCTTCTAACCCTAGCTTTATGCTTATATAAGCATCTACAATCTTAGGGCACTTTAGCTATGCAATTACAACCATTAGATTCACTTTACAACTAAAGATAGATCTAATTCCTATAACTTAATTATAGTAGTCACGCACGAAACTGATGTCGGTTATCCTTAACCGATGTCGGTTCCTTCTTTCCTGACCGATATCGGTCCATGGGTAACCGATGCTAATTCCTATGTATTCTGGCAAGTCAGCGTAAAAGCATGTCAGTGAATCACTTAAGTTCCACAACTCAACATATATGTTTCTCATTTATCCAAAGTCGGTGGTTGTAATATTTTCCCCGATTTTCATCTCATCCTTGTAATTAGTCCAAATATCTTCAAGTTCAAGAACATGAAGTTGTATTATTCCAAGACCATTTAGTACTCCTCAATAATTGAACTCAGGCCTCAAATAGAGGGTCTTGAGAGTTACACCTTGCATTTTGGTGGAAATATTTTTTTCTTTGATCATCAATGTGCAATTGTAACGACCCATAGATATTGGGAAATGATTCTTTCTTTATGTTTACTCTTGTGGAACTTGTGGAGGTCCAACAAATGTCTTATCAATTCCATCAGGATACATTTGTCACTTGGAAATCTAGGAAATAGTTATGGATTTTCATGAAATGATCATACCCGAATGTAGGTAAATGTGGTAATTTAAAGGAAAATTCATCCCAAAGTGAGATACAACATTAAGCTACATCATTACACCGATGCTTAAAAAGATTGGGTTTTAATTTGCAGATGATGCTATAGAAAAAAGAATCATGTACTCTTCGAAATGGTGCGATATTTTCTTCAATGAAAACTTTGGGTAGAATTTGTAAATAAAATATGAAACCTTAGTACATTGGGTGTTCAACCCAAGATAAAATCTCATACTAGTTGTTGTGTAAGTGACATATGATGTCATATAGAATTTTCTAGTTATTTGTACTTATTTTGATTGACTCTCCAAAGTGTATCATTGATAAACTCGCTCCACTTAAAGAGTTGGTCATTATTTCGTATGACAATGATGAACATGTATATCCATCCTTGAAATTCCTTTGCCTCAAGAAGGCTAAAAACCCCGCTTTCTGCAATGTGATAATATCATTTATTTCAAGAATGAAATCACTTCTGAGCAAGGTCTTTGGAAAACTACCTACCCCAAAATTTGGTTTTAAAAGATATTTTTGTCGACATGATTGATGTAATCGCTGAATTTTCATCCCAATCCTGTTGAGACGTACGAAGATCAGTGTCAAAATGCTCAATGAGGTCAAGCAGTTTGAGGAGCTCCTTGAAATACTCAGTTTCCAAGTAGATCGATGCCTCTCCATCTTGGTTCTTACCCTCCCTAGATTTGGAATCTTAGTGGTTAGATGCTGTGAGAATGAATTATGAACACTAAACAAATATAGGGAAAGTTGCAGTGAGAGGTGGCCCACTATTATAAATGCATTGCATCCATGTTTTCTATGCAGGATTCTTGATTTTGTTCCAACTCATTGTCCCTGATAATGACATTAGAGTCAACATTCCCCAACTCGGTCCCTAATAATGAAATTTTAGCAAATTTTGGAAGGGTTAATGATCCTCGATACTTGTACTTCATCTCCTTGGAAGATTCTACCATGCCTTTCCCTTTTCTTGAATCAAACATGGGGAAAAGAACCGAATATTTATCAGAAAAACTCCTTTAGATGCTTGGAAAATGAAAATAAAAAACTTCTACCTTGATCAACACCTTAGAAATTCTAAAAACCCATATTGGGTTTTTATCTTTTCGAAACCCTAAGAATTTGAGCGATCTGTCGAAAACTTGGTCCTATCTTGCACCTTCTGATTTCCAAAACACATCACGATTTAAATCCTATCGAACACTCCATAAATATTGATACACTACTAAGAATTTCAGGTTGTTTTGTAATGTGGAAAACTCCAAAAATAGTGGAAACTCGGCATTACTTTGCAACATAGATGTTAGGAATTATTTTGTTTATTGCTCACATTTATGTGAGATAATTCTATGTATTTGAGAGTTGTTGATATGTGATTTTTCATATTATTTATAATAATATACACTTTATATTGTGTCACGAGTTGTTTAAATAACTCACCTTATATGGTGTTATTAGTTACGGGAGTTAGAATATGAATCCTATATTTTAGGATATCCACTCCCTATATATTTGTATAACATCATGTGTGAAATTAATTAATCAAGAAGTATTGTTTTTATAAATCTCATATCAAAACTTCATTTGGCATCGAAGCGGGTGACATGGAAGAATGAAATAAAGGTGTGGGGAAGATTTAGAGTTTTTTTGCCTTGATTATGGAAGCTTTCCGAGATAAGTCTATTCTAGATTAGATTAGTGTCAGTATATTAAGTGTTGAGAAAACGAGTCCAAAATCATTCTACTCAAATCTTTTCTCGAAATTATTTTCCTTGTTTCTATCAAACATTCTCGGATCGATGGTTTATGATGCAAATTTGAGCGGTTCGTTGGACTCCTTGTCATGTCGGATCTAAATATTCCAAGATCCAATTTTCATTTAAGAGAATTTGTTTATTTGGATCAAGCTCTAGCTAGTATTTCATTGTTGCAAATTTTGCACATCCGTGTAGATCTTTCTCTTTAAAATTGAATTCCAATTCGGGTATTGGTGGTGCCTTAGTCTTGCATACGATTATAATTAAAATTTTGTAGCAATAATCTTGTAAATGTGTGCAAAAATCAAATTATCTTTCCATTGTTAACTTCACATCAATCTATTTTATATTGCAAGGCTTCTTGTGGTGGTGAGGAAGCTTGGATCTACAAAACCGGGTGTCCTACTCTCCCAATCGGCGCTTTTTTCCCACATGGATATATTGTCTTTATTGGTGGTTCCCTCTTGAATTCGGGCCTCCATTATATCTCCCCTTAAAGTGATGATTCGGTGACATATGCATGCTTTAAAATCTACACACTTAGCGATATATTGACAACCGGTTTTATACGATATTACTATCACCATGCAATCGAAGATATATATATCATTTTTTCTTATTAATCTCAATATATATTTGTTTTATTATATTCTCAAATTCATTTAGTGTTGGTATTGTGTAGTCACAACTAAATGTCTAATAGTGAGCATCTTATCATATTGTCTCATAAAAAGACAAGTTTGTTTGGTTGTCAAAATTATTAAAGTATGGGCCTTTTGTTAATTTATATCAACTTTTAAAATCCTAGAGTCAAAATTGTGCTATTTCAAATATTCGGTCTCATATTTATAGAGCATGTTAGTTTTTCAAATTCATATTATTCCTTAAAATTTATTTGTTTCATTATATCATTTCCATGTTGAAGTTAAGTGTTGTAAAAGTCAAATAGGTGATTTTAGGTTCTTTTATTATCATGTTGTAGTCGTATCGTGGTATCAAAAGTCTCAAAAGTATCAAAAAAAAATTGCCTTATGGACACATGTTTGGTGTTACTCGACATCCGGAAAACAAATTATTTCACATTGTGGGGGGAATAATAAATAATGTGAAAACTGTTGATCTTCATATCCAAATCTAGTCGAGTTAGCAACACATGCATTGGAGGATGGAGGCAACAGAGGCAGGAGGACAATCATCATCCTTGAGTTTGTCACTACCTTAGAGGCCGCAAACTACTTTAGTGACACCTTTTGTTGTGTGTGATGAATAAGAATATATGAGCATCCTTGTTCCTATGTGTGTAGTACAAAGTGTTTGTGTTTCCTGTGATGATGATGATGTGGAGATTTGTACCATTGATACTATAACAGAAGTGTTCTTGATTAGATTGACTTGATGGTTGATGTGAATTGGTTGATGGGTCCCAATTCATGTATTCACCTAGATAGGTTGATGGGCCCCTATTCATGGATGATGTAGTTCCCACAGTTAGTGTTGAGGATCGAGACTATGTGCAAAGCTACAAAGCGACATGTTTCTTTGTTGAAATGGTGTTTTTCCCCATGTTTGCACTAAGGGGGGAATGTTAGGAATTATTTGGTTTAGTGCTCACATTTATGTGAGATAATTCTATGTATTTGAGAGTTGTTGATATGTTATTTTTCATGTTATTTATAATAACATACGTTTATATTGTGTCGTGATTTGTTTAAACAACTCACCTTATATGGTGTTATTAGTTATGGGAGTTAGAATAAGAATCCTATATTTTAGGATATCCACTCCCTATATATTTGTATAACATCATGTGTGAAATTAAATAATCAAGAAGTATTGTTTTTGTAAATCTCATATCAAAACTTCAATAGAATCTCAAACACACCGTCGGAACTTTATACCTATTTCATACCTTGAAAATTTCGAAACATGAAGATATAGATTACAAGTGATTTTTCATTTTGATTTATAATTCAAAATATGATGAACATGTCAAAAATCCCAAGAAGTTCATGTTGGGGTTTTTGACATGTTCATCATTGTAAAAATTCATGTGAAAGAGGTTGACAATCTAACTTCTTCTCAAAATAATAAAGAGAACAAGTAGGGAAGAAGAAAGAGAAAGGAAACTAAGAACAACTCCTATAGTAATTCTGAATAAAAATAATGAAGAACACACAAGAAAACCCACAAAAACCAAAGAGAAACCAACAAGATGAGAAGAAATTATTGTGAAATGTCACATCTCACTTTTCCATTTATTTTGGGATGCAAAAATATGTTGTGGAGTAATAAATAACATGTGGTAGAAAGTAGACCGATGTAGATGCAAGGTTGTGTATACAATTATACACATGCACATATTTCCACAAGGAAATATATACATATGTGTAGGTGTATACACATCACCACACATGTACTCATCACGTTGTGATCATTGACTATTTATTGAGTCACAACTCATTTTTTTGTACTTGTTAATGATATTACTTTACTTTTTTGTGTGCAATGATTTCGTAACATCGGTGTGTTATTGGATGTTTTACATTTTATGATATTTTCTTATCTTATTCACGAAGTTAATGGTTTCTTTGATGATTAGTAATTTGTACATGGATTTGATAAGAATTATTTTGGTATTAATACATAGTTTTGACTATATAATGTTAGATTTCTTTTGATATGTCAATCATAGATTGTAAAGCTTAATGAAGGTCTTCTTCACTACTTGATAATGGTATGAAGTATCGTCAAAGTGAAGGTACTTGTTTATTTATCTTGCTAAGCGGTTGTAAACAACTTGAGTTATTATGATGCCTTGATCTTAATGAAAAATTAGTGATCGCAAGGTAGTAAAAGGGTAAGTTACAATATGTTTTCATTTAACAATTATAAACCATGAGTTCAATGATAAAATCCTCCTTGACACTTGTCATAAAGAAAGGTGAAATTTCATTTTAATCCTATGAATTTGGACCATAACAAATTGATGAAATTTGATGTTTTAGATTAATGGTCTTATAAACTCTAAGTAGATACTTTGTTTATAATTTAAAACCCATGGATTATTTTAATGACATGCGACCAAAATTTACTTAATGTTTTATTTGTGAGGTCTAATTGACCATATCATTCATTAAAAAGGTTATTTGATTGATTGTTGAATGTTAATCTTCGACCGCTCGTATATACCCAATGCAAGGTTGTGGAATAATGGTATGTTAAAATATTGATTTTTTTAGGTCGAAAATTGACCAACATGCGAAGTGGGGAAATCGATCGTTTAAATAAAAATATTCAACCGATCGATTCGAAATCCATGAATTTTTGGTTATTATTTATATTGGATAACTTTGACCATTCAAAAACCACCGCCATTTTTGGAGGGAAGTGGTAAATTTAATTTGGCCACTATGTGGCACTTTGTGAGTATTAATTTTACTAAATGTTTTGTCGGGATGGTTTCTTATGGGTTGGAAGCTTCCCAAAGAAGCTAAGTGCATGAAAATAGTTCATTTTTCATTATTTTCCTTATTGTTCAAAGTTATTCCTTTGGTTGTGCATGGAGATTCGATGTTATTTTTGGTTTAATTAATATAAAGCTTCTAAGTGTAACATCCTCTTTTAAGACTTCAATGTAAGGGAATTTTTTTAAACTTTTACTTTATGCTTCATTGATTTAAATACCCATATATTTAAATCCAACATAAATCTTAAGTTCATATCTCATGTTTCCTTGTTCTAAATTCTCATGATTTAGAACTAACATCATCTTAGTCAATCCATCCTATAATAGTTGACCATGTGCAGTTGTATGAGTCGGTTTAACTCGATCCCTCATATATTACTTGTAGAGTAAGTATACTAAGTATACCAGTGGTCATATTTATCTTTCATATTTAAAAAAATGTTGTATTCTAAGTGTCTACCTGGGTATCCATCATTGAATCCCATCCGGCATCCTACAACTTAGATCTTGGTGAAATCATGACAATGTAATCAACAACTTACACTACTCTAGCCAGAGTTTTGGAGACATGTCTGCCATGATCAGTTCCATGATGGCACACTCATCAATTAGAAATTTTCTTTCACCATTTCCCTTAATTATTGTTATTTGAATTAGGACTAGATAGTTACAAGTTGTGTACAAGGTACCAATCGGATCCACCTACACAGATAAGTGCCACAATATCAGCTTAGGATGACTAAGGGAGAGTAATCATCTTCGTAATGATTCCAATCATTATGGGTTGCTTACTTCTCCATAGTCATCATAAGATGACATTGGGTACTTAACCATGTAGTAAAATCTACATTCTTATGTAGGACATTACTTGCATCTTAATACATTATGACCTTCTCATTTAGAGGATCTTGACAAGTTAACTCGACATAACAGTTACTTTCAGTAGTCAAATAATGACCATAGTCATTAAATGGATACTACATAGCAATCGCCATAGTGATTTGGCTCACTGAGTTCTAATAAATGGGAATGTCATATCTTATTAAGTTAAGGTTATTCAAATAAGTTACGACATATCAATTCCTAGGTTTCAGTGAAACTCTAGCTACTATGGAATTCGAACCTACGGATCTAAGCAAAGGTTTCATGCATTTCAATGGCATGCTTAGATTCATTCCATCATGATCATTACACTTTCTAGTTGTAGATTTAATTCAACATTTTGACATTAAATCCCTTGTTCATATTTTACTTATTTACACTAGCAATGCATCATGTCAAGAGTAGTACTTATATCGTAATTTAATCATTTTGCTCAAATAAAGTGTTAAGTATAGTATTATACTTAATAGGATTAATTCCAAACATTTGTAGCAATCCATAATTTAATTACGTCATTTTATGTACTTGATTACACATAGTTCACTTGTTAATTACATACTTTATTCTTTAAAAGAGCAACCATGTAATTCACTCTATTCATCATTAATACAATATGCATGTATCATGCCAAGAATACATCATATTCATACATGTATTAATATACTATAATAATCCACCTTAATTACAATCATTCATGTAACTAATTTAAGAGACTTTCTTACAAATATCTGATGCAATTTAAGTCACAATGAATACATGAAAACATCTTATTCAATTCATTATTGAAACAGATACAATTGAATAGGCTAACTTAGCCACTTATCAATGAAGCAAGACAACAATAATTCACTCAATGGATTTACTATGAGACACAATATGTCTTTTATCAATCAAATTGAACAAATACATTCTTTCAACTTTGTTCACCTTTCAACTTAAAGTACTCCGATTCAAAAGTTTAGCAATGGCGATTCAAAAGAACTATCATGATAAGATCTATTTCTCCCTTAATAGCTTACACCATCTAGTATTTACATATATGAAATGTTGCATTGAGTCGAGTCACATAAATTACCTAAAATGACATAATTTATATTTGAAACATTTCCATAAAACTCTTTGCATACAATTAACATTTACATCTCAAAGATCTAATTACTTAAAATTAGAAATGTAAGTGATAAATCACATTTTGACTCAAAGATCAATCAACCATTTACATATTTCCCTAATGAGGTTATTAGTTACATCCAAGTTTATAACCTCCCATTAACAAGTTACAACCATATTATGTAATCACAATAACTTCTATATAAGGAACGAACCATTTTAATTTCACAAAAATAGATGCAAGTATCAAATGATAAGTTAATCATTAGCTATTATACAAGCACCTATGATATTATATCATTCCCATATATATATACACATACATACATACAGGTAGCATTAATACTCTACAACATAGATATACCACTTGTTTGTATTAACAATGTATAACGACAATATCAAGAAAATATAACTTATATATATATATATAGGTAGCATTAATACTCTACAACATAGATATACCACCGTTTGTATTAACAATGTATAACGGCAATATCAAGAAAATATAACTTAGATATATATTTGACTAACTTTACGCCACTTCACATATCTTAAATAACATTATTATTGTTTCGACCAAACAAAAATCTTCATTATAATGGATTACCTAATCCTAAATACCATCAAGAAGACCCGTAAGAAATTCATAGTCCAACAAATAATACAAATTGTGCAAGAATATCATAATGATAATCTTAAACAACGGTCACAGGATCGACCATAGTGAGGTAAACTCGTTACCTTAAAAATTATGAAGGAAACAAAGTAACGTAGTTACTTTCAAAAAATATAAATTCAACTACACAATCTACATCAAAGAATTAAATACATTACTTAACCCAGCTTTTAGTATGTGAGCATAGGTTTCAACACCAATACACTTCAACAAACATGATAGACAAGCCTCATTTCCAAATGAGGTCATTCATAGTCGAATAAGTGGGAACAATGGTTGTATAAGAAACAAATGATGGAGTCCAAACTCACAAAATTGATACATATTTTATTCTATTTGTGCCTAAGTCCTGGAACAACTTCCAACCAAAAAGGAGAACACTAAACCATTAAGGCGATGAGGGGTTTTACATTTCAAAGTAGGAGATAACCAAATCAATAAAGAACCCCATTAACTAAACTATTAGATCGACCCATTACAACTACAAGTCATAGTATCAATGACCATACACAAGTAGAAGACCAAGGGCACTTACACTTGAATCTTCATGGTTTCAATTTGAGGCTGCATATATTTTGCCGTTGACATTCCAACACCTATGGATTTTTGTATAATTTTACAACTAAGTATACACGTATGTATAAAATATATACATAGATATCAATTTTCATAGCCCATTGGTAACAACGAGGAGAAAACGACCTACGACCAAGATATCAAATATATATATATATATATATATATATATATATATAATATATATATATATATCTTGAGAGGTTACATACTACCCCAAAACATTATAACAATCTCAAAAAATACACAGACATCTCTGTTATTGTAATAAGGATTCAATATGCCGAGAAAATAAAACTTTAATATAGAACCCTAATAACAAAGTTCGTAATAATACAAGCCACTGAATTTTCTAATGCTTCCACATACATTAACAAAAATTGCATCCTTATGGTAATATCTCTAGAACATGCCATTCAATATTACTATGATAATATTTTATGTTCCCATAATCATTCATTTTCAAAAATGAAACCATATATCATGATTTAAACCAAACAACAAAAAAACCCAAGTCTAAAAAAAAAGTTAACAAAGCCTAATACAAAGTTTTATAAATGCAAACAACGGGTAGAGAAATATATTAAAGAAGGGATAGAGCATATCATGCCTACATGGATAGTCTTCTTCTTCCTCTTGGGTTTCAAGCTTCTTTTGTTATCACAATTCCATAAATTGAATCCACAAAAGCCCAAAACATTCCAACTTCCATCATACTTATTTATTGAACCAAAAACATTAATTCCACTTTGAAGCCCAAAACATTCCAACTTCCATCATACTTATTTATTGAACCAAAAACATTAATTCCACCTAAAAATATCTCAACTTTCAATTAAATTTACATGCAAGATTGAATCAAGAAAATAACCAGAATAATGCGAGCTGCAAGCATGCAAATCTCGAGCCAACTTCATGAAACATGTAAAATGACAATAACCACCAAGTCATTGGTTTTCCCCAAAACTACTCGATGTTTCCCCAAGGTTATGGGTGGTTTAAAAAAATTTAATGCATGACAGAGGTGGTTTCAATTCCCTCCAAGATCACGCTACCGACTTGACCCCAATCAAATTTAGTGGGGGTTAAATTCAAATAAACAACTTCATGCCCATAGATAACAAATACTACAATTAAGACTTCCAATTTAGCTTAGATTTCTACCAACATGTCGGAGGTGGCCTATAAATGCATTTAATAAAAGTAATATAGAATACCTTAAACAATGGTGGTGGTGATAACTCACCACAATAAGAGGCCTCCACACATTCAAAACTTAGACCTTAGTATCTTGTAATATCTTAGGCCCTTCAAAATCACACCCCTTCTTATTAGCTTAGGCCTAGGTTTTAATATTTCAATTTTCTTGTGTTGGGTTAGGGCTCCCCCTTTTAGTAATTTTCCATAAACATAAGTTTCAAACCATATTAAAAACAACTTTAATACTTAACCTAGGCCCTTGAATTATTATGGCCAAGTTTATTAAAGCAAAACAATGGTGCTAACATTAGACTTTTATTAAATCATATTCCGCACCTTAGCTTAAGCACTTTAAAATTTTGTACACCTTATATGACGACATTATTATTTAGTTCAGTGACGAAAATAACATTGCTAATATACATGGATCACAATTACAAATCAAATGTGATCATCTTTACTCAAGGAACTTAACCGTAAAAATATTATCATGATTTAATTACCTTGTTAAGGAATCCTATTATAAAACACGTTCACAATCAATTATTAAATATGGTAGATCAACACATGACAACTTGAAACAAGTTTGGGTTAGAGAACATGTTAAGGCTTAGTCTATCAACATTTCCTCAAGTACATAATCTTATTAACAAATATATGAAAGTATGTTAAATCGATAGAGTACAATCATATTGTCCCATCATATGAAAAAAATGCACTCACATTCAGTCCATACACAAAAATGAAGCAGAATGTAAGCCTACTATAGAAGCATGCCATAACCAAACACATTTATCATAGAAAATTGATAGAATAGTGGGGGTGTTACACCGAGTAAAAATACGAGGCATTTTTTTAGGCGACACAGGCATAGATATATTAGAATGTTAATCTATAATGAAATTTTGGTGTTACTAATTCAAGAGCTCTGTTGGGTCGAGTTTTTGGAATATTGGAAGAAAAATCACAGAATATTCTCGTGCATGGATTTACTTCTCTTCTTTTGGTTATTTCGTTTCAAAATGATGGAATGACTTATGGGTGATTACTTAAATGATTGTTTCAAGTTTCAATGTTGTTATGGGTTGCAAACAATTAGAGCTTTAAAATGGGTTTATACACTTATCTGGGTGCTCAAATAATTAGCAGTAAAGGTTATTTTTATTTAGAGTTTTCCATGTTCAAATTTGTTTTTTAAGTGCGTTTTTATATTTAAAATTGTTTTTGGTATGTGATACTTTTATCATTTTGGTTGTGGCTAAGGGTTGTTGTTTTTATTAAATTTGTTCCCTTATTGAAAACCAATATAGGTTAGACGTATGTTAAGGGTATACATTTAATATTTTTGGATGTTCACATGGTTTTGTGGTGAATGATTTTCTTAGGTCTGCTAGGTTGAGATCTTATCATTCTTATTAAGAGTTTTACTTGTGTATGGTATAAGGTTTGGGGTGCCATATGATAGCTATAGATGTCAAGTCCAAGCATCATAGATAAACTAAATAGTTAAGTTGCATGTAAAATGAGAACTTGGCCCCCAATGGGTTTGTCGATTTGTTGTAGTGTTGTACGGTGGTAGTTCAAGGGTTATTGTCTTCATGTTTAAATTTCATATCGACCCTTATGAATGTTTGACCATTACCTCCATAATTAAACCAATGTGTGGAATACTTTATCTTTAGAAATTATAACGGTGGGTACAAGTTAAATGAGGATGATAGTGTGTTGCTTACTCATTTGAATTAATTTTTTAATTCCTTGTTATAAGGTTATCATGTTTAAGGTAATATGTGCAGAATAATTATTACTACCTACATGAAAAGGGTTATTGGTCATTAACCTCATATGAAATGAACTTTCAATTGTGCAATATTATCTACTTGATGAAAAGGGATATAAATGTCTATTATGGTTATATGTGACACTATTTATGTTATCAATTAATTAGGAAGGTAAAAGAAGAAAAATTTATCTTCACTTGATTGTGTTTAAGTTGATATTGTTACAACATTAGCCTCTCTCTCTCTCTCTCTCTCTCTCTCTCCTATAGTGTATAGCCATTGGATTCCACCTTGGTTCGATAAATGATGAATTAGAGTGAAGGAATGATGACCCTCATCAAACACTTCATTTTCCTCATGGAACCAACTATCCAAAAGGACCAAACCGTTCAACAATTTGGTCCAAAATTGATAGTTTTGTCTAAGTCCTTTATAGACACAAAAATATGCACTTATTGCTATTACATTATGCCTCTAATATGTTGTTATATGTATGATTCCTAAGTGAGAATATTAGACACTAGTGACACCCCTCTTGGTCCTTTTATTGATTTTGATTGATTTTGATTGTGACTTTGTCTTATATTTTTGGATTTATGCTTTTAGCCATGTCACAAGGATCCTTATCTTTACCTACTGGTTTGATTTATTCTTATACATCTTAGGAAAATAGCACCCATGAAGGACAATAACACCCATCATTATTGGCCCTTCCTAGCACTTTTGTCCTCTCTTACTTACATTTTAATTTATCATTTGGCTCCTGATTTTAAATCTCTTCTAATTATTGTTTTATGTTTGGGGTCAGACTTTGGTGTCACTAAATTTCAAAATTCAAACAAATAATTATGCATACACAACCTACTAACTATTATAAGGGTCACTAGGTTACTATTTTTCTATCTATTACTTGGGTAAAAAGGAACAACTTGAGGACTACATTTGGATTGCATTATTTATTGCATATGAAGGGGAAAATTTTAAATTCCATAACACACATTATCTTGGGGACAAAGTAGTTGTAGCTTGTTATCTTGGTGTAATTTACACAAGGGAAACCAATCTTCAAGGGAAAATTTCTATCGTACACACACCACAACTACATTGAGTATGAAATGTAGTGCAACAATCATTGACAATCACATTGGGGCGACCACTGAGGTTAGTCCAACTTAAGCATATGTATCTTGTATTTAGTATAATGTGTGTGTTTGAGTCTTGTGCATGTAGGTAGGGTTTATTTTGTAGGTACAATTGGGATAGGAGAACCCAAAATTGAAGTGGATGCGACATAGAGTGAAGTGAAGACAAAATTCTCAAACACTAAAAGAACCAAATCTACACCCATCACCATGAAAATAGCACCCAATTCAGACACTATCGCCCATGCAATGTTGTCCCCTTCTAGGTGGTATTGTCTAGCATAACTTTAATATCACTATTTTCTAGACAAAGGATACATAGTTCAAGGTGATCTTGTCCCACCATTAGTCTAGCCTAGATCCAATTCAAACAACCATATATAAGCCAAGTCACTCCTAAACTCTTGTTGTATGCACTTGTTCATAATTATATATTGATATATTGCATGTTTCTAATATATATGATTTACTCTAATCCTCTTATTAAAATTTATTTTTTGTTAAATCATCCTTATAATGGTCATTTTCTCAATTTGATATTTGTTGGCTCCTTACTTTCCTCAGAGGTCAGCCTTAATGTAAAATTTGACCTACATAACTTTGTATAAGTAAGTCAAACACACTCATTCACCCAAAACTTTAAAGAGCTACTTAAGTAAATATTATTCAAAAGACATATAAAGCTCTCCTAAATTTCCCTAAAGTAACAACACATAGTAGAGGTAGCCCCCACACAAGTCTGGAGCACTCCAAACCAAAATTTAGAGTCAATCTTTCCAATCTAAAGACCATCAAAACTAGGTTAAGCATTGAACAGGCAAGCCATTACAAGTATTATAAATTGATTGGGTTATCAAATATAGGTTTTAATTAAGTGAAATATGAATAATTTTCCTAATTTGATTGTTATTGCAGCAGTAAATAAATTTAGCATTTAAGTACAAAAATTAACTCAAGCAAACTAAGCAAGAAAATGTGAAACCCTAGTTACAAGGAGGAGAAAGAGGGACTTAGCTGATTTGTTGTGGAAACCGGATTGTGCCGAATAGTTGACCCAATGAACAGGAAGGTAGGAGTATCACACAGAGACCCGAGAAAATGTAGATTTGGAGGAACAAGCTGGACAAGGGCACCCAAATAGGGCATGGGTGCTGCAGGAGCCCTGAGACCATAAATAGGTGCTTGTGACTATGAAAAAGGTCAAAATATAATCTATTCCAGTGTCGCAAGTTATTTTTTGTCCTTCACTTTTAGTCATTATGAGGTCATACAATGATTGTTGAGGTTTCTGGAAACTTGCAATGAAATAACAACTTGTTGTTGTCATGTAAATGTACAACAAGAAAATTTCCAATTTTCAAGCATGACAACGATACCCCTGTGTCAAAACTTTCAAGTCTTACCTTTCCAAGACACCTCAGGTCTACCTGTTCTTAACACCAAGCCATACTCGTTCTGTTTAATGGTCCTCAATTGGATGTCCATCCAATTCCCCTATGTGATTTAGGAAAGCAAAGTCAGTCCCCCTAAGTGATTTTAGGAGCTTTTGGAGAACGCTAATTTTTTTTATCAATTTTGGGAAGGGATACCATTGGCCTTCCCAGGACTAGTGCATCCCCCTGGAGTGGAACGGAGGAGAAAAATTCAACATGAAGATGCATTCAAGTGTCAAAAACATCCATGAAAAGGTTTTGGGAGATTTTGGAAATATCCAAAGGTTTTGGAGTTTATTTAGCAAAAGTGGGTTTTGGAGTATCTGAACTTCAAGAAAAGATTATGGGAGATTCATGAAGACTCAAGAGGCCAAAAAAGTACCCATGAAAGGTCTTTTACATGCCCTAAATGGTGAAGAAATGATTTTTTTCGAAGAAACCCCCAAAGTCACTAGACGAAGATTCATTCATATCTTTCGAACCATTCAATGGATTAAGATGAAATTTTTTGCAGACCTCATCATTTTGAAGGCAGTCACGATGCAATAGATGAAGGGTAAAATGATGTTCTAGATAATTTTTTACAACAAAAAATTATTTTGGTGCCCTGACTCTTATTTTCCAGATTTCCCACAAATCTGACAGTCGGATCGAGCTAAAAACTTGCACATAAAATCCAAATGAAAAACCTATCGCAATGGAGTTAATTTCATCATGATCAGAGGTAAAAACTAGACATGCAACTTTTGAGCTAAATTAATGGCAGACATGATAGCTCTGTGCCCGAATCCACTACCAGGTGAAAGTTTTAAATTTTATTTCCAAGCATTCTGGTGGAAAAAATCAAGTGACATTCAGAGGATAAGATCGTGATGACAAGCCGAGTCCAAAAATATGTGTTCCATCATAAACCAAGCACCGGAAATCCACTTTCCAAAAATAGTAAGCTTTCCTATACATGTTTGCTATGTTTGGAAATTCATCATCAAAAGTGGTTATGGAAAAGGCAGTGTGCACTAAAGATCATCAAGAAGTCATAATGATTGTCCAGAGCAGAAAATAGTGAAAACAAACACTTACTAAAAATAGTAAGTTCCATATATGGGTGCTTACTAAAAATAATAAGTCACCCCTAGAAGTGGTCGAGGCGAAGGCAGTGTGTACAGGAGTGAATGAAGAAGCTCATCACATCAGGGTGGTCGAAGGGGCAAAAATCACATATTACCAAAAATAGTAAGTCTTCCATCTAGGCACTTGCTATTAATGGTAAGTCACACTCAAAGGGAACTTTTGGCAAAATGGGACACAGAGGAATGATCATTCAGTCAACATCATCATTCGGGATCATCATAAGCATTTCTCACAAGGCATTCGAGATCCATCTCAGGGAACTTGACAGTGTCTTTTGACACTTACTTCGTGGCTTGAGTTGCAGAAGTATCATGTGTGAGGTAGAGGTTGCAATCATTGGCAAACATTCCATTCAGCCTAGCATGGTCAGTTTTTGAGCTCTTATCTCCTCAGAAGGGATCTTCATGAGTTGTGTTTGTGGTCATTAGCAAAATTATTCAACAATGTTCTTAAACACTTAACCCAAGGTGTCCGTGAACCATCCAAAGTGTTTCTTAGGGTGCAAAGAGTTTAGAGATTCAAAGTTTCATCCCATTAGAGCAGCCCATAGATTAGGAACAGTGGAACTTCATCAGATATGGAGTGTTCTTCAAGGCATCTCTTCCTCTCTCTTCTTCTTCCTCCCTCTTTTTCCTCTCTCCTTTCTAATTCTTCGTTGGGCCTCATTATTATATTTTTTCCTATTTACTTAAGTGACCAATTTTAAAATTGTAAAAGTATTTTCTCAAAATTATAAAAAAAATACTTAATTCATGGAAAATGAAAAGTCACAAGTGGAATATGGAAATGAATAGTCATGTGAGGGAGGTGAGAGGTAAAATTGAAAGTGTTATAAATTGGGATGGATTTTCCATTCTAGAGGATTCTGAATTCCTGAAGAATTTCTACTCTGTAACAATGGTGGATTGTATGTAGTTGGACTTTGTATAAACACTCATGAAATAAAGCTACACTTATTCTATTTCCATTTCTTTTTTTCCCTCTTGCATGCACTTTGTAAGCATGGTGATCAAAGAGAGCTTTGAATCTTCAATGAATGAGCCTCAAAGAACTTTCTGTTTATGTGGGTTTTGTTTGTCTCACTAAAAGCTTATTTGTTTCTTTCTTCTATGTTGGATGTTGAACTACTCCGGTTACTGGATGTGAAGCTCTGCAATCTACTCACAACATTAATCTTCCTTAACTAATTTCCCCCTTTTTTTCTCCTCAACACCTTTGTACAAGCATTTTGCCATAGGTTTAGTGGAATGTCCTTGTGTGATCCCCAACCAATTTTGCCACCCATAACATTTAGATAGGAGTATGATTAGTTACATTCAATAATTGGAGTTGTACCATTCAATGCATAGGGGCGTAACCTCACGAACATTGGTGGAGACACATAATTTTTCCACCCGACAAATTTTCTTATCAACAATTTTTTACGACTCCGCTAGGGGAGATTTGCCCAAGTGTATCCAAAAAGGATCTCTGCCCAAAAAAGCAAAAATTACAAAAAAAAAGAAAAAGAAAAAAGAAAAAGAAACGAATAAGTACTTAGATGATCAAAAGCCTCTTTGAAATCCTACCTGAGAAATATGCACTTTTCAAGAGTTAAAGAAGAAGTAGCTCAAGCGGAAAAGACCTTGGCAGACGAAGAAAGAGAAAGACCCCAACCCATTATTCCATGGGGAAGGAATACGGGTCCACTTGCTATTGCACCTCCTCTTTATAATCTTTCGATGTGTTCCCATAAGAACCTTCCAAAATTAAAAGGTGACGGCACATAGCTTCTTGAAGATCATGTAGCAGCTTTCATCACTGCATGTGGTGTGTTGGGCATTGAACACGAAGACAAAAATGTTATATTGTTCGTGGAATCTTTATAAGAAAAGGAATTCAAATGGTTCTATTTCTTACCAACAAGATCTATCACTTGTTGGAGCAATAAAAGAACCAAATTTGAAGCCAGATATAAAACTACAGAAGACTGCCATGATCTCTTAGTTCAACTACTACAAATGAAGAAGGAATCTAAAGAATCTATGAGAGACTTCATAACCAAGTATAACCAAACAATTAGAAGGATTCCTGAAGATGCCGTGCCTTCTGATAGTAATTTGAAAAGATTCTTTATTAGTGTTATGCAACCAGAAGTTGGGTTCTTCTTGAGAAGATCTCAACCTAGAAACTTGAAAGAAGCACAAGATTATGCTATTGAAACAGATGATGATCTAATCTTGTTTGGTAAGGTAAAGAATCCCCATGGTAAACAGAAAGGTCAAATTTTGAGTTCAATACCCACTGATCCTGTGATTTTAAAAATGGCTAATGATATGTTCTCCATGAAGAAGCAACTCTCTCATATCAGACGAGCACCTCAAAGGCTCGCCTTGGAAGCCCCGCTAGTCAATGTAATGTACGGGAGCTATGATGACAAAGAAGAAGAAAGTTTTGAATATGAAAAGGAAGGAGAAAGTGAATATGCTAGGATCGGATTTTGTGAATGCATGTTTGATGATGATGAACCCTCTTATAGTTAATCATATGCAGTATTCACCCAATCCCAAAAATAGGAAAAATATCCTCTTCCACCGCCTAAACTAAGAGATTGAATCCTCCAATGGAAACTCTAAGAAAAATAACAATGAAAGGAGGATCATCAAAGCTTTCTTCAATAAGGAAAGTGAGAAGAAGCATGAAGCCACCTCGACCAAGAATCCTTCCACTGTTTAAGTAAGTCCTCTTCGCTTCTCTTGTAAAATTAGTTTCTTAAAACATATGTGTTAATGCCACAACCCATGATTTTCCCATCACCTCTTCATCCTTAGATATCATTGACCATTTCAAAAAGTTCAAGATCCAAATGTCTGCATTTGAATACTTAAGAAATCATCCTAAACAATTGGAGAGACTTATTCAACATGTCAAAGGTAGTAGCCATGTTTCTAAAGATGCATCCACCAAAGAACCATTGTGTGCATCCTAATCCACTCCATCTTTGAATTTCCTCGCTTCCGCGCCCTCTACATCTAAGAAGGTTGATTTATTCTACATTGTCGTGTTAGTTAATGGGTACAGTCTAAATAGTTATATTATTGACTTTGGTGCCTCAGACAATGTCATGCCCACAAAAGTTACTAAAGCTCTTGGTCTCTCCCTTTCCTCTACCTCTGGTAAATGTCTCTCCATGGATATGAAACGAGTGCCTCTCGACGAACAAGTCAAATATGCCAAGGAAGCATTAGTGGACTTCCCTAACAAGAAAATCACAAAGACAATCCTTGTAGTAGACATGCCCGCCTCATACGACATGTTGTTGGGTCGAAGCTTCTGTTTAGATATTGGAGGAGATATGCAGTTGAATTGGTCACATGTTGCCATCTTGGTCAATGGTAAAACAAAGAAGCTACTTCCCATCAGAAAAATGAATTATATTGTTCAACAACCAAATGATCCAACGATAGACATATTGTGCCACAATTCCAAACTGCAACTTCTTCATGACCTTCAAAGAGGATCTTGAGCTACCCTTGTTGGTGAAGTAATGTCTAAGAATCATAGAGTCATTCAAAGAACACATCGAAGAGTTGATGATAGACAAGTTTGAAAGGGTGTAATTTTCATGGGATGAAGATGTAGATGAATTGCCGTAATGAATACCGAGGTTGGTGATGAGAACCTTGACTTAAAATAAAGAAATCAAATAAGTACCTTACTCCTCTCATTTCCTTTCATAGTTAAAAATAAATAAATTGTTAAGAATTTATATTCCATTGTATATCATTTACAACAAATATTTGCATTCATATTTTAATAAAATAATCATATTTTATTGAATCATTTTAGTGAACCCGTAACTTAGAACTTTTTTCCCTATGATCCACTAAAACCCTAATGGCTAAAGATAGCTCTTCTCCTTCTTGGCTAGTCATGCCTTGTGTGATTATCAATAATATCTATGATGAAACAACCATAGCTCATATGGCCACTTTATATCGCAATGTAGTTCTTCCAGATGATACTCAAAGACAACTCTTAGCTAATGAATGCAATGTGCCTACTAGCTTTGATCATTCTACCATTAACATTGTTTTCGATCCAAAGCAAGATTTACTTGTTGTACTCCTTGTTATATAGTTAGCCACACTCCTATTATCTCTAATGAGACATTAGATGATGTTATTTTTAGCTTTATGCTTAATGCTTTAGCTAACAAACAAGAAGACAATAAACATGTGCATGATTCTGTTTCTCATACTAGTTCAGATAATTCTTTAGTTGCATCTCATACTCCTTCCACTTCTGAAAATGTTTCTCATGATGCATTGCATACTAGTCCTCCTCCTCATTCATTATATGTTGATGATACACTTAATGACATCCTTACATCTGAATCTCTGTTCAATTTTGATGAGACATCTGATAGTCCCGATTCCACTTCTTTGCATATATTGTTGTTGTGTATCCACTTTGCTCTACCTTCATCTTCTTCTAAGATTGTCTCTAATAACATGTGTGATTCATCTCCTTCTATTACATCATCTCCTAATGATGTTTTTAATATTATTCCTACCACTTATATTGATGTTCCATGTTCTTCACCACCTATTACTTCTTGGCACCCATATCTAGTGTGCCCTTAGCATCATCATCTTCTATGTCTCCTCTAGAAATTCCTATGATCACTCATAATGGAAAATTACAACCACTCAATACACTATTGCCATCTTTTACTATTCCTTCACAGGAAATTTTGTAATTCATGCATGTTGTGGGCCACTTACAATCTCAAGTCCAATATCTCACACTAGAAAACAAGTCTTATTATACTTCTATCGATAATAATTCTTTACATGGAAATCCTATTCCAAAAAGATTCACAATTCAACATTCCCTAAGGATTTCATTATGCCTAAATTTACATGTTTTAATGGTACTTGTGATCCTCATCTGCATCTCAAACATTATTGTCTAGCTATGGATTCATACTCTAATGATCGATTATTGCTTAAAGCCTTTCGCCATAGTCTTACAGATGACGCTCTCCAATGGTATACACATCTACCCTTTGGATCTATTAGTACCTATTATGAGATGGAAGAAGCTTTTCTTCGTCGCTTCATACTCAACAATGACCCTAGAGTCACATATGATCATCTACTTGGCTTACATCAAGGTAAAACAAAACCTATTAGTGATTACATTTTACGATTCAATGTTTGCATGCACTATTTGGTTTTCCAGCCCACTAAATTAGAAAAGAATTTATTTTATGTCCCTGGTTTGATTCTCACTTTAAAACAAAGATTGCAATATGACACATGTGAATCCTTCATACTCTTATATTATAAAGTCATTGATCTAGAGCAAGATCTCATTGTTGCACATGTTATAGATCCTTCTCTTATCATTGTTATTGTTGCATCATCTAGTTCTTCTCCACTCCCATCTGTTGAGTAGCCTCCACGGTCTCCATCTCCTCCTCATAAGCAAGTCCAACCTTCTCTATTACATAAGCGTCCTTCATCTCCTCCTCTGCGTCAGGCTACACCTCGACTCCTACACCTCTTCCATGGGAACAATTACACTTTTCCAATTATGTTAGGCCTCATGATTTGTTATGTACTTTTCTTGACAATTGTTTGATTTTCTTACTATATAATCAACATCTTCCGCCTCATCGCTTACAACATCAGTATGATAAACCTTATTGTAACTATCTTTGTATAAATGGCCATCATAACAATGATTTTTGTGCCCTTCATGATCGCTTGCAACATTTAGAAGATAAGGGTGTCATTTCCTTTGGTTCTCACTCTCGTGAGTGGTCTATGTCTCCACTCCCATGTAGGTGTGTTGTTACTCGATTGATTTATCTCCTTCATCTATTTCTAAGGTTATTATTCGTCCACCACCACAAATTGTTACTCATGTGCGCTCTCCATCATATCCATCTGTTGATGTACCATCTCATCCATTGCATCATGCTACTACTACACATTGGCTTCCATAGCCCTCGCATCTCCACTTCCTACCGTTGCATCACCCATCATTGGAACCATTCCACATGACATTCAGTTCAGATCATACACTCACACTACTTTCATTCCACATGCTTCCATTACTCCATGTCGGCTTGGTCTTTGGTAGGTAATTTCTATCACCTTACTCCCGATGATGCACTTGTGTTCTTACGGTTCTTACATGACTATTGAGGGATTTTTACAATAATAACCTCGCTTCATCTCTTGTGCTACACACCTTATCAATCAATCTATCTCATACACACTATCATATTACTTCCCGTTGACACACTCTTTCCTTACAGTTCATTCTTGATTGTTGAGGGGTTTTATATAAATGAACCTTATCATCCATATGCTGGGGGGAATTGTTATTCTCCTTCCCCCCTCTTCATCATGCTAACATGCACTTCATTACACTATTACGATCATCTCATTCTCTTACACATTACTCATTTTTACTTTACCATTCATCGCAACTTTCTTTATACATATAATCACATTACATATATCATTTATCATCATATACACTACATAATAATTTATCTATCTATAATCACATTATTCAACATTAACAACTACACATTGCAAATAGAATCAACAAATCAATTATAAAAACATCATGCATCAAATATCGCAACAATAGTCATGAATCATACATCATCATCACATCAACACATCAATAAACATCAAATACAATGATCATATGTCAATAGACCATATATATAAATTGTTCAATACTATAGTTACAAAAATCCCATCTTTATGGGGCACCTCCCCGTTCATGCTACATCAGTACATATCATATCTCATCATCACTATCACTATCTGCCACTATGAGAGCTCTAAAACTAGAAGCTTCGTTGCTCACTCTACGTCATTGGTTGCGGCCCCTATATCTCTCCACCTGCGTCCGTAATAATGTCACCTCAGTAGAATGCTCTGCAAAACAACCCTATAACTCAACATACCACATAAATACATCTTGTGTTAGGGGTCCGCCACTCATAGCCTCTCTATCTCGTTGTGTCTCCTCGCGTGCCTAATCCCTCTCACTCAATAGCACGATACACATCATTGTTGTTATCACCACTAGATAGAACAAATGGGCATGCTCACCCGTAATATCGTCTACACACTCCAACATACCTCCACCCATGAGTGCATCGACGGACACATTCTCGTATCAATGTGTAGATAGACGTGTCCATAATCAGCAACCAATATGCATCACCTACATCCATAAAACAACAACAACAATTACGCAGCCAAATAACCAATAATAAAAATAGCTATACAAATACTCACACTATGTTATCATTGCCACTATGCTATTAGGGCACGTGTTTTCCCCTTTGCTCCTCCTCCTAGTGGTGCTCCTGCAGCATCTATAAAGACTAGAAATAAAAACACCCATTGATGTGACACCCACCATGCACGATAGGCCTCTGTACACCCCACATCATCCATATCTACCAGCTATATCGTCACATTAGCCTCATCTAGCCCTGGAGCTATTAATTGTGCTCTATGAGCCTTGGTTTAGCTCTAGCCCTCCTCATTTCCCTAATGGACCTCAACCATACATATGGCTCTAGGGGCACATCTTGGGCCATACCAAATTGTCGTGATACGCACTCCACCTGAAATAACTCAGCCACCCTTGGAAACCAATCCTCTAACCACATAAACTTTCAAATACATCATAGCTCTACTGCTTCCTCTAGCTACCCCCGTAGTCTCGATATGGCCTCCATATCATGGCCTCTGGGCCCATATGATCAAACATAGATCTATAGGTATTTATATCCATCTTTCTACTGCGTTCACCTATCCATCTCCCCAGTAAATATATCTGACCTAGCCCACTCTCCTCGTGGTCCACCAACTAGCCTTAGTACCACAATATGCTCATAGGCCCATACATGTAGTAATGTGGTAGCTCCAATACCACCCCCATGCTCCTCCTATGTAAATATGTATAGATCCCTATACAGGTGGGCCAATACACATCGTGCCCAGGCATACCTCGTACTCTCCTCCTTTATCCAACGACATATGTCATGCATCTTATACAAGATGCCCACACCACCACCCTCCACTGCAATCAATAGCACAATCACAACGACAATGAACTTCCGCAATTACAAAACCCCTGATCTCAAAATAACATCCACGTTAATGTGGTCCTCATTATTAACTCGGGTCCCCACAAAACACCACCTCGCAGCCCTCATCTGCCTTTATGCATCATTAGCGACCATAACTTGAACCCTCTCGCCCACGATAGGCAATCATTGTATGTGATACACGTCGTCTTGAGTAACCATCATCTCCCCTGTAGGTAAACAAAAGGTGCAAGTATTTACACACCACCTCTCACACAAAGTTGTAATCATAGGCATATTATGGGGCGCATCCCCCATCCTTGCTATGTGTCATAGACCGACATGGTCTAGAACATCCCACTTGTCATCTGAAAACCCTAATCCTAACAACATACTCAAATGGTGGCCACCACGAAACTCTCTCAAGTGGATATCCCTCTACACACCACAAAATGAAAACAAACACAACGTTAGAACATCATTCATTTGAAAATTAAACCACTAACATCAAAAATATCTATTTTCACATCTACAACACTCGTACTTAACCCATGCTTTCGGGATGTTACCACCCAGGAGCAGGATCTGAGCGCTAAAGAGTAAGTCGCTAAAGCACCCATTCTTGGGTGCTAGTGTCCCAAGAGTCATTAAAACCTTCACCAATCTTGTCCATGTCTAAAAACCAAGAAATTCAAAAACAAAATCATCAAAAATGACTAATATCAACACATTCTTCGAAAAAAATCACACTCGCTAGCTTTATTTTCATACATGACACCACAACCACCGCCAAAATATCAACTCCGACTCAACCGTGGTGCTCTCACTTGAGGCATCCTCACACACCCATAGCTCACAATCACACTAGCGCAATATTCAATGAATTACCTATTCACCTTTTCACATTACTATTTATAGTAACTCTTCATTACTTACCTTATTATAGTTATTATTTGCGATCATTTTCTTAACCAATAAACATTGGATAATTTTGATCATATCTTGAGCATCCTTACTCTGATTTCTATCTCGTTTGCATCATTCTTTTTAGAATTCCACCTTTTACCATATCATATACATCTCACACATAATATTTCTCCTTGATATCATTTCCATTTTATATACACACACTTTTGTGATATCTATCATACTTTCTCCATTGGATCATTATGTTCTTACTTTTTACTCAATGTTCGTTCTCGTCATCACTCCCCTTTCATCAAAGGGGGCATATAATTGGGATCATCCTATAATTCCCCTTACACAATTACGTGATCAATCTACATTTTTAATTCATCATTATCAAACATTTTCTCATACACCATGCGGCATTTTACATCACTTTCCATCAATTCCCGCCGATGACCAGGGGCAACAAGCATAAAATCTCTCCATGAGTAACCAATAAATCGATCAACCAATCACAAATCACACAAATCTTCCACATTTCAATCAATTTACATGACATAACATATTTATCCTCCCAAAAGAAGTAACTTAGGAGTTATGTCACAACTAGCCTTCCATTTTACCAAAAAAAAAACAATACACTTTGACTCTAATTTCCCACTTACCTTTGTATGAAGGATTAACGTTGAAAACCCATCAAGCCAAGTTCAAACTACATTATTTTTGTAACACCACTAGGTGTGCTCATTTGCTGCCAAGGAAATTGTGAAGCATGCAACAAGTAGGATTCTTGGATCGTAAGTAAGCTTTTGTAAAAAAATAGTTTTTTTATTTTATTTTGATTTCAATCTTGATATGGGGTTTTTCTTTTTTCGCTTTTTAACTTCTTTTAGTTAGTAACAATAGCCTAGGGTTTCTTTCATAAAAGTAATATTGTGTTTGACTTTCAACTTGCAGCTACATCCATTTGCTAAAATGATAGCAAGCGCTAGCTCCCTGAGCTGAACGGTAACAGCTACCTTCAAAATCAAATCCCTTTTTGCCCCTTAGGAAATATGCCACGATACCATAGCAAGTTCCAGGTTGAGGGGGGGTTATATATGGTGGTGCAGATAGTGCAATATTGAATAAATGAGCTCATATATTTGGATGAGAGCCCATTTGTGTGCAATTCTTGGCCAAGGAATCAAATTTTGAGTTGGGCCTAGTAGGAAAGGGTTGCCAATAACAAAGATTCTTGAGTATATAAAATAGCAAGAAGTAGAGGCAATTATTGCCCTAAAATAGACGCTTTGTTTGGCAAAGAAAGAATCCCCATCAAAAAAGCCTCCTATGGGTCCATCTAAACCCCATCACGGATGCCTCGCATCCTTTTTCTCTGACAACCTCTATAGATGAAGAGGATTCTCCTATTTCTGCAAATGAATAAAATGTGCATGGATGTTGGCAAAGGAGTTTTAAAATGAGTCCAAGGATGTCAAAAAGCTTCTTCGGAAAATGCATTTGCGACAATGGGCTGCCATTTAATGTTATTAGGTCAACATACCAGCAAGATATGGTGAGAGGAATCAAGGAAACCCCTGAAGGTTACACAAGCTCAAGTTATGAAAAAGTACACACCACCTCATTGGGCAAGGCAAAAAGTATGTGCTTGATTCGAGGATTCAAGGATCAAAACAAAGCAATCCACCATTTTTGATATAAGGAAAAATTCTTGTAATAGGCCATTGAATACTTTGATTGTAGTGTGCCCTAAAGGGGCAATGTTTTGAAGGTCATTGATTGTGAAGAGCAAGTGAAGGATGCACAATTCATCACAAACATCCACAGAGGATCCATTGAAAGACAATGGGGCTTTAAAACATTGGCCAAGTCATAACAGACAACACTAAAAATTGCCACACCACATGGATTGTGATTGAGGTGAGGTATAAGTAAAAATTTTGGACACCATGTGGCATTCATTAACTCAACCTAGTGCTGCAAAAGTTGGGATGTAAAATAAAGTGGTTCAATCTATAAAAGCCAATGAGATTCAAATGTTTGTCACCAACCGTCCCATGTGCGGGCTATCTTCAAATCATTCTCAAAGTTATTGTTGTTAAAAGTAATTGAAACAATCTTTGCTTTTGTACAATTCACTTTAGGATTTAATGTATAATTCAAATTTTGTATCATCTACTTTGTTTTTTTTTTACTTTTATTTTAGCATCAAAGATGTTGTAACTTGTAGAATTTCAAACCTTTTTAAAATTTATTTTTTCCTATTAGGTTGTTGAGACTTGATTCACCTCATACACAATCATTTTTAGATAACTTGTGACGGTGTGAGAGGCATTGTGCAACATGGGTATTTGCAACCTTTGGGTTGTGTGAATGCAATCGAACACACAGGGGGCCAAAACATGAAATAGTTGATCCCATATGACAAATGGTGGGATTGTGCGAATTAGTTAGTTTTACCAAGCCCATCATGAGTATGATTAAAGTTGTCGATACAAATCAGCCACATTTGGTTGATATATGGAATGGCATCGACTCAAGGATTGAGAAGATGAAGTAGTTTATAAATGCGAAAGAGAAATATCTTAAGGAACATTTTTTCAAGCAAGTGCACACATATCTCATTATTTGAAGGAACAAAATGACCACACCGTTGCATCTCCTTGTCTTTGCATTAACTCTTGCATACTACAACATTGAGATTCTTTCATACATTGTTACTAACAATTCCTTTGTGCAGATAAGGGTCATTGATGCATCTATTTCTTGAGCGGGTGCCTTAAGGGGCCCGCAAGGAATGGGGTATGACTATTCACATGATCATTATGGGTTAGAGACAGTACACAGAGAGATGTATTGTTATGTGGTCCTAGCTTTAGTTATCCTTGTCCTTCTTTGTTGCACACACTAGCACTCCCAACACTTGTTTGCATCGACTCCATCATTGGCACCTTTTTCACTTATTCTTGCTTGATCCACAACACATTGCACCATTTTTGACATTTAGGTCTCCTTGGACGACACCATTACATGTGGGCGATGGTGTCGGTGTTAGGTTTCCCTAGGTTGACACCATCGCCAATGAGCGATGGCATCGAGCATGTATACACACCACACCCAGACAGTCATAAGGAAAAAAGATCACATGAACTAGCCATCTTCTCTGCTCTTTTGCGCCATCTTCACATTTGCTCGCTTTGCTCTTAGTTCATCTTGCATTTACTTGGGATTGGAAACTCTTCTTGATTGTTGGATTGCTTGCACTATTGGGTCATCTATAGTGAGTCTAGGATAGGAACAGTGTTCCCCTTCTCCACCCATAGCGATTCTCTCTCGGTGTACTTCTCTAGAGAGATAAATGCATCAGCAACCACCCCGCAAATAAGTGCTCTAACCCTCTTTGTCATTTTGCATAGATTAGTTCATTTCCCTTCCCCATTGCTCTATGTTAGCTTAGTATTGTATGTACATTAGTGCTAGTTAGCATAGTGCTCTTACATGATCAACTCCTTAGCTTTCCTTTACTTGTATTTCAGTTACATTTCAGCTATATTGCAGTAGTGTAGATTGTGCATGCTTGTCTCATCTTCCTATCGATCTATACCTTTTCCCCATTAACCGATATCCTAGAAGGGTACTCTCCTCTATCTTGACTGCGGGCCTTGGAAACTCCAAGTTGACCTAGTGTAAGAATTATTACCCTCTGGATATGCAACCTTTGCGTTCGTTGTAGCCTCTTTTAAATCAATCAATTGTGTGTCGGTCCATGTGTGTATCCTCTTCATTGTCTCAAACCCTTGTAGAACGGAAGACTTAGTAGTGCAAGCCATTGAGACACATTCTTGGCCCACCATACACCAACATACAAGAATATTAAAGATAGTGATGGATATATGGCAGCGTTCACTACTCTTCTCCAATCTATATGTAGAAGACATAGTTGTGGGTGAGTTTGGGAGTTTTATAGACTTTGCAGATGACAGATTTAGCACTTATTAGGTCAAACAAAAGAATGTGCATATATGATTGTACCTCCATTTCATGCACTTGTAGCCTCCTGCAATCAAAATCTTGTCAAAAGTATGACTCTGACTCTGTTTTCAATTTAAGTTTTCAGTATTAGTGTTTGTTTTTACTTTTAGAAATTTTAATTTCACATTAACTTTGCCTCTATAGGTCGTGCAATCCTCTTCCATTGAACACATATTTAAAGCAATCCAATTTGCCTTAGTTGACATGAAGTAGAAAGAGACTTCTTCAGGAAAACCAACAGCACAGCTAGTGGGAGTGGTATTGTTACTACTTGTGGTTCTAATGAACCACACGATGATGTTGATGCTCTCGACGAAGAGTGCTTTATATTGAATTTACATGTGCACCATGTAGTTCTCAATTTGACCTTTGACCATTAATCTATTTTGATTTATCATGACATTTAGCATTTAATTATTAGTTATCAATAGTTTTTTGTGGTTATTTGTTTACTCCATATATTTTTTTAGATAAGGTAAAAAATTATTTGGTTTTGAAGGGACCAAAAAACCCTATACAAACAGAGGCTAGGCTAGAGAACAACCACCAAAACAAAAGACAGGGGTCCAGGTCAAACAAGCTTGACCAAGAGGAAAATACAAAATAAAATAACAAAATTACACTTTTTTACGAAAATACAAAATAAAAGCCATGGTGACAAGAAGAAAAAACAGCACAAACCCCAAACAGAAGTGCAACCAAAGTGTTGCCATCAATTTGCCTTGCTAGAGGAAGCTCTGCTTCTGGTCCTAGCATTACATCCCCTATCCATGGCTCCCCCAAGATCATCTTTTCAAGAAATGATAACCTTTTTAGGAACATTCTCGGTAGGAGCATTACCTACAATTTCCATGTGCTTTTCATCCTCGAAATTGTTCATCTCCAGTCTCATTTTTTTCTTACCATCCGCGGCCTCAATCTTGGCAATAGGGTCTTGGAGAATGGAAATTCTCTGCTCCTGCATGGCCATTTTTGCATTAAGCATGCCAATTCTTTGTTCTGCACATCAATTTTTCTGTGGCACTCCCTAATCTCTTGGACAAGACTTTTGTTGATCAAGAGGATCGTGTCGACAATGGACTCAACCGTCAAAACCCTAGCTTCCCTGTTCACCATATTTTTGTCCCTCTCCTTGTTAGCAGTATTGTCTCCACTAAAACTTTATCGCCCTGTTTCAGATTACAGAGGATATTCACAACTATGCCATCCCGTTTATCATGGGGTCAATCTTTTTTAATGTGAGTCAATCGGTCGGCAAGGGTTTCATTGTCCAAATCCACTTCCATATGGGTAAGGGGTTGGGTCGGGACCATAGGTTTACCTTTCTGATACAGTAACATAATCAGCCCACGGTGCAACAAAGTATCCACTTTCTCATTTTGATAATCATTGATGGAAGAAGGGATCTCAGGAGAAAGAAGGGAAAACTCATAGCTTGGTTCCTACGCAGGTAATTGAGGATGGAGAGATGGTAGGAAAAAATCTTTCTAAATTTTCCTTCCAAGGTAAGATACTTCATAACAACGATGCATACATCTGGTCAGCACTCAAGGAGACAGCTTCTCGCAATACCGTCATCAAACATAAGAATATTTTCATCGGCATCCGGCCCAAAGAAAGACAGTTTACTCCATATATTATGTGGTTAATAGTTTACTCCATATATTATGTGGTTAATTTTTCTTATATATATTTGTTTTATGATAGTACTCAATTCTACCAAACTCGAGGAGGGGGATCCTGCGTCAACATACCCAATTTTGTACTAATCCTAGTACCAATTTTTATCGTAACAGGCAACTTGGTTTAGGTTTAAAGGAAATTGGTAGCATTCATAAGAGCATTAACCAAGTTTGAATCCCCCTCATTGTAATAAAGTAACATATAACTCTCTCAAACATGTGGTGATGTTGTAGCGTAATAATTAAGGGGTACAGACAAGTATGATTCATGTTTATCCACATTGTATTAAAGGCAGCTCAAAATCACACCCAAAATTTACCAAGCAAAAACACAGCCTTAAAGAGATTTAACAAACACAGTTCTATTGTTAATTTCATTTTTGTATGAACTAAAACCCGTAAAACTAAAAATTCTATTTTTAAAAATATTATATTAGTATGTTTACATAATTTTCATTTTTGAATATGTTAAAGCCACAAAACTAATAATTCTTTGTTAAACCAAAATATATAATATTATTAGATTAAATATTATATCAAGATTTTATATATTATTAATATGTTATATTTGTATATAATATAGCATTTATGTTTAAATAATATTAAATTATAGTTATCTAATATATGGTATTTATGTGTAAATAGTATTATATTATAGCTATCTAATAAATATATTAAATAAAACAAGCATAGTAGTATCAAATTATGCAATGTGTAAACATATACACGTAATGTATATTATAAGGTCTATCCATATATAATTTGTGTTCAGAGGCACATTTTACACCCCACATCAGCTTAGACTTTTGCTATGTGTGTGAGGGAGTGAATGCATGGGGAGCATTAAAGGCAAAAAAAATCATAGATATGTAACTCTTGATATTCAAATAAAAAAAATCAATGAAGGTAGCACATTCAAGCCACAACGTGGATATGATGAGCAAAGAGATATCCAAGGGTGGCAATCCCACCACAACATAAGTGTAAAAATATACAAATCGTCACCTAGATCCTTTTGGGTACTTGTCAGCTCATACTAGATCCATGTTAATATGGGTTTGTGCTAGTAATAATAATGTGTGTGTATCTCTATTATAGGTGATTGGTCAAGTCAACAGCACTCAAGACCCAATCTAGAACCCTCTGCTTTGCGTAAGCACAAAATTAAACTTTGACTTAGCATCCTATTTATTGAAAAAAGCTACTATACAATTGCTGAATTAGAAATGCATACCATGAACATAGCACAGAAGAATATGAGAGAATAACAGCTTTATTGCATAAGGTAGTTCACAATACAATGCTTGGTACAATGAGGGCCTATCACATTAACACCCTTACACCAGAATTCATCTTGTTATTTATAAGACAAGACCCAACTGTTGTCAACTAAAACACGACTATTAACTTCAGTTGTTCTTAACTAAAGATGCATTAATACACCACCTAAAGATGACAAAAGAATAATAAGAACATAGTGAAATCGGCTACCAAAGCGAGGTTTTAATTAAATACTCCCCTTAAAATAAATCGGTTGCTTCCAAAAACATCCTTACAAAATCAAGAAGAATGAGGTGGAGATGGGGGTCATGGTGGGAGGAGGGGGATGAGTGAGGGGGAAGACAGACATTCTTAGCACTACCGTGGCTCTAATTGAGTGTGATCCAAAGGAAGTTGCCCTTTGCAACTTCAGTTCCTGCAGCTATACTCAAAATGCAAACACCTCACGCATCATTTCAAATAATGTTCTACCACAATTTCACACTCTCGTGAACACCTAACCAAACACATAACCTCTTGCAACTTTACCCTTGACCATTGTATTTAATATGTGTCTTTAGTTACGAATGGTTGAAGCCAACTATTATGCTTTACCTAACAACCCTTGGGTCTATTGTCTAATAAATAACAAGTTGAATGTCGGGGTAAGGCTGTTGATGTGAAATGTCCTTGTACCGAGCATTCTATTGTGCACTATCTTAAGCAATAAAGTTGTTAGTCTCTCGTGTTCCCTTTCTGGGTATTGTATATCTCTAAGACAATTTCATTGGCATCTCTAAGGAGCTTAAATGCTTCTTGAATGCCTTTCACAATTTGCCCCACGAGGACTTGTCAATTGTATATGTGTCCTTGCACTAATCAATGGCCACCCCTCTGTGCATAGGACTCGCCAATTGCAGGTGAGTCCTTGAACTAATCAATGACCAATAGCCACCCCTCCAAGCAGAGGACTTGTCAATTACAGGTGCGTCCTTGCACCAATCAATGTCCACCCCTCCATGCAAAGGACTTGTTAATTGCAAGTGCATCCTTGCAACGATCAATGGCAACCCTTTCATGTATGGATAGAAAAGACCACAACCAGTGATGTTCCTCTATTTGCCCATTGGCAATCCAAATGGTGTTGCAAGTTCTACAACACTACACCAAGATGTCAGATCCATCACCAAGATACTTTGTCAACTTTAATTTTCCTAAAATTGTCCTCGATGTGGTGCCCGTGGCTATAGGCATTGAATGATTTTAATGTGGCTCTTCTAGTCCAGTCCTCCTCCTTAGGAAGGTATGTGTCAAATGTTCCTTTGCTCTCTCAACATTGTAGAACACATCACTATACTCAATCCTTCAACCTAAGTGATATGTACAATGATTTGGTCACCATAAGGTTCCACTCTTATGCTACTCATTCCAACTTGTTATATAGGTTGTCCTAGTGATTTTGGCTGGACCTCTTCAATTAATAGATCTCCAATTATGCAGATATTTATCTTGTAGGAAGCTCTTTCTTCTTATGTGAGAATGTTGTTAAACTCT